>CM066984.1:91601468-91950754 GCA_033977485.1 Hydrangea macrophylla
TTATATAGTAATTCTTGGAATCACTTCAGCCAATCCTGAATGGATCCCTCCTTTTTACGATCTTTATCCATCAGTCCATTTAGTAAGAATATTTAGAGCCAATGCTTGGAATTGCACTCTTATTAACATACCTAATCTTGAAACCCAGTTTGGTCAGTCAATACCAGCAAGTAACTCATTCCTTGACCATTGTAAAAGAAGAGCCAAGGCTCTCAACACTAACCGAATGAAACTTTCTGATAGGAATTGATTTACCTGGGGTAGAACTAAGAGAATAGTAATCCAGTCATGCAATCCAAGAAGTGATATATGGATTTCAAAGATTAATAATGATCACTTTTCATAGGATGAAATTGGTAAAGAAATTTCTGATATCAACATCCAGTCAGAAGAATGCCAAATTCGGTATCCAAAGTTTGAAGAACCAAGGGACATCATTTACAACGAATTTCATATGCTCCAAAGTTATAATGGTGACTGGTTACCTCGTTACCACAGTGATCCTGATAATGATTACCCATATAATGAAGATGTAGAAGCCAATATCATCGATGCAATGGAAGGATAAGGCATCCAATGCCTACAGCAAAGGATCCAATGCTCTTTTGATAAAAGAATAGTATTTATTTTGGTTAAATTCCACAAATTAAAAGTACAATAGTGAAATCATCCTTTTAGCCACAGTAACTGATAGGCTTTTCAGAAATTCGCGTGATTGAATAGTAACAGATAGAACACTATTCATCTACAGTAAAACCATGTGATTCCCCAGCTGTACAGAAGACCTTTACAGCTCATTGCCCATTCACGAGCTCAACAAGACACTCTTGAAGGCTATAAGTAACCAGTTCTACATTCAGTTATAGGTAGTTCAAATTGGGCAGTTCAACTTGTAGTTCATTTTTTAGAGAGCTTTTGGAGAGAACTTTTTGAGTGTACGTGAGATTCTCTTTGAGAATAATTCATCTACTTCTCTCATAAAGATTTCTGTAATTAATCAGTTCATATTCAGTTCATAGATTGTAATACTTGATGTATACACTGAGCACTTCAGTGATCCATTCTCAGTAATTCAATCTGTAAGTCTCAGTTATTTTTCTTCTTTATTTATCTATATCTTTCTTCTTCAGTCTTTGCTACTCTGATCCTTAAATTAATGTCTGCTTCACCCACTGGTATCAGATCCAAGACCCTGTTGGTGTGTTTGATTCTTGTAGTCATTCCCTCTTTCTGTGTTTTTTATTTTCAAAACTCTTTCTCAAAAGATATTTGCAAAAGACCACCTAGGCTGAGAGACCACCTGATTAGGATCCTACCAAACAGTAAGGCCTGCAGAAGGGAGCGTAAGACGGGCATGAGCGGAGGACAAAGGTTATGAGTCTTCTTAGGTATGTGTCTGCTGAATATCTTAGATTAAGAATTTTGATTTGATTAAACCCTTTAAGATGGATAAATTCAGCAATAGGTACTAGCGCTAGAACCTCTTATCCCACTTTACCAGACATAATCAATGAATAAGAACATAAGTATGAAGAAGTCAACCAAGATTATAGTGATTGAACCATCCCTAAGATTTCCACTAGAGAAATTTACAAGTCAAGTTTTCTAAGTCTTAGAACTGATTATAATGTTAAAACTGTAGAAAAAACCTATAGTATTAATAAAGAACATGAAAAGTGTCAACTCCTTAGTGAAGAGTCAATTAGAAAACATAGATCTGATGGTTACAACTTCATTCACATAGGGTTAATACAAGCTGCAGTTAAACCACTTAATATTAAAGGACTAAATTCTTCAATTTTATTATGTCTTAGAGATGCTAGATTTTTAAATTTTAGTGCTAGTATGATGAGAGTTATGGAATCCAGTCTTTATGATGGACCAATTCATTTTAATTGTTTCCCTGATTTTACTTTAAGTCTTAGTGATCCCCACTTGTTTAAAGCTTTAACATTAAATATTAAAACTGCTGGTGAAATTACTAATATGCATCAGGGTTCACAAACTCTTGCTTTAATTTATAGAATTTATTATAAATGTATTAAAAGTAATCTTAATGTTCATGCTTTAATTAAAAGTCCTAAGAATCAGACTTTACTTATGTTAGGTAGTTATGAACATGCTAATATCCAAATTCCTAAGACTATTCTATGGAAGGATGTAGAGTTACCCAGTTGTTGGATTTTAGAAAATGAAAATCATTCTAGTAATTTTCAAAATAATAATACAGTCAATTTAGATCATGTACAACAATTCAATGATGGAAAAGTTAGAATCAGTTTTGATGAACAACGTGTTAGGTCATCTTCTTTAAAAATTAAGGATTTTAATTCTAAGTCTTCTAGATCAAGTACATCTTGTATTCCTGATAGGACTACAACAGTTAGAAAAGATAAAGATCTTCTCAGTGAAGTTAATACTAAGTTAAAAGGTATTAAGACCACAGCGCAAGTTAGTAATCCTTGTTAGAAAATACCAAGTGAAGAGAGTTTTCCAAATTCTCCTACTTAAACAGATTTTGAAGGTCCTAGTAAAGATTTATTTACTATGAGTAAAGATTTTGTAATTGATATGGAAATGTTAGCCAAAGAGTATAATTCAACCATTTATGAAAATTACAGAACCAATTAGCTAGCTATTTATGATGTAGATGAGCAAAAATCAATTGTAAAAGCTTGGAAAAAATACATGAAGTTATTTAAAAGAAATATATATTTCTTTGAATATTTAGAACACTACCATGATACTATAGATTTTACTGTTAAGAAAAGGCGATAAAAAAAGAAAGCAGTAAACCATCTAGGAAGCCAAAAGATGACAAAGAAAATAGTAAAGATAGTGACCCACCCCACCTCAAAGAGAATCCCATAAATCATCTCGTAGTAAACTTCACAATTCTAAAGAGACAAAAGATAGGAAACACAATCATCATGACAAGAAATGTAAAAAGGAATCTACAAAAAAATCAACCTATCCAAAATTACCCCATGAAAATGAACCTATAGAACTAGCTCATAAGGATACGGTTGATCATATAAATCTACGGTTAGATAATAATTACCCATCCCTTAATGAAAATATTAGTGAACAATCTGATAGAATAATTAATGTTTTAACCAAGAAATGCGAATTGGAAAACTTATTGTTAGATTGAATTAGTAAAATAGATGATGAAGATTTAAAATGAACATATTTAAATAAGCTCAGAATACTATTAGCCAAACAGGAAGAAGCTAGTAAAACCAATCACCCCACAATTAGTCTTGATAAAACGCTTGAGAGATTTAATAAACCCAAAAAGGAAGTTACAGTCCAAGATTTACAAATTGAAATCAAACAAGTTAAAGTTGATATAAAAAATTTACAAGATCAAGTTGCCAGGTTTGACCAAGACCACAATAGTGAAGATACATCCCCTAGTGAAGATTCATCCCCTAGTGAAGATTCTAGTAGTGAAGATACTTCCCCTAGTCACCAGAATTCTCCTAGAAAAATAAAACAACCCAGTTTTCTTCAAGTTATGAATAAAGTACATCTGTAAAAATGACATTGCAATGTTAAAATAATAGTAAATAAAGAATTAGAAATAGAGACAATAGCATTGATATATTCAGGAGCTGATCTTAATTGCATTCAAGAAGGATTAATTCCAACTAAATATTATGTAAAAACCAGTGAACGTCTTAGTTCTGCTAATGGTAGTCAAATGCAAATTGAATATAAGTTACCTAGTGCACATGTTTGCCAAAACAATGTTTGTTTTAAAACACCATTTGTCATGATTAAAAACATGACTGATAAAGTTATTTTAGGAATACCATTTTTATGCCTACTTTACCCATTTACTACTAATAATGATGGATTAACCACTCATGCATGTGGACAAAAAGTTCAGTTTAAGTTCCTCACTAAACCATTATTTAGAGATTTAAAACAGTTAAAGGACCAATCAATTTTTAAAAATAAAAAAATTCTTTACTGTAAAACTTTACATCTAAGGTCTTTACAAGAAGAATTAAGATATGTAAAAATTGAGAATCAGTTAACCAATAAATCACTTCAAATCAAGATAGAAGACTTTAAGTCTAGAATCATTAGTAATTTATGTGCAGACTTACCTAATGCCTTTTGGTATAGAAAAACACATATAGTTACCCTTCCTTATGTCAAAGACTTTAATGAGTCCAATATCCCTACCAAAGCTAGACCTATTCAAATGAGTCAAGAAGACATGGAATTATGTAAACAAGAAATTGGTGAATTATTAAATAAAAAAATAATTCGTAAAAGTAAGTCACCCTGGTCTTGCCCTGCTTTTTATGTTAGAAAAAATGCTGAGTTAGAAAGAGGAACACCAAGGTTAGTTATCAATTACAAAAGTGCTAAATTTATTTTAGAAAAAGATGTAAAAAATTTGGCTTCAAAACACATATTTGCCAGATGGCAATCTATTTTTATCTATATTCGATTTTGATATAGAATATATCAAAGGCAGTAACAATTCAATCCCTGATTTTCTTACTCTTGAATTTTTACAGTGTAAAAATGGAGGACAAGAAGAAAGAGAAGGATAACAAATTAGCAGTTATCCCTCCAACAGTTATCCCTCTAATTGGATTAGTTAATAGGGACCAAGTGCTTGGATCAATATCCAGGCCCAGTTATCAGTCAGCCTTAGCCAGGCCAACCAGCAGTCAATACCTAGTCAATGACCCATTTTCTACCAAGCCCATTCAAACAATAGTTAACTGGCCCATCCAAGCCCCCAGAATAGATTATGTTTTAAAACCAACCCAGTTCACCTATTCTGGATTTAGCCACATCAGAGTCACTACAAAAACCCAGTTCATTTAGTTAAACTCACCTTCCCAATTGGATGGCATTACATTCCCAAAAGTCCAAAAAAATCCCTTAGCTATTACAGAGATATTTTATACTCTACTGAGTCAATTTATGTCAAACATATTACTGAAAATGATGATTCAATTCCTGAGTCAGAAAGGAAAATTTTGTTTCACCAATTGTATATTAAAAGGATTATTTCCAGTAAAGATTGGGGTTCCCACCCATGCATCCTCAAGTCACTACCCAACCATACTCAGTATAATTATTTTGATTATATTGATGCTTGATTTTATGTTTTCCTCCACAAGACTGAAACATTTTCCCATTCATGTTATGTCAATTTTGACACAAAGTTCAAAAGCCAACTCCCCACCTGGTTCCTCCATTGGTGGTCCCGTCATGGCCCCATGCCAAACTTACTCCCAAATGATCTCCAAGATATGGTCAAATATTTTTCCACTAAGTATACAATTAGTGAGAACCATACCCAGTTTCCCATTCTACTCATACTCACAAGTAAGTATAAAGTGCCATGGATCTTGAAATGGCAGTATCAAATTCAGAATAACACTGCCCAGAGACAATATTCAGTCAAATGGTGGGATAAATTTGGCCACCACCGAATTATTAAACAAGTAAATCTTGAATTCCCACCATAAGCAGTACCCTTGCTCCAATCACAGGCCCCATGGCCAAATGCACAATTACAGGTCCCAAAGATAAGTCAAAATCCAAAGCCAAGTCAAGTTCTAAGGCGTCCATTGCACAGTTAATGGCTACGACCCAATAGATAATAGCTCATGTCAGTCAAAATGACCAAGATGATAACAGTTACAGTTCAGAAGGATCATGCTCCGTTGCACAACCTTATGATCCCTATTTCAGTGCAGCATTCCAAGATGCTCAAAACCCCTATGAAGAAAGTCAGGAATAATTGAGCATCTAGTGACAAGAAGTAGAGGATCCAATGCCCTTTTAGTAAAAGAATAGTATTAACCCTGATTAATGCAAAAGTTTCCCGGTGAAACTCCCATTAACGTTGGTAAATTCTACAGTAAAAATTACAGAAGTCAAATCAACCTTTCGGCCACAGTAACCGACAGGCTTTTCAGATTCTGCGTGATTGAACAGTAATAGATAGAACACTATTCAGCAATAGTAAAACCATGTGATTTCCAAACTTTTCAGAAGAACTTTACAGCTCATTGCCCATTCACGAGCTCAACAGGACCCTCTTAAAGGCTATAAGTAACCAGTTCTGCATTCAGTTACAGGCAGTTCAAATTGGGCAGTTCAACTTGTAGTTCATTTTTTAGAGAGATTTTGGAGAGAACTTTTTGAGTGTACGTGAGATTCTCTTTGAGAATAATTCATCTACATCTCTCATAAAGATTTCTGTAATTAATCAGTTCACACTCAGTTCATAGATTGCAATACTTGATGTAGACACTGAGCACTTCAGTGAACTATTATCAGTAATCCAATATGTAAGTTCAGTTATTTGTCTTCCTTATTTCTCTGTGTCTTTCTTCTTCAGTCATGGCTACTCTGATCTTTAAATTAATGTCTACTTCTCCTACTGGTATCAGAGCCAAGACCCCGTTGGTGTGTTTGTTCTTGTAGTCATTCCCTATTTCCGTATTTTTTATTTTCAAAACACTTTCTCAAAAGGGAGCGTAAGACGGGCATGAGCGGAGGACAAAGGGTATGAGTCTTCTTAGGTATGTGTCTGCTAGATATCTTAGATTAAGAATTTTGATTTGATTAAACCCTTTAAGATGGATAGACTACTTAGATCAAATTCAGCAATAGGTTCTAGCCCTAGAACCTCTTATCCCACTTTACCGGACATAATCAATGAAGAAGAACATAGGTATGAAGAAGTCAACCAAGATTATAGTGATTGGACCATCCCTAAGATTTCCACTAGAGAAATTTACAAGTGAAGTTTTCTTAGTTTTAGAACTGATTATAATGTTAAAACTGTAGAAAAAAACCTACAGTATTAACAAAGAACATGAAAAGTGTCAACTACTTAGTAAAGAGTCAATTAGAAAACATAGATCTAATGGTTACAACTTCATTCACATAGGGTTAATACAAGTTGCAGTTAAACCACTTAATATTAAAGGAATAAATTCTTCAATTTTATTATGTCTTAGAGATGCAAGATTTTTTTTTAAATTTTAGTGCTAGTATGATGGGAGTTATGGAATCCATTCTTCCTGATGGACCAGTTCATTTTAATTGTTTCCCTGATATTACTTTAAGTCTTAGTGATCCCCACTTGTTAAAAACTTTGACATTAAACATTAAAACTGCTGGTGAAATTACTAATAAGCATAATGTTTCACAAGCTCTTGCTTTAATTTATAGAATTTATTGTAAATGTATTAGAAGTAATCTTAATGTTCATGCTTTAATTAAAAGCCATAAGAATCAGACTTTACTTATGTTAGGTAGTTCTGAACATACTAATATCCAAATTCCTAAGACGATTATGTGGAAGGATGTAGAGTTACCCAGTGGTTGGATTTTAGAAAATGAAAACCATTCTAGTAATTTTCAAAATAATAATACAGTCAATTTAGATCATGTACAACAATTCAATGATGGAAATGTTAGTATCAGTTTTGATGAACAACGTGTTAGGTCATCTTCTTTCAAAATTAAGGATTTTGAATCTAAGTCTTCTAGATCAAGTACATCTTGTATTCCTGATAGCACTACAACAGTTAGAAGAGATAAAGATCTTCTCAGTGAAATTGATACTAGGTTAAAAGGTATTAAGACCACAGTGCAAGTTAGTAATCCTTGTTACAAAATACCAAGTAAAGATAGTTTTCCAAATTCTCTTACTCAAATAGATTTTGAAGGTCCTAGTAAAGATTTATTTACTATGAGTAAAGATTTTGAAATTGATATGGAAATGTTAGCCAAAGAGTATAATTCACCAATTTATGAAAATTACAGAACCAATTATCGAGCTATTTATGATGTAGATGAGTGAAAATCAATTGTAAAAGCTTGGAAAAAATACATGAAGTTAGTTAAAGAAATATAAATTTCTTTTAATATTTGGAACATTATCATGATACTGTAGATTTCACTGTTAAGAAAAGACGAATCAAAAAAGAAAGTAGTAAACCATCTATTCCTAGGTCTACAAAAGAAAACAATAAGCCTAGGAAACCAAAAGATGACAAAGAAAATAGTAAAGATAGTGACCCAGCTCAAAGTGAATCCCATAAATCATCACGTAGTAAACTTCACAATTCTAAAAAGACAAAAGATAGGAAACACAATCATCATGACAAGAAAAGTAAAAAGGAATCTACAAAAAAATCAACCCATTCAAAATTACCCAATGAAAATTAACCTATAGAACTAGCTCATAAGGATAGGGTTGATATAAATCTATAGTTAGATGATAATTACCCATCCCTTAATAGTGAACAATCTGATAGAATAATTAATGTTTTAACTAAGAAAAGCGAACAAGAAAACTTATTGTTAGATTTAATCAGTAAAATAGATGATGAAGATTTAAAATGAACATATTTAAATAAGCTCAGAATACTATTAGCCAAACAGGAAGAAGCTAGTAAAACCAATCACCCCACTATTAGTCTTGATAAAATGCTTGAAAGATTTAATAAACCCAAAAAAGAAGTTACAGTCCAAGATTTACAAATTGAAATCAAACAAGTTAAAGTTGATATAAAAAATTTACAAGATCAAGTTGCCAAGTTTGACCAAGACCACAATAGTGAAGATACATCCCCTAGTGAATATTCTAATAGTGAAGATACTTTCCCCTTGTCACCAGAATTCTCCTAGAAAAATAGAACAACCCAGTTTGCTTCAAGTTATGAATAAAATGCATCTGCAAAAATGGAATTGCAATGTTAAAATAATAGTAAATAAAGAATTAGAAATAGAGACTATAGCATTGATAGATTCAGGAGCTGATCTTAATTGCATTCAAGAAGGATTAATGGACCACTGAAGTGCTCAGTGTATACATCAAGTATTACAATCTATGAATTGAATATGAACTAATTAATTACAGAAATCTTTATGAGAGAAGTAGATGAATTATTCTCAAAGAGAATCTCACGTACACTCAAAAAGTTCTCTCCAAAAGCTCTCTGAAAATTGAACTACAAGTTGAACTGCCCAATTTGAACTGCCTGTAACTGAATGCAGAACTGGTTACTTATAGCCTTCAAGAGGGTCCTGTTGAGCTCGTGAATGGGCAATGAGCTGTAAAGGTCTTCTGAAAAGCTGGGGAATCACATGGTTTTATTGTTGGTGAATAGTGTTCTATCTATTACTGTTCAATCACGCAGAATCTGAAAAGCATGTCGGTTACTGTGGCCGAAAGGTTGATTTGACTTCTATACTTTTTACTGTAGAATTTACCAAGGTTAATGGGAGTTTCACCGGGAAACTTTTGCATTTACCAAAGTTAATACTATTCTTTTACTAAAAGGGCATTGGATCCTTTACTTCTTGTCACTAGATGCTCAATTATTCCTGACTTTCTTCATAGGGGTTTTGAGCATCTTGGAATGCTGCACTAAAATAGGGATCATAAGGTTGTGCAACGAAGCAGGATCCTTCTGAACTGTGACTGTTATCATCTTGGTCATTTTGACTGACATAAGCTATTATCTATTGGGCCGTAGCCATTAACTGTGCAATGAACGCCTTAGAACTTGACTTGGCTTTGGATTTTGACTTATCTTTGGGACTTGTAATTGTGCATTTGGCCATGGGGCCTGTGATTGGAGCAAAGGTACTGCTTATGGTGGGAATTCAAGATTTACTTGTTTAATAATTCAGTGGTGGCCAAATTTATCCCACCATTTGACTGAATATTGTCTCTGGGCAGTGTTATTTTGAATTTGATACTGCCATTTCAAGATCCATGGCACTTTATACTTACTTGTGAGTATGAGTAGAATGGGAAACTGGGTATGGTTCTCACTTATTGTATACTTAGTGGAAAAATATTTGACCATATCTTGGAGATCATTTGGGAGTAAGTTTGGCATGGGGCTATGACGGGACCACCAATGGAGGAACCAGGTGGGGAGCTGGCTTTTGAACTTTGTGTCAAAATTAAAATATCATGAATGGGAAAATGTTTCAGTCTGGTGGAGGAAAACATAAAACCAAGCATCAATATAATCAAAATAATTATACTGAGTATGGTTGGGTAGTGACTTGAGGATGCATGGGTGGGAACCCCAATCTTTACTAGAAATAATCCTTTTAATATACAACTGGTGAAACAAAATTTTCCTTTCTGACGCAGGAATTGAATCATCATTTTTAGTAATGTGTTTGACATAAATTGACTTAGTAGAGTATAAAATATCTCTGTAATAGCTAAGGGATTTTTTTGGACTTTTGGGAATGAAATGCCATCCAGTGGGGAAGGTGAGTTTAACTAAATCAACTGGGTTTTTGTAGTGACTTTGATGTAGCCCAATCCAGAATAGGTGAACTGGGTTGGGTTTTACTACATAATCTGTTCTGGGGGCTTGGATGGGCCTGTTAACTATTGTTTGAGTGGGCTTGGTAGCAAATAGGTCATTGACTAGGTATTGACTGCTGGTTGGCCTGGCTAAGGCTGATTGATAACTAAGCCTGGATATTGATCCAAGCACTTGGTACCTGTTAACTAATCTAATTGGAGGGATAACTATTGGAGGGATAACTGCTAATTTGTTATCCTTCTCCTTCTTCTTGTCCTCCATTTTTACACTGTAAAAATTCACGAGTAAGAAAATCAGGGATTGAATTGTTACTACCTTTGATATATTCTATATCAAAATCGAATATAGATAAAAATAGATTGCCATCTGGCAAATATTTGTTTTGAAGCCAAATTTTTACATCTTTTTCTAAAATAAATTTAGCACTTTTGCAATCAATCCTGACTAGAAATTTTTGATTTAAAATATCATCTTGAAATTTACTTATACATAATACTAAAGAAAGAATTTCTTTCTTTATGGTACTGTAATTGTTTTGTGCTTTGTTCCAAATTCCAGAATGGTATCTCACAATCTATTCATTGGATGAACCATTGACTTTTTGAAGGAGAATTCCTCCATAACCATGCTCGGAAGCATCTGTTTGAATAATTTTAAAGGAATCAACTGAAGGAATGCCAACACATGGCAGAGATTTGACATATTTTTTGACTTCTTGAACAATGGAAGTATGAACAGGTGACCAAGGAGGGGGATTGGATTTCAATCTATCAAATAGGGGTTTACATTTGGAACGAAGAGTGGGATAAAAATCAGATATATAATTTAAAGAACCTAAAAATCTTTGTAATTGGGTTTTGTCCAGAATTTCATCTTGGAATTTATCAGCAAATTGAATAGCTCTATCTATAGGAGTGATTTTCCCGCGATGAATATTGTGACCAAGAAATCTGACTTTGGACTGAAATAGACTGATTTTTTAGGCTGAGACAACAAGACCATTGTCTTTGATGGTATTGAAAAATGAATTTAAATGTTTCCAATGTTCATCAATTGACTTTGAGAAAATAAGAACATCATCAATGTAGACAATTGAAAAATGACTGAATGGGTTAAATATTTCATTCATAATATTTTGAAATTCACTAGGGGCATTCTTAAGACCAAAGGGCATCACATTCCATTCATAATGTCCAAATGGGGTAGTAAAGGTAGTCTTATATCTATCACTCTCATGAATTTGGATTTGCCAAAATCTACTCTTCATATCAAATTTACTAAAAACAACAGCTTAGCTTAATCGATCGACTAAATCTCTCTTATTGGGGATAGGGTACCTAATCCATTCTAAGACCTTGTTGAGAGGTTTGTATTGATAACTAACCTTGGTGTTCCTCTTTCTAACTCAGCATTTTTCCTAACATAAAAAGCAAGGCAAGACCAGGGTGACTTACTTTTACGAATTATTTTTTTATTTAATAATTCACCAATTTCTTGTTTACATAATTCCATGTCTTCTTGACTCATTTGAATAGGTCTAGCTTTGGTAGGGATATTGAACTCATTAAAGTCTTTGACATAAGGAAGGGTAACTATATGTTTTTTTCCTATACCAAAAGGCATTAGGTAAGTCTGCACATAAATTACTAATGATTCTAAACTTAATGTCTTCTATCTTGATTTGAAGTGATTTTATTGGTTAACTGATTCTCAATTTTTACATATCTAAATTCTTCTTGTAAAGACCTTAGATGTAAAGTTTTACAGTAAAGAATTTTTTTTATTTTTAAAAATTGATTGGTCTTTTAACTGTTTTAAATCTCTAAGTAATGGTTTAGTGAGGAACTTAAACTGAACTTTTTGTCCACATGCATGAGTGGTTAATCCATCATTATTAGTAGTAAATGGGTAAAGTAGGCATAAAAATGGTATTCCTAAAATAACTTTATTAGTCATGTTTTTAATCAGGACAAACATTGTTTTGGCAAACATGTGCACTAGGTAACTTATATTCAATTTGCACTTGACTACCATTAGCAGAACTAAGACGTTCACTGGTTTTTACATAATATTTAGTTGGAATTAATCCTTCTTGAATGCTATTAAGAATGTTATTAAGATCAGCTCCTGAATCTATCAATGCTATAGTCTCTATTTCTAATTCTTTATTTACTATTATTTTAACATTGCAATGCCATTTTTGCAGATATATTTTATTCATAACTTGAAGCAAACTGGGTTGTTCTATTTTTCTAGGAGAATTCTGGTGACTAGGGGAAGTATCTTCACTATTAGAATCTTCACTAGGTGATGTATCTTCACTATTGTGGTCTTGGTCAAACTTGGCAACTTGATCTTGTAATTTTTTATATCAACTTTAACTTGTTTGATCTCAATTTCTAAATCTTGGACTGTAACTTCCCTTTTGGGTTTATTAAATCTTTCAAGCGTTTTATCAGGACAAATAGTGGGGTGATTGATTTTACTAGCTTCTTCCTCTTTGGCTAATAATGTTCAAAGCTTATTTAAATATGTTGATTTTAAATCTTCATCATTTATTTTACTGATTAAATCTAACAATAAGTTTTCATGTTCGCTTTTCTTAGTTAAAACATTAATTATTCTATCATATTGTTCACTATTAAGGGATGGGTAATTATCATCTAACTGTATATTTATATCAACTGTATCCTTGGGAGCTAGTTCTACAGGTTTATTTTCATGGGGTGATTTTGGATGGGTTGATTTTTTTGTAGACTCCTTTTTGCTTTTCTTGTCATGATGATTGTGTTTCCTATCTTTTGTCTCTTTAGAATTGTGAAGTTTACTACGTGATGATTTATGGGATTCACTTTGAGGTGGGTCACTATTTTTACTATTTTCTTTGTCATCTTTTGGCTTCCTAGATGGTTTACTGCTTTCTTTTTTGATTCGCCTTTTCCTAACAGTAAAAGCTGTAGTATCATGATAATGTTCCAAATATTCAAAGAAATATATATTTCTTTTAACTAACTTCATTTATATTTTCCAAGCTTTTACAATTGATTTTCGCTCATCTACATCATAAATAGCTTGATAATTGGTTCTGTAATTTTCATAAATGGGTGAATTATACTCTGTCACACCCCGAAAACCGAAGCACGAGGAAAGAGGAAAGACAGAGAAGAAAGAAATATAACTCAATCACAGATGCGGAAGCGACATAATTAGGATCCCACGGGGATTCCTACAAGGATGACTTACTAACACATAAGCCAAAGTGGACTTACATATTAATAATTCCAACAAGGATGAAATCATTTGAAAATCAAATTAAAAGACTAACCGGACTAGCACTAGTTCAAGGGGAGAAAGAAAAATACAATAAAATTTGATGAAAGATCGTTCTTAAGTAGTTGCTGAATTTTAAAACATCTATAAGTAGCTGTATCTTTAATATTTTCACATTCTGTCTATCATAGTCCATGTAAAATTCAATTCTGCACAACTTTTGTCAAATAGCATTTTTTCCAATTTCTCACCGTTTGGGCAGAAAACTGAAATAACAGTAGCAGTTTTTATTTGACAGCAACTTTGAGAGCTTTTTTAGAGCATTTCAAAACATTCCCAACTGTGCTAAATTCTCGAGTTTAAACATCAATATATGACTAAACAAGTCCTAAATGACATATAACACGTGCCTAGACCAAACGGAACTTTGTGTACTCGAAATTTATTAAAAACGAGGAGTGAGAGAGATAAAGAGAGGAAGAATGGAAGAGGGAGAGGAAGAGATTTGGGGGAGAGAGATTTTAAAATATTTCCTTTGAAAACAAAATGGACATATCCGACAAGGATTTAGTTTAAATACAATAAGTCCGACAAGGACACAACCAAACATTGACGAATCCGGCAAGGGTTTAATATAAATACAATGAGTCCGACAAGGACAAAATTAAGTATAAACGAATCCGGCAAGGATTCAAATCAATACACATACATAAAGCTTCAAAAGAGATTTTATGATCTCGGAAACATAATTACATAACATAAATAAGTTTAGCGAGTTTGAAAAGCAAGGACTAACATTTTTCCATCAAAATTACACAAGGCTTCCCAAAGAGAAAGATATAGAAGTCCAAGCTCAAGAAGTTTTGTAATAAAATTAATACAACAATTTTCTTTATAGAACATTAAACTATTACAAACATTTCAAAAGCCTAAAGGTCACATGGGAACTATCCATGTACATATCTAAGCATGAGTCTTCAAAATAGAACAAAATGCATCAACTTCTATGCGTCGAGCCATAATTGCCCTTTTGCCCTTATCAAGCTCACCTGAAAAATATTTTGTCGTTTTTATGAGAACGACGGCTCGTAGAAAATATTGTAACAAGTCTATAAGCTATCCATGACTAAAATGAAATGAGGTGCAATGGATCGCCACCACAGCTACAATGAAATGATTAAAGCCGCAAGGCTATGCGTGATAGATGCACATCGCTCTCTCGTTACCGGACCGTGAGCCACCCACGCATGGAGTGTAGCATACCAACTTTCGGGAGCTACCCGAATATAGTTTGGAGTTTGAATGTTTCTAAGGGTCATTCTCCCTGTCTCACATCACAACCTACGTCCAGATTTTCTTAAATCAAATTACCTCACATGGGGTTTTTTCTCTCTTTTTCAAACAAAACTTTTATGTCGTGATACATGAATGCTTGCCGATTAGGCTTCAATGCACGTGGTGCTAACAATGACATTAAGGATGATTCACCATAATACATTAGGCAATAATTCTATTCTATTAAACATGATATCAAGAGCTTCAAAGAATGTAATTAAATTTCATAATTTAACATTCCTAGCAAGGATTTCTAAAACTAACGCCCTAGCATGTGTTTACACATAAAGGAAGCAACCTAAGCACATCTAGCATCACATAATCAAATAAAATACAACCAAACCATATAATCCACATTTAGGCAAAATAATCCAACATTGCAACTTTGGGGGAAATCCTAATACATGTGTCTAAGTCATTCTTCAAACATCACTCTAATTACTTTTAACACCACATGACATGTAAGTAATTTAATTTGGACATATAACCAATAAAGAGGCATAAAGCCCTAATTTCTCAAATTTGGGGAAAAACCTAGCACATGTGTCTAAGTCATTCTCCTAGCACATATAAATAAACTCAAAGCAATTTAGACATGTATAACATATGGAATTGAAACAATGCATATCTACCTCAATGTAGGTTTTCCAAAATAAATGGAAAATCACCCAAAAATTGATAAAGAAGCAAAGGACTCCAAATGGCTCCAAGAATGTGAAAAAAGAGGTCCTAGGAAGTACAAGAACTCACTGCATGCACTAATTCTTCAATAGGACTCCATGGTTGAAGATGAGAAATGTTGAAGCTCTATGAAATTTGGGAAAACCATGGAAATGGCCACCAAAACGAATTTTGTTGGTACCATTAGAAAGCTCTAAAAAATCTAAGACTATTTTGTGAAATAATAAATCTCACGAAAATCACTCCTTGGTGCTCTATTTGAAGCTTAAAGGATGAGGGTTATGGGGTTTGTATATACCCACAACATGTAGGTGAAGAAGAAGAAGAAGAAGAAGAAGAAGAAGAAGAAGAGGGAGAGAAAGGAAAAGAAAAAGAAAAAAATTGAAATGAGGAGAGAGGGAGAAGTGGCCGGCCATAATGGGGAGGGTGGGGCCCACTTTTTGTTTGTTTAGTCTTTGTTTGTATTTAATGTGTATAGGTGTAATGCATGTGTGTGTGTGTGTGGTCTACTTCTACACCCCAATTTAAAATATGTACTCACTTTAACACCAAGATAATAAATATAATAATAATAAAAAAAATGTTATATTAAAATCAAATCAAATCAAATAAGAAAGGAAAATAATTAAATAAATAAATAAATATAGTGACACAAGTTAAGGTAAAATTAAATACTACACCAATTTAATTAATGGTTCGCACATAAGTAATTAAAATATAATTACCCTTAATTAAAATTTTGAATTATGACAATCTACCTCCCTTAAAAGAATTCCGTCCCGGAATTCGGAACAACTAAGCGCAAAAAGGGAGCAACGGCTTGCTCAAACCTTTATAAAAGGGAGCAACGGCTTGCTCAAACCTTAGGCCAGCAAAGCAAAAGAAAGACATCAACAATAAGCTTACACTACTCGGGAAATAAGTGAGGCTAACTTTTCCACGCTTCACTCTTATCTCGACGATTCTTTGATGATGCCAAGGAGTCGTTACCAACACGATGGACAACACACGGTCTTTCTTCTCAATTGTATGAACGGGTTGTTCTGCTCTTCATACTATACATCTTCACCAAGAGACACTACGGTCCAATCAACATATGAGATGGTCAGGATCTCTCTGAGCATACACACATGAAACACATTGTGCACTCTCAACAACTGAGGCGGAAGAGCCCAACAATACACAACCGCGCCATCCTCTCAAGGATCTCGAACGGTTCAACAAACGCATCACTAACTTACCACTTGATTAAATGCTGCAACCCAGGACAACAATCTCAACTATGGACGGTCGGCGACGACGGTCGGCATACTATTTCTAGCGACTCAGAGCTGTAATCAATTTCTCTCTAATTACTTTAATCTTTTATGAAGTCTCTCTAACCATATCAGGACTATGAAGGATAGTCTCACCTACCTCACCCCAACACAAAGGAGATCGACACGGACAGTCATACAATGCCTCAAATGGTGCCATCTGATAACTAATGTTGGATTCAACTTGGCTAATAGAAACTATTCTTCCCAATTACTACTAAGTGTCATAACACTACTCTCAACATGTTTTCCAAAATCAATCGAAATAGAAGGAGCTGAATACCCCATTCTTACTGCAAATTCTGCCAGAAATGAAACACAACCTTTGTATCATGGTTAAACGCATCGACACTGATACACTACGGCATCTCACGATCGTACGGATGTGAATCACACTAAGGGAAATTATTGGTCGGTCACTCCGAACGGTAACGAACGTGTAGATGTGGTCCAAACGATCTACAAGGATCTAAAAGATGTCCTTACACAAAGTTCTTAGAAATGCTGTAACAGGCAATTGAAAACGGTTGTAACAAACCTGTGATTCTCTGGTGTCTGTCTTTACCTGCTGGCAAATAAAAAAAATCAACAATGGATCCCTTTAACCCTTTCCACCAATACTGGCAAAGCAAATCATGGTACATCTTTATGCCTCCTGGATGTGCGGCAAAACGGGAATGGCGAAACTCTTTCAAAATATCTCCACGGCAAGCAATGGGAACGAATACTCGGTTTCGAGGTCTCAATCCTCTAATGTCACCAAAAGTCTAACCCTGTCCTAAGTCTCCATTAAGCATACGGAATGTCAAGGCAATGGTCTCGTCATCGAATTTCTGTACTGCTAACAACTTCAAGTCAAAACTTTCGATAACACATTCAAGTCAAACGAGGAAATTTGGGCATAAGTCTCCGAACCACAATTCTCAAAGTCATCGCAACGTCTCAGTATTCTCCACTCTTGCACCGGTAAATACACTAGGGTACACACGAGTCTCAAAATTTTTTACTCTTGCATAGGTAAGGAAGTTGAGTCATAGTCATACTCCTCTGTCACGACATTGGCCTGGCTCGGGTGGCAATGCAATTCAAGTCATAGTCTGCTCATGTCTTGAGGTCACCCAAAGTTACATTTATAGTCACAGTTATAATTACCCAATGGCGTTGTCCCAAATTAAGGTCTCTCTGAGTCAGAAATGCCTCATATGTTATGTCTCCTAGTCCTAAGCCATGGGTAGCTCAATCCATGTTCAGGAAGCATACGGTATAGTTCAATCAACTCACACTCAATGCTCACAAGAACAAGTGCCAAAGTCTAACAATTTTTGCAACTTTGGTATTACACGTTCTCACCCTAAACCATCTCAAAAAAAAGTTCACCTCTATTTTAGTCAATTCAGTCAATTACCAAGCAGGGAAATATTTCCAACAAAGCAACGGTAGTAACCAATTAGTCCCAAGAAACCATGAATCTCATATACAAGGCAAATCTATAACAGACCCAATGTTAGAAGGATCCACAGATAGTCCATTACCAGAAGTGACATGTTCAAGAAACTTTTTACCTCGGATAATCAATATCCACACTTAGATAATTTGGCATACGTAGTTATCAGTGTACGATCACAAACTTGTCTTAGCAAGGATTAAACATACGGCTTATCAAATCTACTAAAGCAGCAGGTGCATTCGTCAAATTGAATGGTATAACAAGGGATTCACAATGTCCGTAATGTGGGCGGAAAGTAGTCTTAGGAATCTCACGTTCCCTAGTGCGCAACTGGTGATAACTCTATTTCAAATCAATCTTTGTAACTAAACATGTTGAACCACGAAGTTGGTCAAAAGGATATACTAATTCTTATAGTCACAAGATTCCATGTCATAAGCAATACTCGACTTAAGCGAACCATTTATCTTCTTGGCACAGGGAAATGGGTACTCTCCAAGGAGACGGATTACAACAGATGAAATCACTAACCTGTAAATTCTCCAACTGGGTCTTTAATTCTTTCAACCCTGCGGATGTCGGCGGCAAAAGGATTAAACTATCCTTATTATCCCCCCTAGGGGTGCTCGGCCAAAAATCTGAGTTGAAGGAGTTGGTTGTGGCAGTAACACAGGTGGTCTACAAGCCTGCTGAAAAGGTGGACAAAATGGGGGTGGTCCAACTGACTGTTCTTAGTCGGTGCACGAAGTTCTCTAACTTTTTATTCAACCTCAAATACCTAAATACTAATATCCTCTGAACCATTTTACTACGTACATTCAACTCGAATCCAACCATGTTGGTGCGTAGGCCTAGACGAAGTCCATTCTCAAACGTTCTTAACTTTATTCTTGTGTCCAATGTTATATCGGAAATGAAACTACCCTCATACTCAGGAACTGTAACGGCTCCCTAACGAAGATTTTAGAAATTCAATCCTCTTAGCTCGACGAATTACGAATGGAAAATACTACTCACGAAACAATCGGATGAGGGTGTCCCATAACATACTCTCCAAAGTCGGTGTAGTCAACACTAACTCCCCACTTAAATCTGACTGAAAGGTTGCAGCGTCTACTCGAAGAGGTTTCTCAAACAGTATCAAGGGACTCTAAATTATGAATACGTGCTCAAGCCACAGTTCCACGTGAACCGGGCACGAATCTATATAGGTTAAACATTAATTCACACACCACTTGGAGGATACGCATACCTAGCATGAGATCGCATAGCTCGCAACATAAATCATGTTCACCTATAACATATAACGTTTCCCTTTATGATTCCAGTTACATCTGCAAACGATGATACCATATTGCTTTGTAAGTCAATTCGATACTTAACATAAACGGCAAAGATAGTATGGGAAAGGCAATCAACATCAATCTAGATTACTAGCAACCTTAAGCAACTTATAGCATGATCCATACTAATCATTGCCTATCATGACCCATCCATGGGAACACATAGCACTGAGAATATGCACGGTTATAACATAACTGTAGGGCACGTCAAACATGAATGCATTTGGCATGTATCCTGAACACATATAAATGTTGGAACCGATAAGTTCATAGCACGTAGAACATGTACGCATATCATGTGTATGCATTAACATAAACATCAAATTTACATAGAAGCATGCTCATCAACAATAAGGAATCGCATTACTCAATATGCATCAATACATGTTAGAACGATTGAAAATCATATAAACACTTAGCATATCGGTTATAGAACATGTGATCTTTGACATGTAAGCACTTAGCATATACATACCTAGCCTCGAAGGTATTCAACATTAAGCATGTTAGCATTATACTCACCTTGCATGAAATACGTACTCTTCGTATCATAGCCAAAGGAAATGCACAACACAATACATAGAGCACGTAGGCTTCATATTAACTCACATAACACGTAAGACATGAAACATGTAAACTGGGCACGTAAGCACAAAAGTTCAGAAGACTTTCACTCAATAAAAAAAAATGTTCACGCAACATCTCACTATGTAAAGTAAATGACGACATAGTTAAAACAATTAGTATTGAATGAGGAATTGAATGACTATTAACCACATTAAGCAACTCATAGGAGGACTAATGCCATCCCATAGAGTATGTAAATATTTAACATGTAAGCATATACTACGTTGAATGTGAAACATGTAAACACCTTGAACATGTAACCATATAGGTCCCAAAGGAATTCAACCTCTACGCATGCCCACGCGGCATCGCATCATCTCAACAAAAAAAAACCTCAATGAAGTAAACGGAAAGCAATAAACAAACTTAAGCATGGACGGAAATGAAACAAGCCCGAAGTAAACACCCATAGCCCCTAGGTATCCAAACCCGGTAAGCTCTGATACCAATCTGTCATGCCCCGAAAACCGAAACGCGAGGAAAGAGGAAAGATATAGAAGAAAGAAATAAAACTCAATCACAGATGCGGAAGCGACATTAGGATCCCACAGGGATTCCTACAAGGATGACTTACTAACACATAAGCCAAATTGGACTTACATATTAATAAGTCCAACAAGGATGAAATCATTTGAAAATCAAATTAAAAGACTAACCGGACTAGCACTAGTTCAAGGGGAGAAAGAAAAATACAATAAAATTTGATGAAAGATCATTCTTAAGTAGTTGCTGAATTTTAAAACATTTATAAGTAGCTGTATCTTTAATATTTTCACATTATGTGCATGATTTTCCATGTAAAATTCAATTCTGCACAACTTTTGTCAAATAGCATTTTTTCCAATTCCTCACCGTTTGGGCAGAAAACTGAAATAACAGTAGCAGTTTTTATTTGACAACAACTTTGACAGCTTTTTGAGAGCATTTCAAAACATTCCCAACTGTGCTAAATTCTCGAGTTTAAACATCAATATATGACTAACAAGTCCTAAATGACATAAAACACGTGCCTAGACCAAACGGAACTTTGTGTACTCAAAATTTATTAAAAACGAGGAGTGAGAGAGATAAAGAGAGGAAGAATGGGAGAGGGAGAGATTTGGGGGAGAGAGATTTTAAAATATTTCCTTTGAAAACAAAATGGAGATATCCGACAAGGATTTAGTTTAAATACAATAAGTCCGACAAGGACACAACCAAACATTGACGAATCCGGCAAGGGTTTAATATAAATACAATGAGTCCGACAAGGACAAAATTAAGTATAAACGAATCCGGCAAGGATTCAAATCAATACACATACATAAAGCTTCAAAAGAGATTTTATGATCTCGGAAACATAATTACATAACATAAATAAGTTTAGCGAGTTTGAAAAGCAAGGACTAACATTTTTCCATCAAAATTACACAAGGCTTCCCAAAGAGAAAGATATAGAAGTCCAAGCTCAAGAAGTTTTGTAATAAAATTAATACAACAATTTTCTTTATAGAACATTAAACTATTACAAACATTTCAAAAGCCTAAAGGTCACATGGGAACTATCCATGTACATATCTAAGCATGAGTCTTCAAAATAGAACAAAATGCATCAACTTCTATGCGTCGAGCCATAATTGCCCTTTTGCCCTTATCAAGCTCACCTGAAAAATATTTTGTCGTTTTTATGAGAACAACGGCTCATAGAAAACATTGTAACAAGTCTATATGCTATCCATGACTAAAATGAAATGAGGTGCAATGGATCGCCACCACGGCTACAATAAAATGATTAAAGCCGCAAGGCTATGCGTGATATATGCACATCGCTCTCTCATTACCGGACCATGAGCCACCCACGCATGGAGTGTAGCATACCAACTTCAGGGAGCTACCCGAATATAGTTTGGAGTTTGAATGTTTCTAAGGGTCATTCTCCCTGTCCCACATCACAACCCACGTCTGGATTTTCTTAATTCAAATTCCCTCACATGGGGTTTTTTCTCTCTTTTTCAAACAAAACTTTTATGTCGTGATACATGAATGCTTGTCGATTAGGCTTCAATGCACGTGGTGATAACAATGACATTAAGGATGATTCACCATAATACATTAGGCAATAATTCTATTCTATTAAACATGATATCAAGAGCTTCAAAGAATGTGATTAAATTTCATAATTTAACATTCCTAGCAAGGATTTCTAAAACTAACGCCCTAGCATGTGTTTACACATAAAGGAAGCATCCTAAGCACATCTAGCATCATATAATCAAATATAATACAACCAAACCATATAATCCACATTTAGGCAAAATAATCCAACATTGCAACTTTGGGGGAAATCCTAATACATGTGTCTAAGTCATTCTTCAAACATCACTCTAATTACTTTTAACACCACATGACATGTAAGTAATTTAATTTGGACATATAACCAATAAAGAGGCATAAAGCCCTAATTTCTCAAATTTGGGGAAAAACCTAGCACATGTGTCTAAGTCATTCTCCTAGCACATATAAATAAACTCAAAGCAATTTAGACATGTATAACATATGGAATTGAAACAATGCATATCTACCTCAATGTAGGTTTTCCAAAATAAATGAAAAATCACCCAAAATTTGATAAAGAAGCAAAGTACTCCAAATGGCTACAAGAATGTGAAAAGAGAGGTCCTAGGAAGTACAAGAACTCACTGCATGCACTAATTCTTCAATAGGACTCTATGGTTGAAGATGAGAAATGTTGAAGCTCTATGAAATTTGGGAAAACCATGGAAATGGCCACCAAAACGAATTTTGTTGGTACCATTAGAAAGCTCTAAAAAATCTAAGACTATTTTGTGAAATAATAAATCTCACGAAAATCATTCATTGGTGCTCTATTTGAAGCTTAAAGGAGGAGGGTTATGGGGTTTGTATATACCCACATCATGTAGGTGAAGAAGAAGAAGAAGAGGGAGAGAAAGGAAAAGAAAAAGAAAAAAAAAATGAAATGAGGAGAGAGGGAGAAGTGGCCGGCCATAATGGGGAGGGTGGGGCCCACTTTTTGTTTGTTTAGTCTTTGTTTGTATTTAATGTGTATAGGTGTAATGCATGTGTATGTGTGTGTGTGTGGTCTACTTCTACACCCCAATTTAAAATATGTACCCACTTTAACACCAAGATAATAAATATAATAATAATAAATGTATATATATTATAATAAAATCAAATCAAATCAAATAAGAAAGGAAAATAATTAAATAAATAAATCAATATAGTGACACAAGTTAAGGTAAAATTAAATACTACACCAATTTAATTAACGGTTCGCACATAAGTAATTAAAATATAATTACCCTTAATTAAAATTTTGAATTATGACATACTCTTTGGCTAACATTTCCATATCAATTTTTAAATCTTTACTCATAGTAAATAAATCATTACTAAGACCTTCAAAATCTATTTAAGTAGGAGAATTTGGAAAACTATCTTCACTTGGTATTTTGTAACAAGGATTACTAACTTGAGTTGTGGTCTTAATACCTTTTAACTTAGTATCAATTTCACTGAGGAGATCTTTATCTTTTCTAACTGTTCTAGTCCTATCAGGAATACAAGATGTAGTTGATCTAAAAGACTTAGAATCAAAATCCTTAATTTTTAAAGAAGATGACCTGACACAATGTTCATCAAAACTGATTCTAACTTTTCCATCATTGAATTGTTGTACATGATCTAAATTGACTGTATTATTATTTTGAAAATTACTAGAATGATTTTCATTTTCTAAAATCCAACAACTGGGTAACTCTACATTCTTCCACAGAATAGTCTTAGGAATTTGGATATTGGCATGTTCAAAACTACTTAACATAAGTAAAGTCAGATTCTTAGGACTTTTAATTAAAGCATGAATATTAAGATTACTTCTAATACATTTATAATAAATTCTATAAATTAAAGCAAGAGCTTGTGAACCATTATGCATATTAGTAATTTCACCAGCAGTTTTAATATTTAATGTTAAAGCTTTTAACAAGTGGGGATCACTAAGACTTAAAGTAAAATCAGGGAAACAATTAAAATGAACTGGTCCATCATGAATACTGAATTCCATAACTCCCATCATACTAGCACTAAAATTTAAAAATCTAGCATCTTTAAGACATAGTAAAATTGAAGAATTTATTCCTTTAATATTAAGTGGTTTAACTGCAACTTGTATTAACCCTATGTGAATGAAGTTGTAACCATCAGATCTATGTTTTCTAATTGACTTCTTACTAAGGAGTTGACACTTTTCATGTTCTTTATTAATACTATAGGTTTTTTCTACAGTTTTAACATTATAATCAGTTCTAAAACAAATAAAACTTGCCTTGTAAATTTCTCTAGTGGAAATCTTATGGATGGTCCAATCACTATAATCTTGGTTGACTTCTTCATACCTATGTTCTTCTTTATTGATTATGTCTGGTTAAGTGGGATAAGAGGTTCTAGGGCTAGAAGCTATTGCTGAATTTGATCTAAATAGTCTATCCATCTTAAAGGGTTTAATCAAATCAAAATTCTTAATCTAAGATATCCAGCAGACACATACCTAAGAAGACTCATACCCTTTGTCCTCCGCTCACGCCCGTCTTACGCTCCCTTCTGCAGGCCTAACTGTTTGGTAGGATCCTAATCAGGTAGTCTCTCAGCCTAGGTAGTCTTTTGCAAATATCTTTTGAGAAAGAGTTTTGAAAATCAAAAACACAGAAAGAGGGAATGACTACAAGAACAAACACACCAACGGGGTCTTGGCTCTGATACCAACGGGGGAAGCAGACATTAATTTAAAGATCAGAGTAGCAAAGATTGAAGAAGAAAGACACAGATAACTAAAGAAGACAAATAACTGAAACTTACAAATTGGATTACTGAGAATGGATCACTGAAGTGCTCAATGTATACATAATGTATTACAATCTATGAACTGAATATGAACTGATTAATTACATAAATCTTTATGAGAGAAGTAGATGAATTATTCTCAAAGAGAATCTCACGTACACTCAAAAAGTTCTCTCCAAAAGCTCTCTGAAAATTGAACTACAAGTTGAACTGCCCAATTTGAACTGCCTGTAACTGAATGCAGAACTGGTTACTTATAGCCTTTAAGAGGGTCCTGTTGAGCTCATAAATGGGCAATGAACTGTAAAGGTCTTCTAAAAAGCTGGGAAATCACATGATTTTACTATTGGTGAACAGTGTTCTGTCTGTTACTGTTCAATCACGCGGAATCTGAAAATCCTGTCGGTTACTGTGGCTAAAAGGTTGATTTGACTTCTATACTTTTTACTATAGAATTTACCAAGGTTAATGGGAGTTTCACTGGGAAAATTTTGCATTAACTAGGGTTAATACTATTCTTTTACTAAAAGGGCATTGGATCCTTTACTTCTTGCCACTAGATGCTCAATTATTCCTGACTTTCTTTATAGGCGTCTTGAGCATCTTGGAATGTTGCACTGAAATAGGGATCATAAGGTTGTACAACGGAGCATGATCCTTCTGAACTGTGACTATTGTCATCTTGGTCATTTTGACTGACATGAGCTATTATCTGTTGGGCCATAGCCATTAACTGTGCATTGGATGGCTGATTTACAAATTGAAATCAAACAAGTTACAGTTGATAAAAAAAATTTACAAGATCAAGTTGTCAAGTTTGACCAAGACCACAATATTGAAGATACATCCCCTAGTGAAGATTCTAGAAGTGAAGATACTTCCTCTAGTCACCAGAATTCTCCTAGAAAAATAGAACAATCCAATTTGCTTCAAGTTATGAATAAAAAACATCTGCAAAAATGGCATTGCAATGTTAAAATAAAAGTAAATAAAGAATAAGAAATAGAGACTATAGCATTGATAGATTCAGGAGATGATCTTAATTGCATTCAAGAAGGATTAATTCCAACTAAATATTATGTAAAAACCAGTGAACGTGTTTGCATTCAGGAGACTATAGCATTGATAGTCAAATGCAAATTGAATATAAGAGTTACCTAGTGCACATGTTTGCCAAAACAATGTTTGTTTTAAAACACCATTTGTCATGATGAAAAGCATGACTGATAAAGTTATTTTAGGAATAATATTTTTATGCCTACTTTACCCATTTACTACTAATAATGATGGATTAACCACTCATGCATGTGGACAAAAAGTTCAGTTTAAGTTCCTCACTAAACCGTTACTTAGAGATTTAAAACAGTTAAAGAACCAATCAATTTTTAAAAATAAAAAAATTCTTTACTGTAAAACTTTACATCTAAGGTCTTTACAAGAAGAATTTAGATATGTAAAAATTGAGAATCAGTTAACCAATAAATCACTTCAAATCAAGATAGAAGACTTTAAGTCTAGAATCATTAGTAATTTATGTCCAGACTTGCCTAATGCCTTTTGGTATAGGAAAAAACATATAGTTACCCTTCCTTATGTCAAAGACTTTAATGAGTCCAATATCCCTACCAAAGCTAGACCTATTCAAATGAGTTACGAAGACACGAAATTATGTAAACAAGAAATTGGTGAATTATTAAATAAAAAAATAATTCGTAAAAGTAAGTCACCCTGGTCTTGACCTGCTTTATATGTTAGAAAAAATGTTGAGTTAGAAAGAGGAACACTAAAGTTAGTTATCAATTACAAACCTCTCAACAAGGTCTTAGAATGGATTAGGTACCCTATCCCCAATAAGAGAGATTTAGTCAATCGATTAAGCCAAGCTGTTGTTTTTAGTAAATTTGATATGAAGAGTGGATTTTGGCAAATCCAAATTTGGAACATTATCATGATACTATAGATTTTATTGTTAAGAAAAGAAGAATCAAAAAAGAAAGCAGTAAACCATCTATTCCTAGGATTACCCCATGAACAAAGAAAATAGTAGGTCTAAGTCTAAAAAAGATAGTGACCCACCTCAAAGTGAATCCAATAAGACATCTCGTAGTAAAACTCATAAGTCTAAAAAGTTAAAAAAAAAAAAAAATAATAGTGATGACACATGTGAAAGACACAACCATTATAATAAGAAAAGTGCAGAGAATAGACCTTGTAAATCAACCCCTAGAGATATAGGAGAATCTAGCCTAGGATTACCCCATGAACAAAGACCTATAGATACTGTTAAAGAATCTACCAAAGAGTCAAGACTAGAATAGTCTAAAGTTAATGTAATCACTAAAACCATATGGACTAAAAAGGAAGACAATAGTAAAATTTCTGCGGTAAATCCACCCTTAGAATCTATAGTCATCAATCATAAAGGAACAGATATAGTTGCCTCACCCTTTAAGATATCTACTGATAGTGAGATTAAAAAAGTTGTAGAACAGAATAATTATACTAATCAATGTTTAAGTATTTTAGGAAAACAGTTAAAAAATATAGAAACAAAAATAGGAAATCCTAAATCTGTCAAGATAGAAGAACCATTAATCAAATTACCAGAAGTTAAACCTATTGGTACCTCTCTTAAATCAGACACTAGTAAAACTGTTGATAAAATAGAGAAAATGCTAAAGGATATGGAAAAATCCTTAGGCAAAAGACCTAAAGTTACAGAAGTTGAAGAAACTTTATCCCAAAACCTCAGTACCATTAGTAAAACTGGTATTCCCATGAAAGAAGATTTTAGTGATAATATAAGTTTAATAGAAGCACAGTTTGCTGATTTAGAATTAAAAAGAATAAACCAATCCTATAGATCACAAGTCACACCCACTACCCTTACCAAAAATTGGTACTCAAGACCTACACCTCCTGACCTCCAATTTGAGGAAAGAAATATTCAAAACCAGTTTTCAATTTCTGCTGATAAGTTATATGAATGGAATATTGATGGATTATCTGAACAAGAAACAGTCGACTGGAGGCACTGTTCAGTCGACTGGATTTGTCACAAAATTCCTCTTCTTTGGTATAAACTTCCCAGCCAACTAAACCTTCGATCCAGTCGACCGGATCACGCTGAAACACACTAACGGCTAGTTTTTAAACTCTTCAAAAATTATTTTTACTCCCCCCAACCATTCCCAACGGCTATAATCTGTCAAAAGCTATATATATAGGGATGTTTTTAAGGGTCATAAACAAGAAGCAACATCAACAAAATCATTCAAACATCTTGTTTATTTATCATTCTTGTTTGAGCCCTAGTTTGAGTGAAAAATCAATTTGCTCTAGCTTTCAATTGTAATTCTTGAGAGAGCAAATTGTAGTGAGCTTTTATTTGTATCATCCACTCACTAAGGAGTTATAGTGTAAGCTTTTAATTGTATTATCCACTCTAGAGAGAGAGTTATTATTTGTACCCAAATCATTTATAAAGAGTGAGGGTTAATAACCCTTGTGTGCAAAGAAGAGGTGTTCTTCTTTGGAAGAGATTGAAGGCTCTTGTAATGGTTTGGTCTACACTCGTGAAGTAGATCGAGTAAAGGAATCCTTAAGAGGTGTTCATGAGGGGTGGACGTAGGTCGCGGTGTACGAATTGCCGACCACTTGAAAACTCGGTTTGTAAGTGTCTCTTCCCTTCTCTCTTTACATTATTATTTGTGATTGTGTTTAATTTGCTATTAAGTTTTTAAAAAGGTTAATTTTCTGCTAAAACCTTATTCACCCCCCCTCTAAGGTTTCCATATTTGGGTCAACACTTTACTTGTAAGGAGTTGGGGCACCAAGCTAAAGATTGTCCTACTAAACGTCAAGGAGCTTCAAATTTTGGTTCATATACGGCAAGTACTATTATACCGAGACCTACTCAATAAACTTTGAGGAGAGAACAGCGGGAGGCAATGTCGTATCAACTCAGGTCGGGAGAGACTACTTCAGCTGATACTGTTGTTTTAGGTATGGTTCCCATTTGCTCGCATCTAGCAAATGTACTTATAAATTCGGGATCCACACGCTCGCTTGCATCACACCACTTTGCCAAACAACTAGATAAACCACTAGAGTTTTTGGATTATGATTTATCTATTGCAATACCATTGGGAGCTCCAATGAGTAGTTTAAGACTGTTTAAAAACTATGATATAAACATAGGTGGTAAAAGTTTAAAAGTTGATTTAGTACCACTGATTGTTCAGCATTTTGATGTTACATTGGGTATGGACTGGTTAGCTGCTAATCACGCAAATATCGATTGTACCAATAAAGGGGTAGTATTCCGTATTCTGAATCAAAATGTATTTTACTTCCAGGGCAAGGGTGTTATAGTACCGCCATATGTTGTGTCAACTATTGAAGCATGTCGATTGTTAAAAAAGGGCTGTCGTGGGTTCTTATGTAATATACTTGAAACTAGAGGTCTTGATTTAAAACATGAAGATATTCTAGTTGTTAGAGAATTTCCAGATGTATTTCCTGAAGAGTTGCCTAGTGTATTGATTGAGCGAGAGATTGAATTTGGTATTGATGTTATGCCGGGGACACAACTGATTTCACGAGCACCATATCGAATGGAACTAGTTGAGCTGAAAGAGTTAAAGACTCAATTGCAAGAGTTACTAGATAATGGTTTTATGGGTGTACCTGTGTTATTTATGAAGAAGAAGGATGGTACAATGCAGATGTGCATTGATTATCGAGAAATCAACAAAGTAACAATCAAGAACAAGTACCCATTTCCACGTATCAATGATCTATTTTATCAGCTGCAAGGAGCACAAGTATTCTCAAAAATTGATTTAAGATCTGGGTACCATCAGCTTAAAGTTAAAGCCGGGGATGTAGAGAAAATAGCCTTTAGGACCCGATACGGACATTATGAATTTCGAGTGATGCCGTTTAGGGTTACTAATGCGCCTGCCACCTCTATGGATTTAATGAATCAGGTGTTCAAATCATATTTGGATGAGTTTGTGACAATCTTTATTGATGATATTCTTATTTATTCTAAGAGTCTGGAGGAGCACGAGCAACATTTGAGATCAGTTTTGTAGTGACTTCAAGACAAACAATTATTTGGGAAGTTGAAGAAAAGCGAGTTTTAGCTTACAAGTGTCACTTTTTTAGGGCATGTGATTTCTAAAGAATGTATTTCTATAGACCCACAGAAGATTAGAGTTGTAATGAATTTGTCGAGACTAACAAATGTGTCAGAGATTCAAAGTTTCTTGGAGTTACCTTGATATTACAGAAGGTTTCTCAAAGACTTTTCCAAAATTTCAACTCCAATGACAAGGTTGATGAGAAAAGATGTACCATTTGAATGGAACAAGGAATGTGAAGATTGTTTTCTAGCATTGAAGAAGAAGTTAACTATAGCACCGATACTTGCAATTCCGACAAGCACCAAAAATTTACGGATTTACAGTGATGCTTCTCATCAAGGTTTGGGATGTATTTTGACACAAGATGACAAGGTAATAGCTTATGCTTCACGACAGTTTTGACCTCACGAGAAGAGTTACCCGACACATGAATTGGAGTTAGCGGCGGTAATCTTTGCCTTGAAGATTTGAAGACATTATTTGTACGGAGAGACGTGTGAAATTTTTACCGACCACAAAATTTTGAAGTACTGTTTACACAGAGAGTCCTTAACATGCGATAGAGGAGGTGGTTGGAACTTATGAAAGATTATGATTTAAAAATTCAATATCACCCAGGAAAGGCGAATGTGGTCGCTGATGACTTATGCCAGAAGTCGTCGGAAAACTTGGCTTATACCTCGACGGGAAAGGAAAATATGTTAAAGGAATTTGAACAATTAAAACTTGAGGTAATTCCTAGAATTGAAGGTGGTTTGATGGCTGCGATTTTTGCACAGCCGAGATCAAGACTAGTCAACTTCTAGATCCAGATTTCAAGAAGATTGTTGACGAGTTACCTAAGGGAAAAAGGCCCGAGTTTAGTTTTCAAGAGGGAGTTTTGAGATACACCAACCTGCTATGTGTTCCTAAAGTTGGAGATTTAAGAGATAAAGTCATGGAAGAAGCTCAAAACACCATATATTTAGTACATCCGGGTAGTACCAAAATGTATAGAGACCTATGGGAGCTCTATTGGTGGAGTGGTATAAAGCGAGAAGTAGTGGAATATGTGTCTAAATGTATAACTTGCCAAAAGGTGAAATGGAACATCAATGGCCCGAAGAAGAACTACACCCTCCAGAGATACCGGAGTAGAAGTGGGAGCATATCACAATGGATTTTGTTTCTGGATTTTCAAAGTCTCAAAAGTTGAATGATAGCATTTGGGTTATTGTCGATCGGTTGACTAAGTCAGCTCGCTTCCTACTTATCAGAACCAAAGATCCATCAAAACTTGCAGAGATTTATATCAGAGAGATTATTAGACTTCACGGGGCACCAATGTCGATAGTGTCAGATCATGACACTCGATTTGTGTTGAGATTTTGGGAGAGTTTACAGAGGGCTATGGGGACAACTTTACATTTTAGCACTGCTTTTCATCCCTAGACCGATGGTTAGTCCGAAAGAGTAATTCAGATTTTGGAAGATATGTTGAGAGTATTTGTTATGAATTTCAAGGCTGACTGGGAGACTCATTTATCGTTAATAGAGTTTTCCTACAACAACAGTTTCCAAACAAGCGTTGGAATGGCGCCTTATGAGGCATTGTATGGCAGAAAGTATAGATTGCCAGTTTGTTGGACAGAAGTTGGTGAAAACAATATTTGGGACCAGAGATAGTGCAAATTACTATCGACAAGATTTGATTGATAAAATAGCGGTTGCAAACGGCTCAGAGTCATTACAAAAGTTATGCAGATACAAGTAGAAGACCGTTAGAGTTCGAAGTAGGTGATTATGTGTTTCTGAAGGTACCACCTTCGAAAGGCATAACTCGTTTTGGTAAGCGAGGTAAGCTAAGTCCGAGATATGTTGGATCGTATTTGATCCTTAATCGAGTAGGACCATTAGCTTATCGGTTGAAATTACCACAAGATTTGGCGAATGTTCATAATGTATTCCATGTATCGATGCTTCGACATTATGTAGTGAATGCTAAACATGTCATTATTCCAGAGCTATTAGAGATTTGAGAGGATGTGACTTATGTGGAACATCTAGTGTAAATTCTTGATAGAAAGATCAAGTGTTGAGAACTAAGGTGATTCCCTTGGTAGTTCTTCAATGGCGTAGCCACTCAGTCGAAGAAGCTACTTGGGAGCAGGAGGATGAAATCCGAGCCAAGTATCCGCATCTCTTTGATTTTTGAGGTAAGAGTAAGTTTGGGGACCAAACTTCCTTTTAAAGAGGGAGAAATGTAACACTTGTACCTGGAAAAAAGGGTTAATTTATTTGTTAATATGCATTAATTTATATAATTAGTGTATAAATGGATTAAGGGGAGGCTTTGGACTCGCTCGTATGAAAAGTGTTCCGAGAAGGACACTATTGGAAAAAAAAATCCCCAGGGAGGTGAGACAGGTAATGTGGGACCCCGTGAAGGGCCCGAATAATAATATGTGCATTAACATGATTAAATGAATACTTGTTAAAATGCTTTCACATTATATGATGCTATATGTGTTCGCATTTTGGTACCATAAAAAGGGTATAAATGAAAATGATTCACAATTAGTAGGTACGATAGCAACTTCACAAAATATTTGAGCCCCATATGGTACTTAGACAAACACTCATTAGATAATTGGATAGCTAATGGAATGTTTGGGGATTTCATAATAAGGATTTAAGAATTCTGGGTGTGTAAATGAAAAAGAAGAAAAAGAAGAAAAAGAAGGTTAAGACACCTCACGTACATGCATGAGTAGGTGTCAAGAGAGAGGGAGACTCTCATATTTACAGAAATTAAAACAAAAGAGAGAGAGAGAGAGAGAGAGAGAGAGAGAGAGAGAGAGAGCTCGGAGAAACCATCACCGACCTCGTCTTTACGCCGTTCGTCCAATTCACGAACTGAAGCCGTTTTTGGACTCGTGGAGGTGAGACGATCATTTCTATACCTTCTATTTACATTTTAATTGTCTGATTTTGGTAGCGTGTACTAATCAGTGACACGCGGTTCACTGAGTTCATGTAGGATGTACTTTGGAGACTTGGAGTAGGAATTGAGCTTGGATTTGGTGCAATTCTGCACTTTCTAGCTTAATTTGGGTATAATCTTAGTAAGATGAGTTTTCTAACTAAAAAGTGATTGTGGTTGTAACACCCGTACCCAGAAAGAAGATTAATGTGATATTAATATATGTTAATTAAAGGTAATTAATGCATAAAATGGTTTAAGGTGGGGTTATAAACCCACATGTGAAAAGGTGTTCAAATGCGGACACAGATGAAAGTTCTGTAAAAGGCAGAACTGGTATAAAAGTGGGGCCCAATGAGGGTCTAATTATTGTAATTTGCATTTTGATGTCATTATATGTTTATGTGCGTATTTGTTATAATGAATAAAGATATTATTGTGTCTTATGATAGGTAAGGGGACCAATTTGGGTAACCATGTGAGGGCGTATTTGAATAAAATTGATAATTAGTAGGATTAATAGCAACCTCATAATTTATGTGGGACCACGTTTGGGACCCATGTGGGACTTAGATTAAATCCTTTTAGAAAAGATGGGTAATTAATGTAATTAACTTAGGGGTTTCATAATAAGCAATTAGAAATTTCTGGGGGTATAAATGAAAGTTGGGAAAAAGAGATATACATCTCTTGCATGAGTTTTAATGACTTATTTCTTCACAACACAACAGCTGGGAATTGAGGAGAAAGAGAGAACGGAGAGCTCTCGAGTCGGCGACGGAAATTCACGCGACGTTTCTTGCCGTTTCTTCGCCGTCCGGCGTCGGATTCATGATCCGAGACCACTTTTGGACTCGTGAAGGTAAGATGATCACATGCACGTAATTTATTTTTACTTCCGGCAACGTTTTTCGACGACCATTCTTGATAGACGATGTTCTTGATACCAAACTTATGTAGGATTGATCTTAGAGCAAGAGTTGGGTTGAATCTAGCTTAAAATTGGATTCTAGAAGCTTAATCGCTAGGAAATCGAGGAGGTGAGTGTTCTAGTTCCTCAATTGGATGCTTAGTTATGATTATGTCATAGCCTGATCCCACAATAGCAGAACCAAAGCCCATGGCACGCCCCACCGATCGAGGCTAACCCAATTCATTAATGTTCCCAAAAATAGTTTGAAGAACACACGCAGCGGAAAAAGAACTTTAAAGATAACAACGAATAGTCGCTCCTTTGAAATAATACACCCGAAGTTAGCAAAATCCGCATAAATTTGAAAATGTAATTATATTTTGAAACGAATGTATTTATATTCAAAGGGGTCCCAAAGGTGCCCTAAGAACCAAACAAAACATTTAAATAAGTTGCGGAAGGGGTATAAAAAGTTTTCATGCAGGGGTCATTTGGACCGGTCGGGTTGCCCCGTTCGACCGGTCGGATGACCCCTCGGCAATAATCCTTCAAAGCAAAGGGCACTTTGACCAGTCGAACTATCCCCTTCGACCGGTCGAATGACCCTCTGACAGCAATCCTTCTTGTACTAGCATAGTGCCTAAGGTCAAGCGACCCTTACAATTGCAATCGATCTCAACTTTAAAACAAGATATGAAGTCGACAAGTAAAATCTTTCAAAACGTGAACTCAAGATACAGATTCATAATAACTTAATCGGCCCAAATCATAGTTTCAAAGTCAATACAAAACGTAGTAATTCCTTACAGAACTCGGAATTCAAATAAAACGTAACCAAGATTATTATCCATTCGTATTACAAGTTCCTTAACAAAACAATGGTTATTTGAAATGGTTAACCATGCCAAGTCGTCTTCTAAGTGAACTCCCGACATCTCGTGATCACTTCCCCGCTTCCTCGCCGGTATTAACACCTGAAATGGTTATTTGAATAACCACACATATTCGATTTGTTTAAGTTAACGCTTAGTGAATAAATCAGCATATGCACATGAATGGCAAACATGATCACATTCACATCTCTACATTTCATACTAGTCGCGGGAGACTCACGTGCACGTTCCATACTCCCAATCCATGACTCCTCGCCAATAAGTCCACGCGAAAGGGTAAGACCCACGATTCTTCTCTTCAATCGTGCGACCTTAATGCCTATATCGGCTCCACAAAAATGGCTTAGTGACCACGTGCTCCTTCTGACCCAAATAAGCAACTCAACATGCTTAAATACATATCACTATGCACGGGAAAAATAAAACGTGTCACCGTACTATTGGGCCTACTTAACAGAATGATTGCCCAATATGAACTACACAATATATCTCTATAAATTAATACATGCTATTCACATAAAACATGAATACATGTCAAGAAATCATTCCAAAATACATAGTTGAATCACTCACCTCCGATATACGCTCCTATAATTCAAACCAACGAAAACTCGTGCATAAAGAACGTGCAGAAAACCATCTAGTATAATTCCTATGGATCAAAAATCCAAATATCAACTTTTATGAAAAATTCTAGAAAATAACTTTTCGAAAAACTTGGCCAAACAAGGCCTAACATATATCAAAACGAAGCTCTTACCTCGAGGAGCTCGAATATGAAATCTAGGAGAAAACAAACGGACAGAAGGTCGTCGTTTGGCATCGAGAAGCTCGAAGCAACTATATCTCCCTTTGGCCTCTTTCTTGAATTTTAGGTTAAGAGTTTAGAAAAATCTAAAGTCATCTCTATCTATATATAGGCAACACTTCCAGAAATTGTGTTTACCTCCCCACAAGTTTTCAAAACTCCTAATCAGTCTCTGAAACTTCCTACACAGCTAAATCATAGCTTTTCAAGTGAAACTTCAAAATTATAAAAGTTTCTGACTAAGTTCTGTTTGGTTGCTAAAATGCACATTTTTACATGACTTTTTCGAAGTTGCTAATTAGCCTACCAAATTAATAGCGTGTTAATTTGTACTCACCAGGATACTAAATCTAACAACAGAAATATATTCTAAGCCAGAAAATAATACAGATAGTGAAATACACAGGTAAACATTTAATTTCAAATAATAATTTAAAGTATTCCACAATGACCGTCTCACACTCGGAGAGACGCCACAACCATAAAACATTCATCAACAAATTCTCATAGACACCCAATTCAACTTGTGAGTCAAAACTCACTCAAACATGTGTCATAAGACACGCCACATCATATTATCATGCATGACAATGAAATGCAATGAAATAACATAAATACGGGTGTTATAGATTATGAGTTAATTGTTACTCAATTCATGCTTATGTATATATATGTTGAAGAATTTGGGAGTAAAACAAGTCAATTATATGTATCTTGCCATGTTATATGCTTGAGTTGCTAATATGTTTATGTGGATCAAAGGGAAGTCAAGTAGTGGTCACCATTTATAGGTCCCATATGTAAGGCATAGGAAGTTCTCAATGAGTTGGACGTGGTGACGACCATAATGAAATGCCGGTGACGCCTTCGGGGTCACAAGAGAGTGTGTGTTGCACTATATGCGCCAAAAGTGAGAAAGATCCGGGGTGAGAAGGACCCGGTGGTGGTGGCTGAAATGACTTGACTTTTCGGAGATCAAATTGTTGACGTTTATAATGATTGTTGCATTTACATATTTTGCATTCCAATTGCATGATTAGCTCCCTCACTAAGCGAAAGCTTAAACGAAAAATATATTTTTTGTTGTGGTTATTGAATAACCACCACAGGTACAGCACGGGAGGACGAGAGGAAATGATCCGCATGACGGATTGGGCGCGGAAGTTGTGCATATGTGGATATGTTCATATGACTAGTTAGTCTTAGTTTTAAATGTTACCTTTGTAATAGATATGTGAACAACTCTTGTTTTGAGAAATCTTGTAATATGTTAAGTTGGGTGTTGAGTTTGGTTGTACAACAAACCATGTGTCATGGTTGCTAGATACAAGTCCTGAACATGGGGAGCAACTTTGAAGAAACTAAGTAATTTTGATTGTAAACTTAACTTGGGTTTCCCTAATTCTTGTGTTGAAACTTGTAGTATGTTAAAATGTGGATTTTTTATGCAAGTTAGTAATCTTAGTTGGAACTAAAGTGTTTTGGGTGTTTAAATTCCTTTTCAAATGTTTAGGAATGGTTTGAAAACCTCTTATGATGTTCGGGTAAAGTTTTGAGACACTTGGGAGTGCTTCCCAAATGGTTTTTGATGTGTCTAAAAGGGTTTAATATGGTTTAATCAAGTTTTGACAGTATTTTTTTTTTTACTCATGTTTAGCTAAATGTTGAGGTGTGATGCAAGTTTGTATTAAAATCTTGAGTTTATGGTTCCTTAGTGTTTGAGAGTACTTGTTGATGTTTTCACAAAGTTTAGTTAAGTTTGGAGTGGTTTTGAGCTTGTAAATATAAAATTTTTAGCAGCAATATGTTTTAGCAGCAGTAAAACATATTCTGCTGGAAGTTGGACTGAGCAAACTCTGGTTGGATGAGCAAACTCTGGGCAGAGTATATTTTTGCAGAAAGTTGGACTGAGCAAACTCTGGTTGGGTTGAGCAAACTCTGGGCAGAGTATGTTTTGCAGAAAGTTGGATTAGGCAAACCATATTCTGTAGAAAGTTTGATTGATCCAACTCTTGGCAGCAAGTTTTTGTACTGGAGTATAATCAAAACCAAGATAAAAATGAACATAACTTGGTCTAGGAAGTTCGTATTCATGCGCCGTTTTTAACGTTGAGTTCCTTATTTGAAAAGCTACCTTTTGAGATGGAAACTCGATAAAAATTTTAACATGACAATTTTACCCTTGGTGTTGGTTACATGCCAATGAGTTATATAACGAGTTTAAAAGATAGTTTAGACTTGATTTATGTTATATCCATTGGGGATGTGCTTCGGTGGCATTGTTACACGTGTCCTAATTTGCCCGTGGCAGGTTGGGGTGTGACAATGGTTTAAGGTGTTCAATGTTCATATATATATATATATATATATATTGAGTTGTGGAAATCATGCTTAGAAGCTATGAGATTGTTAAATTATGAATTGCATGTCCATTATGTGAGAAACTACTATTCATACGTGCCTATATGCTTATGTGGTAATCAATGAGCACTGAGAAAATGGTTCATTTTTGGGAGTAATAAGGGTGGTTAAGAGGAAGAATCTGATAAATACGGAAGTCCAAGGAATAGAAGTGACCACGGGACCAAGGGAGGTCTTCGGGTCTGAATGAATCATTGAACCGGTGACTCGGTGATTACAAAATATGAGATATGTGGTTATTTGTAGCATTGTACGTGTTAAACATTCAGTCATGTTTAGACTGTTCACTAAGTGTAATGCTTAAGAAAATTGTTTTCCTTTTCTATTGTGGTACATCACCACCACCACAGGTTCAGAGCATTACCCGGAGAGAAAATGACGTGCATCGGAAAAATAGGGGAAAATTGGGCTTGTTCATGTGTTTTTCCACTTTAACTTGTAATAGGTTCTGTGGATATCGCAATTTTCTTTTACCCACAGCTTTTCCTTTTAAAATTCTTTTAAATTTCAAATTCAAAACAAATGAGTCGCCACTTAATTTTTAAAAGGAAAATTAAGAAACTATTTTAAAGCAACTGATCTTTTGTGAAACCAAAGATTAACTAGGTCCGGGGATTTTGGAATGAGAAGGGAAGGAGCCCATCGGACTAAAACACCCATTCTCATCCTATCTCGCGATAGGCCTCTACTTAACATCCTTTTAATTGAATTACTAATCTAAGCATGCCCTCAACTAATACATAGATATACGTATACATTACACAAACATGTCAAAATGGTGTAAAATTATCAATTTACAAAATATCATTCAAAAGCCACGTAATTCAAGTAGCAAGCAATATGATATGCAATAAAGAACAAGAGAACTTACTCGGGATCCAGCCGCGAATATTTAGACGTGAAAATGCATGCAAATAGATAAAACCTAGGAAAAGAGTCTCTAATCCACATATAAACATGTAAGGCAAAATCTTAATTCTAATGTATCGCGCATGAGGTTGAAAAATCGATAAAATCAATAAATTAAAATAAACTAAAGAGGGATTCAAAAAGTCATACCTTAATAGCGCTACAAAACAAAGGATTAGTCCACATGATATACAAGATATAAAGTTAGAAATAACAATCCTACATTTCTAACTCAAATCTATCAAATGCAATTGAATCTAAACCAAATAAATCCTAATTACAAGTGTCAAGCCATATGGATGAATATGTTCATGAACAAGAATAAATTATGAAATACCCAATCATTTAGATCACTTAAACTTTGAATTCAAGATTAATTAATCATTATTGAAACATGGTTTGACCCTTAACTCATGAAAATATCATCTAAGCCATTATTCATAAGATTGGTTAAAATTATTGCAGAATTCTGAAAATTGCTGAGAGCAGATCATAACTTTAAAGAAATAAACAAGCACGGTTCCCGTGGTTTGATCTTGATGAATTTTGGACACATGATGCCTCTGTGTGTCTAGTTTTTAACCCAAAAAAGAAATCAAAGTTCCAACGGTTGGATCTCCGGGAATTGGACAAAAACCAGACATCACTCAGCATTCTACAACCTTCTGTTCAGAGTTCTTGCACGATTTTCTAAAAATAGCAAAAAAAATCAGAAATGCTTTGTTCTTTTTAGGGTGACTTTCTAACACATTAATCTACTTAGAAAAAATTATTTTGGGTCACAAATAGTTTATTAAGGTTCTGATTTACTTATTTCAAAAGAGTGTTACTGTTCTGAAACTCTGGACAGATTGTAGTGACTTCACAAAACTCATGACCAAACCACTTTAAACATGAAATATCCCTAAAACAAAAATTACAGTGGTAGAACTTTGAGTTAGTGACATTTTCCCGTTGGTTTCACTTGATTCCAACGGTTATATTTCGAACCAAAAATCTTTGATCAAAACCAGTTTATGGATCCACCGTTTCATTGTCAAGTTCAACTTTCATTTGTTAACCCCAACTATTAAACCATGAAGTTGGACTTAAACTAAATCATTTTCTCCTACCATTTGATGGTCATTGGAGGCTAAAGACCTTTATATTTGTAGATTTCAAATGAAGTATGAATAGACTTCATGAAATCTCAAGATAATGAATCTAAACCATAGAGATGGGCTTAGACTCAAAACTACTTTCTCCTACCATTTGATGGTCATTGGAGATGAAGATATGACTAATACTCATGAGCCTTAAGCAAACATAGCTAAACACTCATAGGTTTTCAAGGAATATGGGAGGGGATTCCATGAAACCTTAAGTTAAAGAATCCCAAACCATGATAGAGGTTTACATCCATTTACTTACTCTTATATGAAGGATGATCAACCTTGATCCTCATGGGGGAGCACAAGCTCACATGGAATCAAAGGATCCAACTCATGAGATTCAAGTGAAGTATGGAAGACTTCCAAGAATCTCAAGAGAGAAGTATAAACAAAACAAAGAAAAGAAAGAACTAAAAGAAAAAGACAATTAAAGTTGCAAGTTCCCTAATAAAACTTCTAAAAAGGCTAATCAAAAGACCAAAAAAAATTCAAAAGAATGAAGAAAAACAAATTGTGGTTAGAGGATCACCTCCAAACAATCCTCAAAGCTTCTCTCCTTTTGAAGATCTTCCAAGCTCTTCTCTCTAGTTTTTTTTATCTCTCTCTCAAATATATGTTAGTGTAATGGTAGCTCCTTCTTCTCTTGTATATTTTTTTCGTATATCTCCTCCCAAGGAAGATCCCCCTTCTTTTATAGACAAAAAATACCAAGTATTCTCAGTGAATTCGGAGTAAAAGACAGGTGTAAATGTCTCATTTGGTGGTACAATACGTACTTCCTGAAAATAGACAGACTGTTGCATAAGGCGGCAGTCAAAAATCCTTTGCGACAGTCAGTGGATGCCGCTGCGGCACTCCGTGAAAGCCGCGGCGGCATTCCATGACTGCCGCGCGGCTCTTAGTATGTGCCGCGCCAAATTATTGATTGCCGTATTTTTGTCAACCTTACTTTATCAGTTTTTTTGTTTTTATCCGCATACATATACGTATTGTACCACAAAATACGGACTGTTAAAGCAAACGGCAGTCAGAAATTGTCGGCGGCACTCAGTAAATGCCGGGCTGGCATTCTGTGACTGCCGTTCGGCACTCACTGAGTGCCGCAAAATACTGCCGTTTGCCGATTTTTTGTTGAACTTCCCATTTTTAGGTCTTTTCTTTCCTCATTTTTCTTAAAGAAACTTATTTTCGAAGATTTTTTCCAAAAGTGATGTCTTATACCTGAATTCTCCTAAATACCTGGTATTTCATTCTATGGAAATTTTACCGCGTTTGGAGAACTTTCTGAAGAGCTTAGAACACTTTGAATCTTTCGGTCCTTGTCATCATCGGATATGGAGGTGATACTCTCCTTAATTCGACGTTTGGTCAAAATCGGGGTGTCTACAGTTTGCCCCTCTTCGACGGAGCTTGTGGGGCAACGCAAACCGCAAGCGAACGTCGAAGCCTGTGTGAAGACAGGCCTTTGACCAAATTGTCGGATTAAAGGAAAAAACAAAATACGTTGCAAAAGGAAGCAAGCGCGCAGAGTAATTCTAATTGCTCATGCTCCATGATGAGCTGCCTACGTATCCCATCAGGAATCAGACCAAAGCGTAGTTCGGGCACGTGGTCAAACACATACAAACGCAAGTAGTCACACGGATGGATGTACCTATCCTATCGTGATGCGCATGCTATGTAATGGTAATTCCTGAATAGAACTGGTTATGCAAGCGTCATGCTTGTCATGTCTTCTCTACGTATGTCGCACATTACGTGACGTGTTAGTCAGAGAAGATTGCCTGATTCTTGACTGATGCAAAATCTGTTATGGGGGTCATGAAGATGCTTTTGATTCAATTACGAGTATTAACGCAAATTTGTTGCGAGAACCGAGAATGTAAATTCGTTACATTCAAAAGACAAATGATCGACGTAAATTTGTTACGAGGATCGAGAATATAAATTCATTATATTCTCAGAACGGGGGATAACGCAAGTTCGTTGCGAGAATCGAGAATGTAAATTCGTTACATTCTCGAGACAAAGGATCGATGTAAATTTGTTACGAGGATCGAGGATATAAATTCGTTATATTCTCATAATCGGGGTTAACGCAAGTTCGTTGCGAGAACCGAGAATGTAAATTCGTTACAGTCTCAAAATAAAGGATCGACGTAAATTTGTTACGAGGATCGAGAATATTAATTTGTTAGATTCCCAGAACGAGGTGATCAAAACTTCAGAGCCCACCGGCTCCAATCTATTCTAGTTTTTTTTTTTTAATTGAGAGCCCGCAGGCTTAATTTTATCTTTTATTTTCAAAATCTAGAACCCATAGGTTCAAATTTATCTTAATTTTCAAAATTTGGAGCCCGCAGCCTCAAATTTATTCTAATTTTTTTGAAGTTTATAGTCGATTTAAACCTAAAAATGACCCCGGGGCCAAAAGTGCAATGAGGGCAAATTTTGGGGGGCTCGAGTTCAATTTTCAGGACCTGATTTGAATTTTTGGGGAGAAAATGAAGGGTCTTTGAACCGACTTAACCACGGCACACGCGGCTTTTTGCGGCAGTCTGTAACTGCCGTGTGGCACTCATGGAGTGCCATTGCAGCATTCAGCGAGTGCCGCTCGGCAGTTCACCGACTGCCGGGCACGAAAAATCAAGTACCGCGATTCAGCAGCAGTGGCTTAAACCGCCGAGTTCATTACATTCGTTTCATTCTCTCAACTCCCTCTAACCCGAAATCTCTCTGGAGAAAATTTTCCTCTTCTCTTTTCTTGCTTGGATTGATCTAAACGGGGCTTTCAGGTTAGTTCTCTACCGGGGCTTTCAGGTTAGTTCTACTCGATCAAAACTCAGTTAATTGCTTTCATTTCGTTATTTTTCTGGATTTTTCATGAATTTAACGCGCGGATCTCTCTTTCTCTTTGACAGATTATGGCGAGCGGTTCGGGGAGAAAGAAGAAGGCCAAGTATACGGCCACTCATCATCTAGACGCCACACTCTTGCTCCGGGACCCTGATGATCACTTATCTGCCTGCGCGTTCAAGCGCGAGGTAAACGCTCCCCTTTTCTTTTTAATTTTCTTCCTTTAGAACTTCATGATTGGAATGTATAATGAATCTTAACTTTGAATGCCAATGCTATGCTTTTAGCATTTTCATGCGTACTTTATTCAAGATTTCTATTTTACTTCCCATGAACTTTATGAATATTTATTATTTTTCCTCATGTTTGTTGAATTTTCGGGCGTTCCACCTTTATCAATTCCTTTATTTTTCTTTCGACCTTCCTCAAGGACTTTTGAATGTCGTTCGTGTTTAACCAAAATTTCAAATACCTCTTGTGAATAAAGAACTTAATGTTTGCGAATTTTGCTTCCCATTTTTCAAGATTTACGAATGCGATGTGTTTTAATTGAAATCATGAACATTCCCCTGTGTTTATTATACTTGTGAATTTTCTTGAGCGTTCCAAACGCCCTTTCATTATTCAAAATTGATTCTTGAATGCTTGTGATCACATACTTCTCTTTGAAACTATGTTTCTTTTGGACCCAAACTTCTTTTGAACCTTCACAAGTTTATATATACATAGATTTCGAAAATGTGAACACCCCTCTTTTCTTTTCCCTTTTTTTTGAAATCTCTCTAGAACATTGAGTGCTTTCTCTTATTCATTTCTTCTTATTATTTTGTGAACATCTGCTGAACTGAATGCAAATGAGTGTCATGCGAGTATTTCCAGATTTTCCATTTCCTTCTCTTTTCATTCATTTTTATGTCGCTTTTCCCCCTTTTTTATTTTTTATTATTTTTTATTACCATATATTTTTTTATCCAATTACTAATATCAAAACTTGTGATTCTTTCTTGCAGCTGCAGTCGCTCACAGGTACGAGTGGTACAAGGATTTGAGTGAGCCGGTGAGAGCTTTGGTTGACGCGACCGGGTTTGGAGACTTTGTCAAACTCTTGACGAAGAGCTCCAATGACCTACGACAGATTCACGCTTTGGCAGAGAGGTGGTGGGACACTACTAGTACATTCCACTTTGACTTCGGGGAGATGACGATGACTCCCCTGGACTTCTCGATGATTACGGGGATTGCCTTTGGCGGAGAGCGTTTGCGGTATCTGGCGGATACGGAGTGGGACCAGGTGGAACCATTATTGGGAGTGGTTCCGGAGGAGCCCTTGGTCACGGCCAAGTGGTTCATGGATACGTTTAGGGGTCAGCAGGGTTTTACCGACGAGCAGATGGCCCGGGGTTTTCTCATGTACATGTTGGGGTGCTCTCTGTTGAGCACCAAGGGTGATCGGGTCTCTGTTTCCCTGGTAACGTCTCTGGAGCACCTGGACGGGGTCGATGAGTATGACTGGGCTGGTGCAGGATTAGCCATCTTGTACAGGCATATGGGCGACATTTTCTGGGACAGACCGGCTTCCATTAATGGCTATTGGAGAGCGTGGGAGGTATACCCTTTTCTATATTTCACTACTTATTACACTTTCAGAAACTTATTTAAATTGCGAGACTAACCTCTCTTTTTTTATTGCAGATTTGGTCCCATGAGTATCTCCGCGTGATGTCCCCTGAGACACGCGATGCTGATGCCCTCATCATGCCCCAGGGCTGAAATGGGCGAAGGATAGAGTCGGGCGGAAGACCGGGGCCCACGATTTTATTTTGTTCAGGAATTTCCTGACGAACTTGAGGGAGCAGCATGTTCACTGGCAGCCATGGCTTAGGGTGCTTCCTGATGCTCGCGTGGAGATCCGAGAGTCGACTGAATATGACCCGACGAGACGACTTCTTGATGGGCCAGAGGGCCAGGCTTGGTACTTGGGAGAGAAGGTGACTAGGCAGTCACTGGCAGCCCCCAGATTCTTTGTGCCATTCCCTCCTCCTGACTCTATGAGAGCCACAGACACACTCCAGGGTAGCGAGCTTACGGTTGCTCTGATGGGCTTGGGTATCCATGACTTCGTGGACTCTCCCACCGGATACCCAGCGTTCCGTGCCACTAATTAAGCTGATGCTGAACTTCTCTCTGATGGAAGTGACTCGGGTGAGTAAATGATTCCTTCATTCTTTTATGAGTTTTCTTTCATCCTTTATTTACGTTTTATTTTTTATTTGCAGCTTGTTCCTGCTGTGGCTCGTCCTCCTGCCTTACCTGAGTGGGATTGGACCATGTCAACTGTCTCGTTCGGCGAACCCTTCTTGACGATGATCCCCCGGCTCTCACAGGGTGCCCCTACTATTCCTCTTCATTATGACGTCGTTCCGCGTGCTTACGCGGAGGAGGGCTTGACGTATGCCCACAGCATGCGGCAGTGGGTTCTCGGGCGAGAGTGGATGGTAAAAAACTTATCCCCGCCTTTCACTTTGACTTTGACTTTGATTGCCACTCCTTTTACTAATCTTTATTCTTGGTTCTTGTTTTTAGGCTGAGGGAGCTCGGGCGATTGCCGCGGCTCAGTTGAGGGCCCAGGTATGATTTTTATCCTTTTATTCTCAGTATTTCATTTGTCCTTTCAACACTTTTCGGACTCATCCTCTTTGATTTCAGGCAGAGGAGAACAGAGTACTGTCCCAGCAGGTGGGGCAGCTTCAGCAGTGGCTCCAGCAGTTCGGCATTCCCCTCAGCGACACTCCTGGAGATGGCGGTGCTAGACGAGGCGTGGGGCAAGGCTGCGGTAGTGGTGGAGGCAGCGGCGGAGGTAGAGGCAGGGGCGACGGTAGTGGTAGAGGCAGCGGCGGAGGCAGCGGGACAGAGTCAAAGGAGGAGCCCCTCAGGCGTGTGACCTGTCAGGCCCGAGGCCGGGGTCGAGGCTGATCTCGCTTTCTTCCTTACTTTTTTTTACTTTTGAGTGTCCCGGGAGGATATATACTTTATTCAGATGATTGTATATATACACATACACTTTATTTTGATGGCGGCTTTAGGATAGCCGGTAGGATAGGCACTTGGATGTCTTTTACATTTTCTGCTTTTCATTATGCTTATTCACCGTATGCGTGACCATATCTTGGTCCTTAATGCTTTCATTTTCTCTTTCCTGTCGTATGTGGGACCATAGCTTGGTCCCCCTTTTATTTGAGTTTTGAATGCTTCTATCTCTTTTATTTATTTTGAAATGAACAAATGAATGAATGAATGGGTGAATGTATGTGGCCACGGCTTGGTTTTGTTGTACGTGCTGCATGATGAGCACATTTTATAGTTCTTTATTTAGTTTTCTGTTTGCAGGTGGGCTGAAACTGTTACAAATGGTCCCTGGCCAACAAAAAACTTAGAACGGCACTCGGTGAGGTCTCAGCGCACTCGGTGAGTGCCGCAGCGGCAGTCAGTGAATGCCGCAACGGCACTCACAGACTCCCGTACGGCACTCACAGACTGCCGCGCGGCACTTCGTCGAGTGCCGTTCTACTTTACCAAATGCCGCCCTGACTCCAGGCAGATCTACCTCCATTTATACCCTCTTTTCTTCAAAACTCCGCAAAACACTATCTTCTTTTATTCTCCCCTCTCTCAAATGGCCCCCGTTAGCTCTCAAATCCTTTTCCCGTGGATGGATACCCTCTCTGGTATCGATAAGCTCAACTTCGAGTGTTTTAGGCTAAACGACCTTTTCTCCTTCCGGCGAATGATTCTGAACGAAAGTTTGCTTCAAGCCACTGTCCGATGTTGGGATCCTTCGCTCCACGTCTTCCGTTTCAATCATCAAGAGATTTGTCCTTTGTTTGAAGAGTTCAGTGCTATCCTTCATACTGACCCTTCCGCGGATCTGACTATTCCTCCGGTGCAAGCCGGGTATGTTCAAGACTTGGCGGCTCTTCTCCATATTTCCCGCGGTGCCGCGGGCTCTTTCATTCATGACAGACAGGTTGACTTCGAGCGCCTCTCCTCGGTTTATGCTCTCATTGGGGATCCTTACGATAGCGGGTATCAAGTTATACGGCGTAGCGCTCTATCGATTGCTATGCTTTCTTACTTTCTCTTCCAGTCGTCCTCCAACATTCTCATACCTATTGCCTGCGGTTTGAGAGAGATGAAGAGTGCAGTCATGCTGGTTCTCGGCGAGACTCTGATAGGACTGGACCATGCTCATGCTACCGGGGCCATATTATCTGCCGGGGCACCTTTCGTTTTGCAGATTTGGCTCATGGAGCGTTTGGACCTCTTTATACACCCCTCCCATCTTCGCGGGTCACTTCCTTACGATCGTATGGAGATTCACAGCTTATTTCACTCTGCCGATGCAGATATCTGCTGGATCTGTCCGCAGTGGATTCATCGCTCTATTGTTGTACGTCTTCCTGGGCGACCTGGCATCTGGCTGCCGGGCTTGCGTGCTACTACTTTCTGCATTCCCGATCGGGTGGTCCGCCAGTTTGGACTTTTATAGGATACTACTGAATCTGTGACTGCTAATTTCACCAGGGGGTCCACTTTGCGCCCTTCTATTGTGAAGGCTTTCATCGAGGCTTGGCACGACAGGGTTTTAGCACCTTTCCGGAGAATCCCGGCTCCTACTGTGCCCACAGTTGAATACCTTCTTCAGATTCAAACACTGATCTAGAGACAGGCTTGTATTGATGAAAGTAAGACAAAACAGGATGAAGTTCTTAAAAATTTTCGACAAATCCTGCCTATCCTTTTACGCCTTTGAATGTGATTTTCCTTATTATTATTATTATTTTCAAGAAGTGTTGTTATTTTTAGGAAAGTTCTAACATGTTTAATCAAAGTGTTCACCCCTTCGATTAATCTTTCATGAAAAATTCTCCTTCCAATGTCTTTTCTTGGCTCTTTACTTTGTCTTTTTTTTTTTTTTGCTTAAAGCTTTACTCCTTCTGTACCATGAATTCTCGTTTGTTTCTTTATAGTACTCATTTTGATAGTCAGGAGATCCCGAGATGGGTTTTAGGTAAATATCTGGGTTCTTCGGATAGCAAACGGAGTTTGCCCCTGATTTTAGGGCTTCAAAGTGGTTCTGGGCAAACGCCAGTTTGCCCCTAGTTTAGCACAGGTTTTTTTTTTATATATATGGACCGAAGGCTTTGGAGAGCCCGCCTACTTATCCCCAAATGGGTGTCAGGTCCCAAGTAGTTCGGCTTAAGGCTGCAAAGAAAAGCGCCAATCAGGCAATTTTTTACTGACCAAACTAAGTAGGTTGCCTACGTATCCCCTAACGGGAATCAGGTCAAGCGTAGTTCATCGAGGTAGGAGGCTTTGAAAGAAACGATTTCAAGCAAAGTATTCTTGAGGCGATCGAGGTTAATTGGTTGCTTAAATTCAACCCCGTCCAGGTCCATGAGATAGGTCGCCCCTCCAGAGAGGAGAGTCTTTATGATGTATGGCCCGACCCAGTTGGGTTTGAATTTTCCTCTGGGGTCATAAACGGGCACTTTCAGTTCTTTGAGGACTAGGTCACCCTCAGCAAGCTTCCTTGGACGGACCTTTTTGTTGAAAGCACGAGCTATTCTCTTCTGATATCCATGAGTATGGTTTATTGCAGCCAATCTCTTATCATCGAGTAACATCAACTCTTCATACCTCCCCCTCAACCATTCTAGCTTAGTTACTTCGCATTCTGCCAAGACCCTGAGAGAGGGTATTTCTACTTCGACTGGGAGAACGGTCTCCATACCGTAAACCAGTGAATAAGGCGTAGCTCCTGTAGAAGTCCTTATAGAGGTCCGGTACCCCCACAGTGCAAATGGCAGCTTCTCATGCCAATCCTTGTACGTATCCGTTGTTTTTCCCAAGATTGCTATAACATTCTTATTCACCGCTTCTACTGCTCCATTCGTCTGAGGCCTATACGGGGATGACTGATGGCGAGTGATCTTATACTTTTCTAAGAGCGGGATAACCTCTCCTTAGAAATGACTGCCATGATCGGAGATAAGTTCATTTGGGACCCCATACCTGCAGATTATGTTTTTCTCGATGAAACTCACCACGTCTTTGGCTTTCAAAGTCGCGTACGAGGCTGCCTCTACCCATTTGGTAAAGTAGTCGATTGCCACGATTATGTATCGGTGCCCATTGGAAGCCTTCGGGACTATTTCACCAATGATATCAATCCCCCATACGGAAAATGGCCAAGGGGTGGTCATGCTATAGAGCTGTGACGGCGGGGTGTGCATTAGATTTGCATGAATCTGGCACTTGTGACACCTTCTAACATTTTCACAACAGTCTTTATCCAAGGTCGTCCAATAATACCCCTGTCGGATGATCTTCTTTGCCAGCATGTGCCCATGTGGGGCCCACATACTCCCTCATGTATTTCCTCCATCATTCTCTTAGCTTCTTTCCCATATAGGCACTCCAGATTATATCTGGTGTAGGATTTCTTCCATAGCTTATCCGCATAAATCACAAATTGAGCGGCGAATCGTCGAATTGCCTTCCTGTTCTTTTCTGAGGCTCCTTCGGGGTATTCTCCTTCTTTAATGAACTTCCACACATCCACATACCATGGTATTTCCTCTTCGTCTTCTATGGCCGCGACTGTCTCAAATGAGGGCTGATTTCTGATTTCTATGGATAATGGGACCATTGTGACCCCCGAGGGGATCTGTATCATTGATGCCAGGGTTGCTAGGGAATCAGCCAATTGGTTTTCCTCTCGGGGAAGGTAGTAGAATGATATTTTCTTGAATTTTTCTTTCAAACTCTCCAAATAGTCATGATATAGCCTCAGCTTTTCGTGTTTCACCCTCCAATCTCCCCGCACTTGGGATATGATCAAATTGGAATCTCCGAACACATCAACTTTTTCGACTTTTAAGGCTAGTGCCGCCTCCATTCCTATTATGCACGCTTTGTACTCTGCGGTGTTATTGGTTGAGTTGTACTTAAGCTTGACGGCCAATGGGGTAGGGGTTCCATCAGGTGCTACAAGGATAACCCCGACTCCATAGCCTAATTGATTGGCGACCCCATCGAAATACATTTTCCACAAATCCTCCCTTACCTCCATCACTTCTTCATCAGGGAACTTGAATTCTCCTTTCTTCCCAGTTTCCACGGCGAAGTCGGCTAGGTACTCGGCGATGGCTCTCCCCTTAACAGATTTGGAGGTGACATATCTGATATCAAACTCGGCTAGCATCATGGTCCATCGGGAAATCCTACTGGTCAAGGCAGGTTTTTCAAACATGTATTTGAGCGGATCCATTCGGGAGATTAAGATCACGGGGAAGGCTAACATATAATGCCTAAGGCGACGGGTACTCCAAACTAAGGCCCAACATGCCTTCTCTAAGGGTGAGTACTTCAACTCGTATCTGATCATCCTTTTACTCAAATAATAAATGGCCTTTTCTACGTGTCCTTCTTCTCCTTCTTGGGCCAACATGCATCCCATTGAATCTTCGGTCATAGAAAGGTACAGTAGCAAAGGCTTCCAGGGTGAAGGTGGTGACAGGACAGGTGGGTTTTGGAGGTAAGTTTTGATCTTATCGAAAGCTTTTTGGCACAAGGTATCCCACTCGAACTTCTCTCCTTTTCTGAGTAATTTAAATAGCGGGTCGTAGGTCATGGTGAGTTTTGAGATAAACCGGCTTATGAATTGTATTCTACCCAGGAACCCCCTCAGCTCTTTTTCATTCTTGGGTGGCTGCATTTCGACTATGGCTTTTATCTTGGTCGGGTCTACTTCGATTCCCCTCTGAGTAATAAGGAACCCTAACAATTTTCCCGTAGTGACTCTGAAGGTACATTTTTGTTGGTTCAATCTCATCCTGAACTCCCTTAACCTCCCGAAGAATTTCCTCAGAGCCTCCAAGTGACCTCCCCTCTCCTTAGATTTCACAATCATATCGTCCACATACACTTCCACCTCTTTATGGATCATGTCGTCCAATAACGTGGTAGCGGCCCGCTGATATGTTGCTCCTGCATTCTTGAGCCCAAATGGCATCACCCTATAGCAGTATGTTCCCCATGGCGTGATAAAAGTGGTTTTCTCTCTATCTTCTGGTGCCATCCGGATCTGGTTATAGCCGGAGAATCCATCCATAAAGGACAGAAGCTCATGTCCGGCGGTGTTATCAATGAGGACGTCGATATGCGGTAAAGGGAAATCATCTTTAGGGCTTGCTTTGTTTAGGTCTCAAAAATCAACGCAGACCCTAACACGACCATCCTTTTTGGGGACAGGCACTATGTTGGCAATCCACTCAGGATACTCGATGACCATTAAAAATCCAGCTTTCAACTGCTTTTTAACTTCCTCTTTGACTTTGAGTGCCCATTCAGGCCTCATTCGCCTCAATTTTTGTTTTACTGGTTTAGAATTTGGGAAAATGGGGATGTGGTGTTGGACTATCTCTGGATCAATGCATGGCATATCATTATAAGACCATGCGAAAACATCTTTGAATTCACTTAATAGTTTGATTAATTCTTTGCTTTCTTCTTTGCCAAGTGTAGAGCCGATAAAGACATTTTGAGGATTATTTTCATTTCCTAGATTAATTGTTAGGGTGTTCTCTATGATTTTGCATGCAGATTCATTTTCTTTTTCAATTAATTTTTGCAATTCATCAGGTATTTCACATTCATCACATTCATTAAGCGCATTCGAGTAGGCAGAATCAGTCATTCTTTCATTGATCTTGTCAGGAGTGATTACAACAGACATAGCGATAGTAAGACGCCTCATTTGGGCCATTTCAGACTCTGGGTGAGGGGGATACTTATCACTAGACTCAAAGACCCACTCCTTGTTGGCCCCCTGCTTGAGCTCCACAATGTTACAACCCGGCAGTCCCTCGGTTTCCGTCTTCTCTTCCTTTTCTGGCTTCGGCTCTTCTTCCAGCACATCCTCATCATTCCCCTCCGCAACCTCGACTTCCAGACCCTTGTCTTCTTTCCCTTTTCCTTCGGCTTTTACCCCTCCTTCGCTCAACAGGTCATGCATGAACAGTCCGTCCAGTACACCAATCCAATAGTTGACGGTAGTAGACTTTTTAGGCATTTGCAAAAATGGGTCTTTGTACTCGGAGAATTCATGAGAGAAAAAGATCTTGAACCCCGGCTTTAGACATTTCTCTTTCTGGTCCATCCATGGCTCTAGGAAGCCACAGAAGGGGAAATCTTCTCCTTCCTTCGCGAAGTAACCGTTGAGCATTTTTTGATAATGGTCCATTGGCGTGTCAACTGTCTTCTTCTTTGCCCTCAGTTCCTTCTTTGTCGGGTGGTAACCCAAACCATGAGTGTGAGTCTGAGTTGGAATGTGCGGGAATTCAGGCATGCCTTGATGATTCTTTCCCAATCCCATGCCTGGAAAGAAACCCATATTTTTCATTATCCCTGCGACCAATGGACTGGCGTACTGGTCAAAGTATAGTGGCAGGAATTCTTTTGGCTTTTCCTCTTCAATCATGCCAACGAACTCGAACCCTCCCATATTTGCTCCTTCTTCTTGTAGCTGCAATTCTAAAACCGGTGCGCTTGATGATGCTTCGGATGAACGAACCCAGCTGTCCCCGAGAATGTCACAGACTTTGCTCTTCCAAACACATTTTACCTTTTGGTGAATGGTGGATGGTATGGCACCCAAGCTATCCAACCATGGCCTTCCTAGCAGTAGATTAAAGGAAGCGGGGATATCAATGATTTGGAATTCAGCTTCTTTCTCCACTGGTCCAATAACAAGATTAAGAAAGATGATGCCCATGACCGTTCTCTGAGTGTTGTCATATGCCCTGACCTTTTCCTGGGAAGGCACGAAAGACGATTCATCTAAGCCCATCCGTTTGGCTGTTCGAAAGGGGCATACATTCAGAGCAGACCCGTTGTCAACGAGACAAGCGGCACGGTGTTCCCCAAACATTCAACAGTGAAATACAACGGCTTGTTGAGCATGGGTCCTCCGGGGGGTACGTCATTTGAAGAAAAGGTAATAGCCAAGGTCGGAATTCTGCCAATCATTCCCACGATATCTTCTGGTGCTGTATTGATGGGAACATCAGATTGATTTAGGGCGTCCAACACTGCCTGTCTGTGGCGTTTTGATGCTATTAGCAACCCCCAAATGGTGATATTGGCCTGAGTTTTTTTCATCTGCTTTAGAACCCTATCTTCTTCCTCTTCTTCGTTCATCTTCCCTTTTCCTTTGTCCAACTCTCTCCCTGGATGATCTTCCTCTAACTCATGCGGTTTAACGTGTCTGCCTGACCGAGTTAAATGACTGACTTCTTCTCTTGCCCACAGATTATCAACTTCTTAATCAACTTTCAAAGTACCCTCCCCCATCTCTGTTTCTTTGTCGCTTTCACACTAAAGATCGTCTTCTATCTGGCTCACGTCTCGACTGTCACTCACTTGAATCCACCAGTCTGACTGTCCCATTTCACTATTCTCCGGTTGATCCTCCAAAGCACAGATTATCGAATCCTTAGGTAGCTGGTATGAATTTCTTGGTGTCCCGGCCTTAGTGATTAGCCTAGACGGATCGAAGGTTGTTTCTTCCATCCCCAAGAGATAAAGGCCCTGTGGTGGTGGCACAGCTTGATGATTCAGAAGCGGATTTCTAGTAACATTTGGAGCTTTGGTAGGTGGTTCTGAAATTACTTTGTTATCAATGAGGTTCTGGATTTTGTGCCTTAATCTCATACACTGATCCGTTGAGTAACCCTTCTGCTGATGAAATTTGCAGAAGAGGTCACCTTGGAAATTTGGCGGAAGTGGACTTGGTAGAGGTCGAGGTTCCAACTGACGGAGATGCCCCTTCGCTAACAGTCTATCGAGGGCAGTTGATAGTGACACCCCCAAATCTGAGAACTTCCATGGTGCTTTGTCCCCTCCTCTCCTCGGTATTATGTCGAATTTCCTTTCTGGCCCATTCAGTGCATTGACATCGGTGGGGCCGGAGTGACCCCCCGTTTGTCCTCCGTTGGATCCGTAGTTCGGCCTCCTGTACCGGTTTGGTTGTTCCTCTCTCTTGATTACCCCCTCTTGGATTGCATCTTCTATCCTCGTCCCGACATCAAAAACCTCAGCAAAGGTGTTGATTGACTGGAATCTCATCTTTTCTTGGTACACTGGTTGTAGGTTCTTCATCAGCATTCGGATCTAGTCCTTCTCAGACGGCCTTTGTACCATTTTGGCTGCCTTTCCCCTCCATCTGCCCAGGTATTCGGCGAATGATTCTTTGTTCCCTTGCCTAGTGGTCTCCAAATCTTGGACAGTGACATCTAAATCTTGATTGTACTCGTATTGTGCCACAAATGCTTTGATTATTTCCTCCCACACCCTGGTTTTGCTTGGTTCGAGAGTAATATACCAGGATAAAGCAGCCCCGGTCAGAGTCTGTTGGAATAGGACTGCCATCATGGTTGTGCTTAGCCCACTTGGTTGGAAAGCCCCAATACACATCCTTACATGGCTGTGAGGATTCCCAGTCCCATCAAACTTGTCAAAAATCGGCATCTTAAACCCGGCAGGCAGCGTCTCGTGGACCCCGTCACACAGACCTTCCAACTCCATCAAATAGGTATCAACTCCCTGAGCTTTGCGCATCACCCTTTCCAACTTCTCTATTTTCTCGGTCAGTAGCTTCTCTTTCTCAGCTTTCTCTCTGTCTCTGTTGGCCCGTAGTGCATCAGTCCATTGTGCCTCCTGATCATCGAACCAATCTCCTTCCCCTCCTCCCAAAGGTGGGTCCATAACAGGCGGAATTACATGTGGTGGTCGGAGATTCAGTTCTTCTATCATCCCCATCATACGGTTCATGTTTTCGGCCTGTCGCCTCATTTGCTCTGCTTGTTGTTCTACCAGTATCCTTAACCCGGCCATTTCTTCGTTGTTTCTTTCTTCGGCCATGTCAGTGTATTCTCTTCTTACCAGCCTCGCCGTGGGATCCCTAAACCACGCTTGGTTTGACGTTGATGCTATTTTTGCTCCTACAACAAATTTTGAAATTTTCTTTTTAAGACTTTTTGCCCACTTTCTTTTGTCATACAAAGATACATTTTTAAAAGACGTTTAGTAAAAACCTTTTTTATATGTCACACGGATGCAATGCATGTGTGTGTGTGTGCGTGCCTATTCCATATGCCAAGGAAAAAGAAAAATTCTAATCCTAACACATAAGCATATAAGCACATAAAATCCTCACTCATGTCAAGTGCGTTGATTTCTTCTCTCATTGTGATCTCATTACCCTCCCAGAGGTTGGATATTCAAAAAAAAATTCAAAATTCCTTTGAAAAGCTTTCCTTAGATGGTAAAAAGATTTTGAAAACAATGCTTGAGAGTGCTTTTTGAGAACATTCTTCTACAAAAATAATTTCAAGGATTTTTGAATTTTTCTTTTGAAGATGATCACGTGAAATATGTTTTAATAAAGGTTAGTTTGGGAATTTTAGTTGAAAGGAAAAAAAATCTTTGGGCAGGGGGATCACATGACCTGGTTGTCACCGTACTTTCCATGAATTTGGATACATACAAGGTCAATGATGCTTAGCTAAACATGATATAAGAAGTATAATCTTATAATCAGGGTTCAGCATATTCTCCAAATTTCGTGGAACATGAGGAGAAATTGCTAAAAGGTGATTACAAGATTATACATCTTTCATCAAGCAAGTATCGTCATCATCTCAAGTAATCCCTTCCGGGCATACAAAACTCCCTAGCACATAATCCTAATCAAGAGTTGATTTCCTAAGATTGAAAGGTTCTATAGAAACTACTATGCAAAAGCTGGGTTTTGGTCAAATAAGGGACCCTTGACACACATCCGATAGGATGCTTAATATACCAAATCATGGTACGAGATCACGGGTGATCACACAGTCCCATGATGACTTGACCGACCAGGTTGCCCCGAGCCTCCAAGGTCATAGTTCCGTGCAATCGACTGGTTGGACATGCAAGTGAAATGCAACAGGCACACAAAGATTAATTAATTCGATTAAAAGGATATTTTTCAAGTCTAATCCTCGAGTGAACCCAAAATCAGAATTCTGGTCTGCGAATCCAGAGATTCTGGGTTCGATCCCCAGCAGAGTCGCCAGATTGTGGATATCGTAATTTTCTTTTACCCACAGCTTTTCCTTTTAAATTCTTTTAAATTTCAAATTCAAAACAAATGAGTCGCCACTTAATCTTTAAAAGGAAAATTAAGAAACCATTTTAAAGCAACTGATCTTTTGCGAAACCAAAGATTAACTAGGTCCGAGGATTATGGAATGAGAAGGGAAGGAGCCCATCGGACTAAAACACCCCTTCTCATCCTATCTCGCGATAGGCCTCTACTTAACATCCTTTTAATTGAATTACTAATCTAAGCATGCCCTCAACTAATACATAGATATACGTATACATTACACAAACATGTCAAAATGGTGTAAAATTACCAATTTATAAAATATCATTCAAAAGCCACGTAATTCAAGTAGCAAGCAATATGATGTGCAATAAAGAACAAGAGAACTTACTCGGGATCCAGCCGCGAATATTTAGACGTGCAAATGCATGCAAATAGATAAAACCTAGGAAAAGAGTCTCTAATCCACATATATACATGTAAGGCAAAATCTTAATTCTAATGTATCGCGCATGAGGTTGAAAAATCGATAAAATCAATAAATTAAAATAAACTATAGAGGGATTCAAGAAGTCATACCTTAATAGCGCTACAAAACAAAGGGTTAGTCCACATGATATACAAGATATAAAGTTAGAAATAACAATCCTACATTTCTAACTCAAATCTATCAAATGCAATTGAATCTAAACCAAATAAATCCTAATTACAAGTGTCAAGCCATATGGATGAATATGTTCATGAACAAGAATAAATTATGAAATACCCAATCATTTAGATCACTTAAACTTTGAATTCAAGCTTAATTAATCATTATTGAAACATGGTTTGACCCTTAACTCATGAAAATATCATTTAAGCCATTATTCATATGATTGGTTAAAACTATTGCAGAATTCTGAAAATTGCTGAGAGCAGATCATAACTTTAAAGAAATAAACAAGCACGGTTCCCGTAGTTTGATCTTGATGAATTTGATGGAAAAATCAGTTTAATTTAAAAGTTTAAACACGCTGCGGAAAAGTCAAGTTATAAAAACTTAATGGCAGCCCAGGATTTACTACTCGTTAATTCCATAGATGCGCACAAGAGGGGACAAGAGTTATACCTTAGTGTCTTGAACCCAATTCTGATTTTCTTTAACTTCCAGCAGCTTCCACTAGATGGCCTTCACTCTTATGACTCCTATGGATGCTCACAGGAAGGACTAGGGTTGGTGGGAACCCCAATGGAGAGGAAGGAGAAGGTTTGGTGCTCTAAAACAGTTTCTGCAGCTTCTGACGTTCAAAATGACGAACTTCTTTTCCAGAACGCAACTGCCCTATTTATAGATTCCCAGAACCGACCTAGACTTCGCGCGATCGAAGATCTTCGATCGATCGAACGTTCGAGCGATCGAACCATTCTCGATCGATCGAGACTGCCAAAACTTCAATCGATCGAACATACTTCAATCGATCGAACTTGTCTTGACAACTTCCTCATGTGTCTTTCCAAGTATCCTGGCGGAGCTAAGAGTGGGACCTCCTAGGCTCTTTATTGTTGGCTCAGACCAGTTTGTTAATTACCGTGACCAAACTCTTTGATCAGCAAACTAACTAACTGGTCAGTTAACGTTTACTCCACTATAAAACGATAATTGCACTCCAACGCAAAAAAACATATCCGAAGCGATAACTAGACTTGTGTGTTGTACAAATGTCCCTCTACCTTCAGCATTCGTAATCATATTCAGGTAGTCGGATAACTGTTACTGTCAACCTGAATATCGATTACTTCTTGTATTCCTTGAGTCCCATTCACCTCTCATGATTACCAAACATGTTGATAACTCTTATCAACAAGACACCAGTACTCAGTAATCAACTTGGTAATATATGTTCACAACCCTATGAATATGACATACCCAAGATACCCAGGTGTTGATCTTCTATAGGCCTCACTGATTGGTAAGTCAAAGCAGTCATATCCACAGTCTGTGTTCATAATCGTCTCAAGATTGAGAACACATACCTTACACAAGTTATGAGTTCCTATCGACTGATTGACAGCCTTGAGTGTCAATAGGAAAGCTCAGGTCCGTCAATGCACTATAAGCACTAGCATATTAACTAAGAGTTACACTCTAGTGATTGAGATTGATCACTTCATCCAGTGGTAGTTAATCATGCTACAGTGTAAACCTGATGAGATATCCTAGTCTCATCATCCACTGTGACATGTTCTAAGTAAAAAAGAATAGCAATTCGTATCTCACTTGTATATATCTCATACATACACGCATTACTTACTATGATACTTAAGGATAACAATCATCTCATGAAAGAAACATACATAACAAAATGTAAAGCTGATATCCATATATTAAAATGTCAATGTCTCCTATATAAGTAATGGTTTGGGGGCACAAACCCAACAAACTCCCACTTGCACTCACAACCATATAGGATTACATCTGAGACCTAGACTATCTAGATGACGATCAAAGACCTTCTGTGGCAAAACCTTTGTAAATGGATCAGCAAGATTGTCAACGGTGGCAATCTTGGTGACAGTCACATCTCCACGTTGAACAATATCTCGGATAAGATGATATTTCCGCTCTACGTGCTTCCCTTTTCCGTGGTTCCTTGGCTCCTTGGACTGAGCCACTGCCCCACTATTATCACAATAAAGCGTAATAGGTGACAATGATGCTGGTACCACCTCGAGCTCCATAAGGAACTTTTTGAGCCAAACAACTTCCTTTGCGGCTTCACAAGCAGCCACATACTCAGCTTCTGTAGTTGATTCTGCAATGCATTTCTGCTTAATGCTCCTCCAACTAATAGCACCACCTCTCAAGGTAAAGAGATGTCCGGATGTTGACTTCCTCGAATCTTTATCTGACATAAAGTCCGAGTCAGTATATCCTACTAGAATTAACTCATTACCACCGTACATAAGCACGTAATATTTAGTCCTTCTCAAGTACTTAAGAATGTGCTTAACGGCTGTCAAGTGCTCTAGACCTGGATTCAATTGATATCGGCTAACCATGCCAACGGCAAAACAGATATCTGGTCTAGTGCATAACATCGCATACATGAGACTTCCAACTGCCGAAGCATATGGGATTCCTGCCATGCGATTCCTCTCCTCCTGTGTCTTGGGACACTGGTCCTTGGAGAACGCTAAACCATGCCTGAAAGGTAACAAACCTTTCTTCGAATTATCCATTGAAAACCTAGTTAGCACCTTATCGATATAACCAGCTTGAGACAATCCCATTATCTTTCGCTTGCGATCCCGAAAGAGCTTTATCCCAAGAATATAGCTCGCCTCTCCTAGATCCTTCATATCGAAAGTACTAGCTAGCCAAACCTTGACCGTTGACAATGCCGCTACATCATTTCCAATGAGTAGAATATCGTCAACGTAAAGCACAAGAAAGGCCACCACTTTCCCTTCGCACTTCTTGTATACACAAGGTTCATCCAGATTCTGTATGAAACCAAACGACTTGACCGCTTGGTCAAATTTGATGTTCCAACTCCTGGATGCCTGCTTAAGCCCATAAATGGACTTTTGTAGCTTGCATACCAAGTTACCTTTCCGACTAGCTATGAACCCTTCTGGTTGTTGCATATAGATGTCCTCCTCAAGATTGCCATTTAAGAATGCAGTCTTGACGTCCATCTACCAGATCTCATAATCTAGGCATGCAGCAATGGATAAGAGTATTCTGATGGACTTGAGCATGGCTAACGGCGAGAAGGTTTCCTCATAGTCAATGCCCTCCCTCTGAGTATAACCTTTCGCTACAAGCCTAGCCTTAAAGGTCTCAACGTTTCCATCAGATCCTCTTTTCCTCTTGTAGATCCACTTACAACCAATGGGTTTAATATTGGCTGGAAGTTCTACAAGATCCCAGACCTGATTAGAATCGATAGATTCTAATTCAGCCTTCATAGCTTTTACCCAATGTTCTGAATCAACATCAGCCATTGCCTCTTCGTATGTGGCAGGATCAGATTCAGATTCTATGGAGACAGCTTCAAAAACTTCTCCTAAGAACATGTATCTAACAGGCTGGCTGATAATCCTCCCACTACGACGAGGTACCGGTGCAGAAATGGGTGAAGAAGTGGTATTTTCTTGATTTACATCGTTATCAACTGCGGGTTGGACTGAGGGCTCTCCTTCTATTTCTCTCAGATCTATCCTTCCCTTAGGTTTATGGTTCATGATATAATCATCCTCTAAGAAAACAGCATTTGTACTAACAAACACTTTCTGTTCTCTTGGATCATAAAAATACCATCCATAAGTACCCTTTGGATACCCTACAAAATAACATACTTCTGATCTAGAATCCAACTTGCTCATCTTTCCTTTCAGCACATGTGCCGGACACCCCCATATCCGGAGATGTTTCAAAGAAGGCTTCCGCCCAATCCACATCTCCCGTGGTGTCCTGGGAACAGATTTGCTTGGCACTAGATTTAGTATGTATGCAGCGGTTTCCAAAGCATAACCCCAAAGGAATAATGGCAACTCTGAATAACTCATCATTGACCTAGTCATGTCTAAAAGAGTCCAGTTCCTTCTCTCAGCTACACCATTCTGCTGAGGCGTGTCAGGTGCAGTCAACTGTGACAGAATCCCATTCTATACGAGGTGATCAATAAACTCATTAGAGAGGTACTCGCCACCTCGATCAGATCGAATGGCTTTGATATGTGAGCCCAATTGCTTCTCCACTTCAGCCCTAAACTCTTTGAACTTTTCAAAGGCTTCAGACTTGTGCTGCATTAGGTACACATATCCATACCTAGAGTGGTCATCGGTAAATGTTATGAAATACTTATAACCACCCCTTGCTCTAATATTTATTGGTCCACACACATCAGTATGAACTAATTCCAACAATGCATTGGTCCTATTGCCCTTTGCGGGAAAGAGCCTTTTGGTCATCTTACCCTCTAAACAAGACTCATAGACTTCCATTGGTTCGAGAACCAAATCGCCTAAGATCCCTTCTTTGACTAGTCTGCCAATCCTATTTAGATTGATATGGCCAAGCCTCATGTGCCAAAGCCTTATTGGATTAATGGAAGGTTCTTTTCTTTTAGATGGTATAGTTACCATTGAGTTATTAAGTTCCAAGCAAGAATCTTTAGAAATATTGGGAGTAATCACATACAAATCATTGGATTTAACACCAGAACATATAAAAGAACTATTTCTTTTAATCACAACTTCAGTTCCAAAATGAAAAGAATAACCTTTATTCAATAAATTAGAAACTGAAATTAAATTACGTCTCATTGAAGGGACATAAAGTACATCTGATAAAATCAAAACTTTATTGTCTAGAAATTCTAAAACTACGACTCCTATAGCAACCGCAGAAATTGTTGCGCTAGAACCTAGAGTAAGTACGATTTCCCCATCACTGCACCTCCTGGTTGATCTGAACCCCTGCAATGAATTACAGATATGGTTAGTCGCACCAGAATCAATGCACCAAGTGTTTGAAGTATCTGTAATAAAACTTACTTCAATCACATGTGATTCAATCATACCTTGAACTCTTGTAGCTAAGAATTCTGGACAGTTCCTCTTCCAGTGGCCCTTCTCTCTGCATTGGAAACACTTTCCTTTGCCTTGGCCACCCACCTTCCCTTTGCCCTTACCTTTTCCCTTAGATTTTGCAATCTTAGGGACCGGTCCAACACTTGGACCACCAGTACCAGCCTTCTTCTTCCCTTTTTTTCCTTTCGGTGTAGATCGGGAAGAGGAAGCACTTTTCTCAACATTCAAAACGTTGACCCCCGGTTTGATCACCCCTTCCGCTGCCAAAAGAGAACTCATCAATTCGCTCATTGAAAAATTCATTTGATTCATATTATAGTTAAGTTTAAATTGAGCGAATGAAGGTGACAGCGAATTGAGGATCATATCAACTTGGGTTTGTGCATCGATGTTGGCACCTAGGGTCTCCATCTCGTTTAAATAACCAATCATTTTTAAAACATGTTCCTTGACTGGAGTCCCTTCCGACATCTTTGCACTCATTATCTTTTGCATGGCTACCTGTCTGGCAGGCCTGCCATGTTCCCCAAACATCTTTTTCAGGGATGTGATAATGTCACTGGCAGAATCATTCAATTATAATTGGTGTTGCAACACACCAGCCATTGAGGCCAGAATATAACAACGAGCCATTCCATTCGACTTCTTCCATTTGTCGAACTCGCGTCTGGCAGCTGCCGAAGCATTTGCCGCGAGTTCTTCGGGACATGGGGTGGTGAGGACATATATGTGATCCTCCGCAGTTAACACGATGTCAAGGTTATGTTTCCATTCAGTGTAGTTATTTCCAGTTAACTTATTTTGAGTGAGTATGGTGGCAAGTGGACTAAATGCAGATCCAGACATTATGATTACTGAAAATCAAACAAACAAAATAAATATGGATATCAGAATTTGACAGTTTGAAATAAAAGAATCCTTAAAACTCTTATTTTAAAACAAAGTCGCCGGAATATCGAAACAAAAGAATAAAGCCTCCGTGTGGTGGTCAATTTTCTATTTTTTGATTAATCAAGACTTGTCCGCTATGCAACTCTTGCAAAAACAAGTTATGACTCTCGATCCCTTTTGATCTCTAAGTTTCTGAACAATGCCCCGTGTGGGATCCCTTATCCATAGCTTAGCTAGTGTGTACCATTAACTAAGATCCAATCACAACCGTCTCAAGTAGCGCCTCCGTGTGGTGGTCACCCTCTAACACGTCTGATTGATCCTATCAAAAGAAGTTCACATCTAGTAACCAATAATTAATGCACCCTCCGTATGGAATGATCACCCCTGACGAGGTGACACAGAATGCACTACTCATCTTACAGTGAACCGTTAATGGAAGATCGTGGGTGTCAATAAATAAGACCCTCTCCCACTAGATTTGGTAAATTAAGGATTTTGCTTTTTAGAAAAATTTGTTTTTATACATTACCCATAAACATCCAATGTTTACTAATGCGTTAAAACAGTTTTTAAATCTTATTTTAGAAAACTTGTTTTAAGTGCATGCAAGTAGTAACAATATAATTAAATGTCAATCACAACCAAGCACATAAAACAAAAAACTAAAATTGAAAATAAAGACATCCAAACGATGCCGCTATCTCCCATGGCTCTATCTCCATAGAGGCTCTATCTCCATCGAACCTCCTTTTTGGTTTGATCACCTCCAGCTCCATCTTCATGGACAATGGCTCCTTGCTCCATCTTCATGGATTTTCTAATTCTATTACATTTGTCCTATGCTTCTTTCGAAGCTTACAATTTATCTAGAAATAGAAATAGCAACAACAAAATAAAAGGCTAGGGAAACCGGTGCGACTTTCCTTTTCGTAGGATTGAAGTCGCAGCGCCCTTTACATATGCCTTAAAACCAAACCAAACTTAAATTACAACATGCACCAATCTCAAACAATTTAAATACAAAATTTAAAAGTCTTGGTACCATGGGAGATAGTGACTAAACTAGCTGCAAAAGGGTTAGTCGTACACGCATCCACACATACATAACAAATATATGTAACTATTGGAATACTTAAATGATTCACACAATATATAAACTCTTTACATACTGAATTAGAACTTAAAGCAGCATCTTACTTCTCTGTCACAGTTCGATCGATCGAAGACCGTTCGATCGCTCGAACCTTCGATCGATTGAACTATGTTCAATCGCTTGAACTTTCTGTTTCATAGAATGATTTAAAAAATTTGCAGAATATTTTTAAAAATAAAGCTTTTAATTTCAAAACACCTTACAACTGTGAAACAGAGAGTCTGACAAAGAATCTGTCTCGATCGATCTAACTTCATTCGATCGATCAAACACCAGAAGGTTTCGATCGATCGATGTCTGTTCGATCACTCGAGTACAGAGGTCGATCGATCGAAATATGTTCGATCGATCGAACCCGCCTTGCATCCCATGCAATCACAGATTTGTATTCTGTTGCGATAACACTGCAGAAATAGATATATGACAATGCCGTTTCGAAAACAGTTCTAAAATCAACATGCAAATCAATTTAGTGTTCCAAAAACGCATCTATAGATCCAAACGAGCATGGCTCTGATACCAATTGATGGAAAAATCGGTTTAATTTAAAAGTTTAAACACGCAGCAGAAAAGTCAAGTTATAAAAACTTAATGGCAGCCGAGGATTTACTACTCGTTAATTCCATAGATGCGCACAAGAGGGGACAAGAGTTATATCTTAGTGTCTTGAACCCAATTCTGATTTTCTTTAACTTCCAGCAGCTTCCACTAGATGGCCTTCACTCTTTATGACTCCTATGGATGCTCGCAGGAAGGACTAGGGTTGGTGGGAACCCTAATGGAGAGGAAGGAGAAGGTTTGGTGCTCTAAAACAGTTTCTGCAGCTTCTGACGTTCAAAACGACGAACATCTTTTCCAGAACGCAGCTGCCCTATTTATAGATTCCCAGAACTGACCTAGACTTCGAGCGATCGAAGATCTTCGATCGATCGAACGTTCGAGCGATCGAACCATTCTCGATCGATCGAGACTGCCAAAACTTCAATCGATCGAACATACTTCAATCGATCGAACTTGTCTTGACAACTTCCTCATGTGTCTTTCTAAGTATCCTGGCGGAGCTAAGAGTGGGACCTCCTAGGCTCTTTATTGTTGGCTCAGACAAGTTTGTTAATTACCGTGACCAAACTCTTTGATCAGCAAACTAACTAACTGGTCAGTTAACGTTTACTCCACTATAAAACGATAACTGCACTCCAACGCAAAAGAACATATCCGAAGCGATAACTAGACTTGTGTGTTGTATAAATGTCCCTCTACCTTCAGCATTCGTAATCATATTCAGGTAGTCGGATAACTATTACTGTCAACCTGAATATCGATTACTTCTTGTATTCCTTGAGTCCCATTCACCTCTCATGATTACCAAACATGTTGATAACTCTTATCAACAAGACTGCAGTACTCAGTAATCAACTTGGTGACATTCTCAAGGGAATGCTTACTCTGAAACAGAGGGTAGATTCTGTCTTGACAATATACGTTCACAACCCTATGAATATGACATACCCAAAATACCCAGGTGTTGATCTTCTATAGACCTCACTGGTTGGTAAGTCAAATCAGTCATATCCACAGTCTGTGTTCATAATCGTCTCAAGATTGAGAACACGTACCTTACACAAGTTATGAGTTCCTATCGACTGATTGACAGCCTTGAGTGTCAATAGGAAAGCTCAGGTCCGTCAATGCACTATAAGCACTAGCATATTAACTAAGAGTTACACTCTAGTGATTGAGATTGATCACTCCATCCAATGGTAGTTAATCATGCTACAGTGTAAACCTGATGAGATATCCTAGTCTCATCATCCACTGTGACATGTTCTAAGTAAAAAAGAATAGCAATTCGTATCTCACTTGTATGTATCTCATACATACACGCATTACTTACTATGATACTTAAGGATAACAATCATCTCATGAAAGAAACATACATAACAAAATGTAAAGCTGATATCCATATATTAAAATGTCAATGTCTCCTATATAAAGTAATGGTTTGGGGGCACAAACCCAACAGAATTTTGGACTGAGCAAACTCTGGTTGGGGTTGAGCAAACTCTGGGCAGAGTATGTTTTGCAGAAAGTTGGATTAGGCAAACCATATTCTGTAGAAAGTTTGATTGATCCAACTCTTGGCAGCAAGTTTTTGTACTGGAGTATAATCAAAACCAAGATAAAAATGAACATAACTTGGTCTAGGAAGTTCGTATTCATGCGCCGTTTTCAACGTTGAGTTCCTTATTTGAAAAGCTACCTTTTGAGATGGAAACTCGACAAAAATTTTAAAATGACAATTTTACCCTTGGTGTTGATTACATGCCAATGAGTTATATAACGAGTTTAAAAGATAGTTTAGACTTGATTTATGTTATATCCATTGGGAATGTGCTTCGGTGGCATTGTTATACATGTCCTAATTTGCCCGTGGCAGGTTGGGGTGTGACAGTGGTTTAAGGTGTTCAATGTTTATATATAGATATATATACATATTGAGTTGTTGAAATCATGCTTAGAAGCTATGAGATTGTTAAATTGTGAATTGCATGTCCATTATGTGAGAAACTACTATTCATACGTGCCTATATGCTTATGTGGTAATCAATGAGCACTGAGAAAATGGTTCATTTTTGGGAGTAATAAGGGTGGTTAAGAGGAAGAATCTGATAAATACGAAAGTCCAAGGAATAGAAGTGACCACGGGACCAAGGGAGGTCTTCGGGTCTGAATGAATCATTGAACCGGTGACTCGGTGATTACAAAATATGAGATATGTGGTTATTTGTAGCATTGTACGTGTTAAACATTCAGTCATGTTTAGACTGTTCACTAAGTGTAATGCTTAAGAAAATTGTTTTCCTTTTCTATTGTGGTACATCACCACCACCACAAGTTCAGAGCATTACCCGGAGAGAAAATGACGTGCGTCGGAAAAATAGGGGAAAATTGGGCTTGTTCATGTGTTTTTCCACTTTAACTTGTAATAGGTTCTGTGGATATCGCAATTTTCTTTTACCCACAGCTTTTTCTTTTAAAATTCTTTTAAATTTCAAATTCAAAACAAATGAGTTGCCACTTAATTTTTAAAAGGAAAATTAAGAAACCATTTTAAAGCAACTGATCTTTTGCGAAACCAAAGATTAACTAGGTCCGGGGATTTTGGAATGAGAAGGGAAGGAGCCCATCGGACTAAAACACCCCTTCTCATCCTATCTCGCGATAGGCCTCTACTTAATATCCTTTTAATTGAATTACTAATCTAAGCATGCCCTCAACTAATACATAGATATACGTATACATTACACAAACATGTCAAAATGGTGTAAAATTACCAATTTACAAAATATCATTCAAAAGCCACGTAATTCAAGTAGCAAGCAATATGATATGCAATAAAGAACAAGAGAACTTACTCGGGATCCAGCCGCGAATATTTAGACGTGCAAATGCATGCAAATAGATAAAACCTAGGAAAAGAGTCTCTAATCCACATATATACATGTAAGGCAAAATCTTAATTCTAATGTATTGCGCATGAGGTTGAAAAATTGATAAAATCAATAAATTAAAATAAACTAAAGAGGGATTCAAGAAGTCATACCTTAATAGCGCTACAAAACAAAGGGTTAGTCCACATGATATACAAGATATAAAGTTAGAAATAACAATCCTACATTTCTAACTCAAATCTATCAAATGCAATTGAACCTAAACCAAATAAATCCTAATTACAAGTGTCAAGCCATATGGATGAATATGTTCATGAACAAGAATAAATTATGAAATACCCAATCATTTAGATCACTTAAACTTTGAATTCAAGCTAAATTAATCATTATTGAAACATGGTTTGACCCTTAACTCATGAAAATATCATCTAAGCCATTATTCATAAGATTGGTTAAAACTATTGTAGAATTATCAAAATTGCTGAGAGCAGATCATAACTTTAAAGAAATAAACAAGCACGGTTCCCGTGGTTTGATCTTGATGAATTTTGGACACAAGATGCCTCTGTGTGTCTAGTTTGTAACCCAAAAAAGAAATCAAAGTTCCAACAGTTGGATCTCCGGTAATTGGACAAAAACCAGACATCACTCAGCATTCTACAACCTTCTGTCCAGAGTTCTTGCACGATTTTCTAAAAATAGCAAAAAAATCAGAAATGCTTTGTTCTTTTTAGGATGACTTCCTAACACATTAATCTACTTAGAAAAAATTATTTTGGGTCACAAATAGTTTATTAAGGTTCTGATTTACTTATTTCAAAAGAGTGTTACTGTTCTGAAACTCTGGACAGATTGTAGTGACTTCACAAAACTCATGACCAAACCACTTTAAACATGAAATATCCTTAAAACAAAAATTACAGTGGTAGAACTTTGAGTTAGTGACATTTTCCCGTTGGTTTCACTTGATTCCAACAGTTAGATTTCGAACCAAAAATCTTTGATCAAAACCAGTTTATGGATCCACTGTTTCATTCTCAAGTTCAACTTTCATTTGTTAACCCCAACTATTAAACCATGAAGTTGGACTTAAACTAAACCATTTTCTCCTACCATTTGATGGTCATTGGAGGCTAAAGACCTTTATATTTGTAGATTTCAAATGAAGTATGAATAGACTTCATGAAATCTCAAGATAATGAATCTAAACCATGGAGATGGGCTTAGACTCAAAACTACTTTCTCCTACCATTTGATGGTCATTGGAGATGAAGATATGACTAATACTCATGAGCCTTAAGCAAAAATAGCTAAACACTCATAGGTTTTCAAGGAATATGGGAGGGGATTCCATGAAACCTTAAGTTAAAGAATCCCAAACCATGATAGAGGTTTACATCCATTTACTTACTCTTATATGAAGGATGATCAACCTTGATCCTCATGGGGGAGCACAAGCTCACATGGAATCAAAGGATCCAACTCATGAGATTCAAGTGAAGTATGGAAGACTTCTAAGAATCTCAAGAGAGAAGTATAAACAAAAGAAAGAAAAGAAAGAACTAAAAGAAAAAGGCAATTAAAGTTGCAAGTTCCCTAATAAAACTTCTAAAAAGGCTAATCAAAAGACCAAAAAAATTCAAAAGAATTAAGAAAAACAAATTGTGGTTAGAGGATCACCTCCAAACAATCCTCAAAGTTTCTCTCCTTTTGAAGATCTTCCAAGCTCTTCTCTCTAGTTTTTTTTTATCTCTCTCTCAAATATATGTTAGTGTAATGGTAGCTCCTTCTTCTCTTGTATATTTTTTTTGTATATCTCCTCCCAAGGAAGATCCTCCTTCTTTTATAGACAAAAAATACCAAGTATTCTCAGTGAATTCGGAGTAAAAAACAGGTGTAAATGTCTCATTTGGTCATATAATACGTACTTCCTGAAAATAGACAGACTGCTGCAGAAGGCGGCAGTCAAAAATCCTTTGCGGCAGTCAGTGGATGCCGCTGCGGCACTCCGTGAAAGCCGCGGCGGCATTCCATGACTGCCGCGCGGCTCTTAGTATGTGCCGCGCCAAATTATTGATTGCCGTGTTTTTGTCAACCTTACTTTATCAGTTTTTTTTGTTTTTATCCGCATACATATACGTATTGTACCACAAAATACGGACTATTAAAGCAAACGGCAGTCAGAAATTGTCGGCGGCACTCAGTAAATGCCGGGACGGCATTCTGTGATTGCCGTTCGGCACTCACTGAGTGCCGCAAAATACTGTCGTGTGCCAATTTTTTGTTGAACTTCCCATTTTTAGGTCTTTTCATTCCTCATTTTTCTTAAAGAAACTTATTTTCGAAGATTTTTTCCAAAAGTGATGTCTTATACCTGAATTCTCCTAAATGCCTGGTATTTCATTCTGTGGAAATTTTACCGCGTTTGGAGAACTTTCTGAAGAGCTTGGAACACTTCAAATCTTTCGGTCCTTGTCATCATCGGATATGGAGGTGATACTCTCCTTAATTCAACGTTTGGTCAAAATCGGGGTGTCTACAGGTTCTAAATTGTACTTCCTTTAATGATGATATTGGTATTTTGTTGTATTCATGAGACTTAGATCCTTTGACTTGTCATTTGGTGGTTCGGAGTACAACTTTGAAAACTCATGTAAAGTTCCTATGTTTTGGTTGAATATGTGCAAGTTGTTAGGTTGAACCATTCCGGCAAGTTCAGATGGCGTCGCAATTATTGTCAACAAGTTCCTTTCATTTGTATAATGATGGTTATGGTTTTGGATTCATGTCCAACAAGTTTTATGAACTTTTGATAAGAATTGAGTTTCAAAACTTGTTTTGATTCGAAGGGTTGAATTCATGGTTGTTTAATTCAATTATGGTTGAATTTATGTCATACATGCTTGGTTGATATTTAGAAATGTTTGGGAGTGTGTTTGGAATGGTTTTCCAAAGTTTCTTGAGGTTTGGTTATGTTTTGAACATGTAATGCAGAATTGTTTTAGCAGCAGAATATGTTCTGCAAAACCCGGATCGATCCGGGTATAAAGGGCGGATTGATCCGGGCTTCTTCGGGGACATTCTGCTGGAAATCAGCATTAAGGATCTATCGGGGTGTATAGGGCTGATCGATCTGCCTATGTACTTCACTGCACGTCGACTTTTTTGAAAACGTGTATAACTCATTTATTCTAGAAACTCGGATTCGCGCGCCATTTTTTGTTTTGGAACCAGGACTCAAAGACCTATCTTTTGGTATAAAATTTTACTAACTTTTCAAAATGACCATTTTGCCCTTAGGGCTATTTTGTCACAGCAAGTTCTTTTATGTTGGTTCAAATAATCTTTTTCCTTAATAACTAACATGGGTTCTTGCTTATTAGTGAATTTTGGGTGTGTATAGTCTTGTTACACGTGTCCTAATCTGCCGGGGCTGGTTAGGGTGTGACAGGACGGTACCAGTCGACTGATAATTTTTCACTCCAGTCGACTGGACTAGGGGAGCAGTCGACTGGATTGAGTATCTGAGATTTTTAGCTCTCTGTATCTTGAATTTCCAGTGGACCGAACTTCGGATCAGTCGACTGGATTTCTGTTTTCAAAAGGGGCATTTTTTCATGTGTTTTTCAAATGGGCAAAACTTTTATAGTCTGAATTTGTGGATTTCTACTGTTGTTTATTCTGCTGCTATTTACTTTAATTAATTTGGGTGAGCCTCGGTGGCGTGCCACGGACTTCGGTTCCGCTATTGTGGAACCGAGCTGTGGCAAATCACCATCATCAATAAGAATTGATCTAGTTGCTCTGGGGTATATATGGACATAGGCACAATGTCGAACCACAGGTAAATCTTGTGTGATTGTTTTTATTCGTTCTTTCTCATTTGTTTATCTTTGTGGGTGCTTCCACATAACAATTTTTACAAATCCAACATTATTCAATTAGTTTTAGTTTTACTAACGTTCAACAACAAGGGGAGAAGTGTTGTTCTTCAAACATGAGAGGGTAACTATTCTCAGGTCAAATCTTAGGAGTGGTAAGTGATATTAACTTTAAAAAATAATAATAGTAGGTATCCACAATCCATGAAAAAATAAAATAAAATATCTGGTAAGTCAGTTTATCAAACAGTTTTACTATATGAGAATCGTCACATAATTTTTTTAATTTTAAATTTAATTCTCAAATTTGTAAGTTATCCGATAGAATGGTATGTGGTGCTACTGATCAATGTCATAACGTATGGTGCAATCATTAAAGAATTTGAGAATCAAATTTAGGAAATGTATTAGGAAAAAACTGGGCATACTCCTTTTGGGATACCCTGTAATTCGAAATTGCCATTAGACCTACAGGGAGTCCCAAAAGGGAGTATGTCCATTATTACTACTCCAACATTCAACGTCATGTGACAGCTGATTGAGTTGGTCACCACTAATTGAATGGATATGTTTGCGAGTGGAAGAAATGAATCTTTTCACCTGGAATAAAACTATGGTTCCTAAATTCTGAGTTCCAAATTTGGTCTTTAAATGTTTTTATTAATTGTACCACTTTAAACAAATTTCAATAAAAACTAACTCCGTTTATTTTGATGTAAAATATTTTTCAAAAAATGCCTTCATCTTATAATGCGTGCATGAAAGTATTTTTTCAGAAAACATTTTACATCAAAACAAACGGAGCGCAAGTGGTCTCCATTATAATTAGACACATTACAACTTTAAAAAAATTTAAGAACCATAGCATTAATCTTTCTCTTGCAATAATTAGCTTTGTGATTAAACATTTGACATTGTTTGGATCACTTTATTAAAAATATATGAACAAGGTGCTTTTAGTATAAATATTGTCACACCTCAACCCGTCCTAGGCGAATTAGGACAGTGTAACAAAGGATTATCCACCCTAAAACATCAAATATTAACGTGTGTTTCAAGAAATATTCCATTACTCATATAATAAAATAGTCCCATTTGAACAGCCAGATCCAGTCGACTGATCGGGGACCCAATCGACTGGAAATGCAAATTGCTGAGAGCTGATTTCTGAGAATTCCCTGGTCCAGTCGACTGCCTGGTCCGATCGAGAGGGGTCCTGTAACACCCGTACCCGGAGAACGGGTTAATTATTTGTATTAATATGCATTAATTAGTAAAATTAGTGTATAAAATGGATTAAGGGGAGGCTTGGACTCGCCCAAGTAAAAAGTGTTCAGAGAAGGACACTAGTTGGAAAAGTCCCCAGAGAGGTGGGACAGGTATTGAAATTTAACCCATTGAAGGGTAAATTGGTAATTTGCATTTTAAGTGATTAAATGCATTTTTATATGATTACATGGATATTTGCTAAGTTGCTTTTAATAGATATTGTTATGTGGTAGTATTAGTTTGGACACTCAAATAAGGGTATAAATGAAAAAGATGTAAAATTAGTAGGTGCAATAGCAATTTCACAAAATATGTGGGACCCATGTTGGGACCCATACGGAACTTAGACAAACACTTATTAAGTAATTGGGTAGTTAATGGAATGTTTGGGGGAGTTCATAATAAGAACTTAAGAAATTTCGGGGGTGTAAATGGAAAAGAGGAAAATTGAGGTTGAGACACCTCACATACATGCATATGGAGGTGTCAAGATTGAGAGAGTCTCTCAATCTACAGCAAAATCAAAAGAAAATTGAGGAGAGCTCGGAGAGAGAAACGGAAAAACCGTCACCGACGTCGAATTCTCGCCGTTCCGTCGCCGCCGTTCGTCGGATTCGCGAACCGAAGCCGTTTTCGGACTCGTGGAGGTGAGACGAACGTTTCTATACCCTTAATTTATGTTTAATTCGCTGGATTTTGGTAGTTCATACTTAATGGTGAGACGTCGTCTACCGAATTCTTGTAGGATTCATTGTGGTGTAGGAATTGAGCTAGAATTGGTGAAATTCAGCACACCTCTAGCTTGAGTTTGGGTAAAATCTGTGAATAAGGTGAGTTTTCTAGCCTAAAAATGATTGTGTTTAATGTGTTCAAGGCTTCAAGTGGTGTTAAAGATATTAATTCTTGTTTAGAAGCTATTATGTTGTTGGGTTGATAATTTCACATCAATTTTATGAGAATTATGTGTTGATACATGTATATGTGCCTTATATGTCTATGTGGTAGTCAATGAGCACCGGGGAAATGGTTCATTGTTGGGAGTAATAAGGTTGGTGAAGAGGAAGAATCCGATAAATACGGAAGTCCAAGGAATAGAAGTGGCCACGGGACCAAGGGAGGTCTTCGGGTCTGAATGAACCATATAACCGGTGACTCGGCGACTACGGTTGTGTTTTATGTGTTAATTATAGCATTGCACGTGTTAAACATACAATTATGTTTAGAATTCTCACTAAGCAAATTGCTTAAGAAAACCGTTTTCCTATTTCTGTTGTGGTACATAACAACCACCGCAGGTACGGAGCAATACCCGGAGAGGAAGTGACTTGCTCGGGATTGGGAAGGAGATTTGGGTCTTGTAATTATGTTTATAAATTGTAATATAGTATAACTTGTGGGTTAGTATCCTTGACTTGTGAATTAAAGTCTTGACTTGTGAATGGGAGAGATGGGAGAGATGGGGGAGATTTGTGCCCCATGCTTGTGAACTTCTTTTGAACTTGTAGAATGATGTAAATTATGGTTCCTTTTATGTTGGTGTTCATACTTGGATTGTTGGGAATGAATTTGGATCATAACTATGTATTTGGAAGTGAAATGTAGAACCCATGTATAATCTCTTTTGTTTTGCTCAAATGGTACAAGTTAGTAATTAAGACCATCTGGACAAGTTCGGATGTGTCACTAATGTTTTAAACATGTTTCCTTAGTGGTTACAATGCTAGCTACAACCTTGAGTTGATTCCCAACAAGTTTCATGAATTTTGAATGAGAATTGAGTTTCAAAGTTGAAAAGATCATTGTATTTCAAATGAAATGAGTTCTTAGTGGATTTGACCAAATTGTGAATATGATTTTATGATCCATGCTTAATTTGAGTTTAAACATGTTTAGAAATGTGTTGGAATTGATTTCCCAAAGTTTCATAATATTTCCATGTGATTTGATTGAGTTTTAATAAGCTAAAACTTGTTTTGACAGCAAACAAAATTTAGCAGCAGAATTGTGAAGGGGATCGATCCGCGATTTGTGAAGGGATCGATCCGCCCTTCCAAGGGGACATTCTGCGGGAGACTAATATAAATGGATCGATCCGCCCTTTATGAAGGGATCGATCCGCTTTGTATTTTTTCCTGGACGTCCATTTTTACGGAAACATGCATAACTTTTTCTATAAAACTCGGATTCATGCGCCGTTTGTTGCATTGGAACCTGGACTCAAAAATCTAACTTTTGGTGTAAAAATTTTTATATACTTTCTTAATGACTATTTTGCCCTTGGGGGCTGTTTTATCACAATAGAGTTCTTTAAAGTGGTTTATTCACCTTTTCTCTTTAATTAGTGTGTGTTTTGGGTGCGGTTACTCTTGTTACACGTGTCCTAATCCACCGGGGGGGATGGGTTGGGGTGTGACAATTTTTGGTATCAGAGCAGTTGGCTAGAGCCTTTGGGGACGAGAGACGTATACGACGCGTAGTGTGCACACAACAACACGTAGTTGCATAAATATGCATACACGTTTATTTAGCATGCTTTTAAATGTTGATTAGTATGTTATGTGTTTATTTAAAAGTAACGTGCATGTGTGTACTATATGTGGGTGCCAGGCATTATGTCTGGAGGTGACACCTCAAACCGAATGGAACGGGTTGAAAGAGCAATCGAAGGGTTGGTACGAGTAGCAGAAACTCATGTGATCGAAGAGAGACCGGTACAACCGAATCCGAATCCAAGGGAAGACATTGTTACTATTTCAAAATTCCACAAACAAAAGCCGACCATATTCCGCGGGGAAGCCGATCCGACGAAGGCGAATTTTTGGATCTCGGATATGGAGAAGATCTTCCGGGTATTACCATGTACTGATGAACAAAAAGTGCTATTTGCTGCAGACACGTTAAAAGATGAAGCGCAATATTGGTGGCGTACTAAGCTAGGCCCGGGTCAACCGACAACGTGGGACCAATTTCTTGAGATTTTCAATGATCAATATTTTCCAGAGTCATTTGGGGATCAAAAGGCTCAAGAATTCATGGAGTTGGTACAAGGGGGAAAGTCAGTCCGGGAGTACTCCACGCAATTTACGAGTTTGGCAAGGTTTGCCGGGGACATTGTAACAACCGAGAAAGTGAAAGCAAGGAAGTTTGTAGCGGGACTTCGAGGTGACATCCGAGGACGAGTGACCGTATTCCGTCCAGAGACTTATGCTAAGGCATTGGACATTGCTTCTATTGCTGAGAGAGACCTTGGTTATACTTCAAACATGCCACCACCACCGAGTCAACAAAGTAAACGACCGGGATCAAGTCAGTTCAGTGGTCAGGGGAGTGCAAAAAGACAGAGTTTAGGAGGATCATCAGCTAGTATTGGTAGTGGTTCCGGTGGAAATAAACCGAGGTGTCAGACTTGTCAGAAATTTCATTGGGGCCGGTGCAATCAACTTCCAAACCCAATCATTTGCAATAGTTGCCGACAACCGGGACACATCGCCAGGAACTGTCCAAATCAGAATATAGATATGAGAGGTCGATGCTTCACTTGTAAGGAATTGGGACATCAATCTAAGGATTGTCCTACTAGACGCCAAGGAGCATCAGGTTCAGGTTCTTCTGCGGCTAGCGCTATCACACCAAGGACTACTCAACCTCCGAGGAGGGAGCAACGAGAGGCAAGATCATTTCAACTCAGGCCGGGAGATACTGCTTCTGCTGATACTGTTGTCTCAGGTATGGTTCTCATTTTCTCACATCTAGCAAATGTACTTATAGATTCGGGCTCCACACACTCATTCGTGTCACACCATTTTGCTAAACATTTAGATAAACCATTAGAGTTCCTAAACTATGATTTATCTGTCGCGATACCGTTGGGGGCTCCGTTGGTTAGTTCGGGTGTGTTTAGAAAGTGTGAGATTAATGTGAATGGTAAAGAGTTAACTGTTGATTTGGTACCATTAGTAATTCAACACTTCGATGTTATATTGGGTATGGATTGGTTAGCGGCTAATCATGCTAATATTGATTGTAACACTAAAGGAGTAGCATTCCGTATTCCGAATCAAGATGAGTTTTATTTTCAAGGTAAGGGTGTTGTGTCACCGCCGTATATAGTGTCGGCTATTGAAGCATGTCGTTTATTGAAGAAAGGTTGTCGAGGGTTCTTGTGTAGTATTCTGGATACTAAGGGTAATGGTTTAAAACTTAAGGATATTCCGATAGTTAGAGAATTTTCGGATGTGTTTCCAGAAGAGTTACCTAGTGTATTGATTGATCGAGAAATTGAATTTGGTATTGATGTTATGTCGGGAACCCAACCAATTTCACGAGCACCATATCGAATGGCACCAGTTGAGTTGAAAGAGTTAAAGATACAGTTGCAAGAGTTGCTAGACAAGGGTTTTATCCGACCTAGTGTGTCCCCGTGGGGTGCACCAGTACTATTCGTGAAGAAGAAAGATGGTACAATGCGGATGTGTATTGACTACCGGGAGATCAACAAAGTAACCATCAAGAACAAATACCCGTTGCAACGTATTGACGATCTATTCGATCAACTTCAAGGGGCTGAGGTATTTTCAAAGATTGACTTACGATCTGGGTACCATCAACTGAAAGTTAAAGCTAAGGATGTGGAGAAGACAGCCTTTAGGACCCGCTACGGGCACTATGAATTCCTAGTGATGCCGTTTGGGGTTACTAATGCGCCTGCTGCCTTCATGGATTTGATGAACCATGTATTCAAATCATATTTGGATGAGTTCGTTATTGTATTCATTGATGACATTCTCATTTATTCTAAGAGTCCGGAAGAGCATGAACGACACTTGAGACTAGTTTTGCAGCGACTTCGAGAGAAACAATTGTTTGGGAAGTTGAAGAAGAGTGAATTTTGGTTGACGAGTGTCACTTTTCTAGGACACGTGATTTCTAAAGAGGGTATTTCTGTTGACCCACAAAAGATTGAAGCTGTTATGAATTGGTCAAGACCGACAAATGTATCCGAGATTCGAAGTTTCTTGGGGTTAGCCGGATATTATCGAAGGTTTGTTAAAGACTTTTCTAGAATTGCAACGCCAATGACAAGGTTGATGAGAAAAGATGTACCGTTTGAGTGGAACAAGGAATGTGAAGATTGTTTTGTAGCATTGAAGAAAAAGTTGACTACGGCACCAATACTTACAATTCCAACAAGCACTGGAAATTTCAGAATATACACTGATGCTTCCCACCAAGGCTTGGGATGTGTTTTGACACAAGATGACAAGGTAATAGCCTATGCTTCAAGGCAGTTGAGACCTCACGAGAAGAACTACCCGACACATGACTTGGAGTTAGCGGCGGTAATTTTTGCGTTAAAGATTTGGAGACATTATCTATACGGGGAAACTTGTGAAATCTTCACGGATCATAAAAGTCTGAAATACCTATTCACTCAGAGGGATCTTAATATGAGACAAAGAAGATGGTTGGAACTCATGAAAGATTATGATTTAAAAATTCAGTATCACCCGTGAAAAGCCAATGTAGTTGCCGATGCCTTGAGTCGGAAGTCGTCAGAAAACTTAGCTTATGCCTTGACTGGACAGGAAAAGTTGATAAAGGAATTTGAACAATTGAAGCTTGAGGTAGTTCCTAAAATTAGAGGTGGTTTAATGGCTGCGATCGTGGCACAGCCAAGTTTAATTGGTGAAATCAAGACTAATCAGTTCTTAGATCCAGAATTCAAGAAGATTGTGGATGAGTTACCAGAGGGGAGAAGGCCAGAATTCAGTTTCCAAGATGGTGTTCTGAAATATATAAACCGATTATGTGTACCTAAAGTTGGAGATCTGAGAAATAAAGTTATGGAGGAAGCCCACAATACAAGATATTCTGTACATCCGGGTAGTACCAAAATGTACAGAGACTTGCGAGAAATTTACTGGTGGAGTGGTATGAAACGAGAGGTAGCAGAATTTGTGTCTAAATGCATGACCTGTCAAAAAGTGAAAATTGAACATCAACGACCCGGAGGAGAGTTACATCCTTTAGAGATACCAGAGTCGAAGTGGGAACATATTACAATGGATTTCGTCTCGGGATTTCCAAAGTCTCAAAAGTCAAATGATAGCATATGGGTGATTGTAGACCGGTTGACTAAGTCAGCCCATTTCCTACCTATTAAGACCAAAGATCCATCAAAACTTTCAGAGATTTATATTAGAGAGATTATACGGCTTCATGGAGCACCAGTGTCGATAGTGTCAGATCGTGACACTCGGTTCGTATCAAGATTTTGGGAGAGTTTACAAAGGGCTATGGGGACAACTCTACATTTTAGTACGGCATTCCATCCCCAGACTGATGGTCAGTCCGAGAGGGTGATCCAGATTTTAGAAGACATGTTGAGAGTATGTGTTATGGATTTTAAAGCTGATTGGGAAACTCATTTGCCGTTGATAGAATTTTCTTATAACAACAGCTTTCAAACTAGCACCAAATTATATGAAAAAGGTGTTTTTAGTATAAATATATGAACAAGGTGCTTTTAGTATAAATATTGTCACACCTCAACCCGTCCTAGGCGAATTAGGACAGTGTAACAAAGGATTATCCACCCTAAAACATCAATTATTAACGTGTGTTTCAAGAAATATTCCATTACTCATATAATAAAATAGTCCCATTTGAACAGCCAGATCCAGTCGACTGATCGGGGACCCAATCGACTGGAAATGCAAATTGCTGAGAGCTGATTTCTGAGAATTCCCTGGTCCAGTCGACTGCCTGGTCCGATCGAGAGGGGTCCTGTAACACCCGTACCCGGAGAACGGGTTAATTATTTGTATTAATATGCATTAATTAGTAAAATTAGTGTATAAAATGGATTAAGGGGAGGCTTGGACTCGCCCAAGTAAAAAGTGTTCAGAGAAGGACACTAGTTGGAAAAGTCCCCAGAGAGGTGGGACAGGTATTGAAATTTAACCCATTGAAGGGTAAATTGGTAATTTGCATTTTAAGTGATTAAATGCATTTTTATATGATTACATGGATATTTGCTAAGTTGCTTTTAATAGATATTGTTATGTGGTAGTATTAGTTTGGACACTCAAATAAGGGTATAAATGAAAAAGATGTAAAATTAGTAGGTGCAATAGCAATTTCACAAAATATGTGGGACCCACGTTGGGACCCATACGGAACTTAGACAAACACTTATTAAGTAATTGGGTAGTTAATGGAATGTTTGGGGGAGTTCATAATAAGAACTTAAGAAATTTCGGGGGTGTAAAGGGAAAAGAGGAAAATTGAGGTTGAGACACCTCACATACATGCATATGGAGGTGTCAAGATTGAGAGAGACTCTCAATCTACAGCAAAATCAAAAGAAAATTGAGGAGAGCTCGGAGAGAGAAACGGAAAAACCGTCACCGAGGTCGAATTCTCGCCGTTCCGTCGCCGCCGTTCGTCGGATTCGCGAACCGAAGCCGTTTTCGGACTCGTGGAGGTGAGACGAACGTTTCTATACCCTTAATTTATGTTTAATTCGCTGGATTTTGGTAGTTCATACTTAACGGTGAGACGTCGTCTACCAAATTCTTGTAGGATTCATTGTGGTGTAGGAATTGAGCTAGAATTGGTGAAATTCAGCACACCTCTAGCTTGAGTTTGGGTAAAATCTGTGAATAAGGTGAGTTTTCTAGCCTAAAAATGATTGTGTTTAATGTGTTCAAGGCTTCAAGTGGTGTTAAAGATATTAATTCTTGTTTAGAAGCTATTATGTTGTTGGGTTGATAATTTCACATCAATTTTATGAGAATTATGTGTTGATACATGTATATGTGCCTTATATGTCTATGTGGTAGTCAATGAGCACCGGGGAAATGGTTCATTGTTGGGAGTAATAAGGTTGGTGAAGAGGAAGAATCCGATAAATACGGAAGTCCAAGGAATAGAAGTGGCCACGGGACCAAGGGAGGTCTTCGGGTCTGAATGAACCATATAACCGGTGACTCGGCGACTACGGTTGTGTTTTATGTGTTAATTATAGCATTGCACGTGTTAAACATACAATTATGTTTAGAATTCTCACTAAGCAAATTGCTTAAGAAAACCGTTTTCCTATTTCTGTTGTGGTACATAACAACCACCGCAGGTACGGAGCAATACCCGGAGAGGAAGTGACTTGCTCGGGATTGGGAAGGAGATTTGGGTCTTGTAATTATGTTTATAAATTGTAATATAGTATAACTTGTGGGTTAGTATCCTTGACTTGTGAATTAAAGTCTTGACTTGTGAATGGGAGAGATGGGAGAGATGGGGGAGATTTGTGCCCCATGCTTGTGAACTTCTTTTGAACTTGTAGAATGATGTAAATTATGGTTCCTTTTATGTTGGTGTTCATACTTGGATTGTTGGGAATGAATTTGGATCATAACTATGTATTTGGAAGTGAAATGTAGAACCCATGTATAATCTCTTTTGTTTTGCTCAAATGGTACAAGTTAGTAATTAAGACCATCTGGACAAGTTCGGATGTGTCACTAATGTTTTAAACATGTTTCCTTAGTGGTTACAATGCTAGCTACAACCTTGAGTTGATTCCCAACAAGTTTCATGAATTTTGAATGAGAATTGATTTTCAAAGTTGAAAAGATCATTGTATTTCAAATGAAATGAGTTCTTAGTGGATTTGACCAAATTGTGAATATGATTTTATGATCCATGCTTTATTTGAGTTTAAACATGTTTAGAAATGTGTTGGAATTGATTTCCCAAAGTTTCATAATGTTTCCATGTGATTTGATTGAGTTTTAATAAGCTAAAACTTGTTTTGACAGCAAACAAAATTTAGCAGCAGAATTGTGAAGGGGATCGATCCGCGATTTGTGAAGGGATCGATCCGCCCTTCCAAGGGGACATTCTGCGGGAGACTAATATAAATGGATCGATCCGCCCTTTATGAAGGGATCGATCCGCTTTGTATTTTTTCCTGGACGTCCATTTTTACGGAAACATGCATAACTTTTTCTATAAAACTCGGATTCACGCGCCGTTTGTTGCATTGGAACCTGGACTCAAAAATCTAACTTTTGGTGTAAAAAATTTTATATACTTTCTTAATGACTATTTTGCCCTTGGGGGCTGTTTTATCACAATAGAGTTCTTTAAAGTGGTTTATTCACCTTTTCTCTTTAATTAGTGTGTGTTTTGGGTGCGGTTACTCTTGTTACACGTGTCCTAATCCACCGGGGGGGGATGGGTTGGGGTGTGACAGGTCCGGTCGACCGAACCCTGGTTCGGTCAACTGAAAAATGCAAAATGCAATTACAGAGATTTCAACCTGTGGAAGGGGTGGTCCAGTCGACTGAGCGTCCGACCAAGTCGACTGAGCGTCCGACCAAGTCGACTGGTTTACACCAGCAGAATGTTCTACAGCACTTCAATCAACAGTTCTAGCAAATTTTTAAGCACAAATACAAACTCCTACATTATTACACTTTAATATAAACACCTTAAACTTGTCAAACATCTCCAAGTTATCAAACCAAACCATTTACAAGATGACAAGTTATAATTTACATAATCCACAACATTACATGTTTTTAAACCACATAATCCACAAAACTCTAATGATATAAAAGAACTTTTCTAAACAATAAGTACAAGTTTGACTAAGTTTAAAGCATCATTCGCAGCTCCCAAGCTTACCCCAATCTCATCGCATATATTACCTCCTTTCCGAGCCTTGCTCCGAACCTACAGTGGTTGTTATGTACCACAACATAAATAGGAAAATGGTTTTCTTAAGCATTACGCTTAGTGAATTAACTAATGTACTTTAACGACATGGTCATGTAAAATGCAGCAAATTTAAGCATAAAAGCATACGTAATCGCGGAATAATTGGGTTAATGGTTCACTCAGACCCGATGACCTTTCCTATGGCCCCGCGGTCACTTCTATTCCTTGGACTACCGTTCCAAAACGGTTTCTTCTCTTTCTCCTCCCTTAAAACACATAAGCACATAACCATATAAGCATGCTGATTTCTCACATAATTAACATCCAATGGCCAATTCTAACATAAATTAAGCTACCAATTCCAAAATTGATAATCTCCAGCTAGCAATTGAAGTATATAACATAAACAACATCAAGCTTTTGATTAGAAAACTCACCTTAGCTGAATTCTATCCAAATTAAGCTAGAAAGTGCTGAATTCTTCCAAAATATCAACCCAATTCTCACTCCAGAGTAAATCCTACATGGTTTCGGCAAACCGCGTTTCATCGATTAAAACAGGTCACTAATATTTGATGATTAAAAGAGAATTCAAAGACATTTAAATGACTGTCTCACCTCCACGAGTCTGAATATGGCTTCGGTTCGCGAATTGAACGAATGGCAAGGACGGCACGGCAACGGAATGGTGTCAGAGCTCAAACTCTTCTCCCTCTCTCTCGGCACCACTCTCTCTATTTTCCAATCTGAGTTTTGTTCGTTAGTTTTGAGAGTGACACTAGGTGTCACCTCCTGAAGTCATGCATGAATGACTCATGTCCCCTAATTTGATTTACATCCCCAAAGGTTCTAGGTTCTATTATTGAAACCCCGAAACATTCCATTAACAACCCAATTATTTAAGTGGATGTTTGTCTAGTCTCGCATAGGTCCCACACATGGTCCCAAATATTTGTGAAATTGCTAACGTACTTACTAATTATGCACTTTTTCATTTATACCCATATACGAGTACCCAAACTAGTGTTAAAGGCTGACATATTAAATAATATAATATGGAAACATTTAAACACATATATCTAATTAATCAAATAAGAATGCATTTATTCATTTAAATGCACTTAATTTTATCCGTCCCATCACTGGGTCTCACTTCATTACCTGTCCCACCTCACTGGGGGCTGTTCAACTGTGTTCTTCACTGAACATGCACTTTCCATGGGTGAGTCCTAAGCATCCCCTTAATCCATGATATACACTAATTATATTAATTAATTCATTTTTGAATACTAATTACCCCTTTTTCCCGGGTACGGGTGTTACAAATATATTCCTTAGTTAATAAACAATTATTTGAATACGATTTTATTGACGTATAACGCATATTATCAACTAATCATGATAATAATATTCTCTCTAAATTATGTCCATTAATAATTTCTCTCATGCACATACAAAAAACTACCGACAATCTCTTTAAAACTTTACACCAAAAAAACTCTTATTTTGCAGCACCCTTCTCCAAATGCAAGGCAATTCCTTGCAGCTCGGAAAATAAATGGTCTAAACCAAATAATGTGGCGCACAATTACTAATGTGTTGTTACGTTTATCCAAAATGAGAATTTTTTGTCTGCTAGAATACAATAATACTTAGTTGTAGATTAGATTAATTGTAGTGATCAAATGTTTGCTAACATAATACCACATCAACATGTTTGTGATAGTGTACTCCTAATAAATTCTCTAAAGATCCCTCTTTGCAAACTCAATCATACATGTTCACTATATGTTGCCCTTAATCCAAACTGCTAATAGGGAATAAGGAATTATGCAACTTCTAGGGAAATTGAAGTTGATTCATGGGAATGGGAAGAAAAGAGCGACTAAATGAAACTATCAAATTATTATATGTTGATACACCCAAAATTGGTTCTATCCTACAACCGAGCGGTTCAACTCAGCAGTCAGTCCATGTCCCGGTCAAATCATGCACAACTCCTCGGACAAGCATCAGTCCGAGCAGTCTAGTCTACCCGAGACTCACCATCCCGAGCGGTTCATTCATGACCAGACCAACAGGTCGGGAAGACCACACTGGCACGGTCCGTACAGGCGCAGGCCAGCTGGGCCCACAACACATAAACCAAACCAAACCAAACCAAACCAAGCCTTGTGTCCCAATCAATTGGGGTCGGCTGTATGAATCCTTTTCCTCCATTCTGCACGGTCAAGAGCTATATGCTCATTTAAATTATATAAATTCATATCTTGTTGCACCACATATTCCCAAGTCAGTCTAGGTCTGCCTCTCCCCCTAGCCATTCCAGGCACTACGATCTTATCACTCTTTCGCACAGGTGCATCTACAGGTCTTCGTTGCACATGGCCGAACCATCTAAGTCTATTCTCCCTCAACTTATCCTCAATATGTGTCACTCCTAAAGTCTCTCGGATGTACTCATTTCTAATTCTATCTTTCCTAGTCTTACCACACATCCATCTTAGCATCCTCATCTCCGCTACACTCACTTTGCTAATGTGTTGTTTCTTAGTTGCCCAACACTCTGTCCCGTAGAGCATAGCTGGCCTAATAGCTGTCCTATAAAATTTTCCTTTCAATTTTGCTGGTATTCTCCGATCACATAATACTCCAGAAGCACTCCTCCACTTAAGCCAGCCCACTTTAATTCTATGGGTCACGTCATCCCCAATCTCTCCGTCTCTACTGATCATTGAACCTAGATAGCGAAAGTGTTCCCTCTTTGGGATCTCCTGATCTTCGATCTTCACTGCTTCGTTGTCTCTACTTCCACTGTTGCTAAAAGTACATTCCATGTATTCTGTTTTCGTCCTACTTATCTTTAGCCCCTTAGTCTCCAGTGCTTCTCTCCAAGCTTCTAATTTAGTGTTGAGTCCCCTTTTAGTCTCATCAACCAAGACAATATCATCTGCGAACAACATACACCATGGGACCTCATCTTGAATGTGTCTAGTCAATTCATCCATAATTAGGGCGAACAAATAAGGGCTCAAGGCCGACCCCTGGTGCAGGCCTACAGTAATTGGGAATTCGCTGGTTTCTCCGGCTGGTGATCTAATTGTAGTAACCGCTTCATCATACATATCCTTCACCACGTCAATATAACCCTTGGTCACTCCTTTCTTCTCTAGCACCCACCAAATTAAATCTCTAGGCACTCTATCATAAGCTTTCTCTAAATCAATAAAAACCATATGAAGATCTTTTTTCTTCTCTCTATACTTTTCCATTAGTCTTCTAAGTAAATAAATTGCTTCCATAGTTGATCTCCCAGGCATAAATCCAAACTGATTTTCTGACACTGATGTTGCGCCTCTCAAGCGATGCTCCATCACTCTCTCCCATAGCTTCATAGTATGGCTCATCAACTTAATACCTCTATAGTTGTTGCATTGTTGTACATCTCCTTTACTCTTATATATAGGCACTAGGATGCTCTTCCTCCACTCATCAGGCATTTTTCTAGTCATTAAAATCCTATTAAAAATTTTTGTAAGCCAAGATGCCCCCACATCTCCCAAGCATTTCCAAACCTCAATGGGGATCCCATCTGGTCCTAAGGCCTTGTTGGGTTTCATCTTCTTCAAAGCAAATTCCACCTCAAACTTCCTTATTCTCCGATAGAATCTGTATTCTCTAGTTTCATCGTAACTTCCAGTTTCTTCTTCCATTGTGTTATCCATATGTTTTTCATTCAGCAACTTCTCAAAATAGCTCTTCCACCTTTCCTTAATCTCTTCGTCGTTCACTAATACCCTAGAGTCAGCGCTTTTTATACACTTAACCTGATTAATGTCCCTTGTTTTCCTTTCTCTCGACTTAGCAAGCTTATAAATACATTTTTCTCCCTCTCTAGTGTCTAGTTTGGTGTAGAAGGCGTCATAGGCTTCCATTTTAGCAACTCTAACTGTCCTTTTAACCTCCTTATTTGCACATTTATAGCTTTTGAAGTGTTCCTCACTTCTATCATTTTGCCACTTCTTAAAGCAATCCTTTTTGGTTTTTACTGCAGCTTTTACCTCTTCATTCCACCACCAAGTATCTTTAGAAGCTAACCCTCTTCCCTTCGACTCTCCGAGGACCTCCTTCGATATTCTCGTGATGCACCATGCCATTCTATCCCACATAGTATTGCTTCCATCTTCCAAATTCCAAGGTGCTTCTGTATACATTCTCTCTTGGAATATTGCTAGTTTCTCGCCTTTAAGGTTCCACCACCTAGTTCGCGGGTTTATAGGGTCTTTTCTAGTACGACATTGTCCTTTTATATGGATATCTAAAATAGTAAGTCTATGTTGAGATGTTAAACTCTCTCCTGGGATGACTTTACAGTCTTTACATGCTAAGCGGTCTGCCTTTCTCACAAGGAACAAATCGATCTGGCTTCTATTAGATCCACTCTTAAAGGTTATCAAGTGTTCTTCCCTCTTTTTGAAACAGGTGTTTGCTACTACAAGATCATATGCTACTGCAAAATCTAAAATACTCACCCCTGCCTCATTCTGATCTCCAAAACCATACCCCCCATGCACCCTCTCATATCCAGTTCTATCTTTGCCTACATGGCCATTAAAATCTCCACCTACAATTATCTTCTCTCCTCCCGGTATTTCTTGCATTAAGGCGTCCAACTCATCCCAGAATTGTCTTTTAGTGTGATCATCCAATCCTACTTGGGGCGCGTATGCACTAATCACATTAATTATATCCACTCCAACTACCAGTTTGATAAGCAATATTCTGTCTCCTTTCCTCGTGACTGTCACAACTTTATCCTTGAGGTTCTTGTCAACCACGATTCCGACACCATTTCTATGCCTATCTTTCCCTGTATAGAATATCTTATACCCGGTATTTTCTACCTCCTTAGCTTTCTCTCCAACCCACTTTGTTTCTTGTAAACATACTACATTAACCTTCCTTCTAATCATAGTGTCTACTAGTTCCATAGCTTTACCTGTTAAGGTTCCTATATTCCATAGCCCACAACACATGCCCCAGAATATTCCAGGCAGTTTCCTACTCAAGATAGAAGACTTATGGAAAGAGTATATTGTTTCCTAATCCAGTTAGGAAACCCCCACAATTAATGCCAATCAAGCTCAATTGGATTATATTTTCCTTATCCATGTATAAGTAGGTCTCTTGCATCTATAAAAGAGACCACTCACCCCCTCCAAAGGGACCGACTTTTCAATCTCTACAGCACCTCTATAGCGGTCACCAACACGCCCGACCGACGGTAACTCCAAACTATTGTTGGTTCACCACAGGTCCCCGGCTTTTTACAGTATAGTGAACGTGATCAGACACACACGTGGACGTAGGTACCTTCATTAACAGGGCCGAACCACATACAAAAAACCAGTCTCTCTCTCTCCTTAAATTGCTTTAACCAAATTTTGGCATCATCAGCTTGACGCCGTCTGTGGGAATGACAAGTTCTTCATCAACAAATCTCTTGGTTGATAGCCATGCCTCTGAAGAAGAGTGAGAAGACTACACAGCAGGCCAACCGGGATGTTCCGCCAGCCCCGGCACGGGCTGCGGCAGTCAGGACATCTAAGTAGATCACCACGACCCTCACATAACTCTTGGAGGGCCAACGTCAAATCCAGCAACAGATCGAAGCCCTGCTGTGGACACGCGGAATCCGTCGTCTACTCCCGGTTTTTCCTGTTTGTTTCCGGGGTTTCGAAATTGATTTTCCTTTGTTTTGAAATTGATTTGAAAGAAAACAAGAGGTTGCTTTCGAAGAAAAGAAGGTCTTCCGAAAACAGATACAGAGTCGCCACTTGGTCTTTAAGGAACCAAGAAACCTAATTTTGACTCACCCAAACGGATAAAGGGCACCGACCCTTCATAACCAAAGAACTTGGCTCGGGGTTTTGGTACGAGAGAGGAAGGAGCCTTTATCACGACTAAAACACCCTCAACTCGCCCCGTCTCTCGACGGGCCTCAATTAGCATCCAAATAATCATCTTATACTATGTGTGGTTCGGCAATTACTATTATGATAGTATATTACATCACATAAGAAACTTGAAATGGAAGATCTAAAGATAAAATATCATTCATAAGATCTAAGTCAAATATCATGCAATGTAAAGTGAAAGATCACACAAATAAACCTAGAAAAAATCGTCTAATCATGTATCAATTAATCAAGTTTCCTAATCTAAAGGGGGAATGAATTGTTCTTGAAGCAAATGATCAAAGAAATCAAAATATGCTTAGCAAGCTATTATGATGCATGTTATTCTTTGAGAAAAAGAAGATCTCTCAATCCCCGGGACGGATGAGAAAGGATGATTAGGTCGAGGGGAAGCATGAACGTGTGACCATAATTATTCCTTATAATCTTCTTAGATTAGGAGTTACAAAAACCCCAAATCTTTGCATGGATGCAATGTATGTATCTAGAATGTGCCAAGGTTGTAGTGTGTTTTGTGTTCATGGATTCCTAAAATGACTTAGAAGTCTAGAATGTGTATGAATGAATGAATGAAATCAACATGAGATATGTACCAATGTAGTATGAACTAATTCCTAAGATATGAACTAATTTGGAATGTATATAAGCATCAAATTAAAGAATGAAAGTTAAAATGAGCTTGTTGTGAATAGTGGATAGAACAGTAACATGATCTTGTGAAAATGAAAAAGAGAGGTTAGGAATGTTTTTAATGCATGATTTTTTATGGAGATCTTCCTTATTGTGTCTAGAACACAACCCAAAAAGCTAATCCTTAATAACTATCACAGATTGAGAGAAATCATATAAACAATAGAGGTCACTCAGAAACAGAGTCCGTACTGTTGACTGAAATGTTAGAAAATCTTAGAAAATGAAAACATATTATTTAGAGGCCCATTTTATACCGAACGTTCCCTAAGACATTGCAGTTTAATGGAAAAATAAGTAAGGACCACCTCGTTTGGAAAGGTTTTCTGGAAAAGAAGTTGGAAGTAAGCTAAGCTGCTGTGACAGCAGAGGCAGAATGTGTGGAAGGAATGTTTGGGTCCAAATGGACCATTTCCAAGTACTTCCAAGTCAAACCAAAAATCATGAGTGTTCTATAATGAGTTAGAAAGACTTTCCACGTGGTCTTGCATTCATACATTGAGTATTGAACTCAAAATAATTCCTTGAAGTTAAATGACTCACTGTTTTGAGAAAAATAAGGTTTATTTCTTGAAATCAAAATGAGGGGTTTAAGAGGGGGGTTTTGAAATGGGGTTTTGAAAGCATACTTCCAGAACTTGGATGAATATTCTAACCACTTGGAATATCAATTCCTAACTCATTTCAAGAACTTCTCAAGTATTTGCAAAACATGGTTATATTTGGAAACCAAACTCAAGAATCTATGGGAGTGTGATACATGAGAGGATAGATGATACATGATATGATATAGCATGCTAAAAGTGGTAAAGAACATGTGCATGGGATATGGGTTCATCTAGATACAAGAGAGTGTTGCATCAAAGTGTGAAAGTCAAAAAGTGAAATGCTGTGAATAGTGGACAGACTGTATGCATTACTTTGTAACATTATAATGGGAGGTCAAACATGCCTAGGAAAATGTGGGAAAAATCAGAGATCATCCTTATTGTATCTAGAAAATAACCCAAAAAGACAAACCTCAATAGCTATCACAGATTAAAAGAAATAAATCAGAATGTACACATGACTCAGAAACAAAAGCTGTACTGTTGACTGCTTTTGTATGATTTTTCATAAATCAAAGAAAGGGTTTATGATGACCCATTATATACCAAACGTTTTCTAAGACACCCAAGTTTCATAAAAAAAATAGAAAAGATATATGTACAGTGACGAAAACATCCATAATAAGTGCAAGAAGTCAGGTAAACATTCTGTGAAAATAGAGGCAGATTATGAATATGAACTTCTTAAATCTGAAAATAATACTTTCACACCTCTATAATTGATGGTAAAAATTGGAGACAAACTATGATGTCTTAGGAAGATTTTCCAAGTGGTTTCATCATCATAACTCAGGTATTTAATTCAAAACAAATCTTTGAATCTGAACAGCTCACTGTTTTGGATCATTCTTGAAGAAAATGGATTTGGGTTTTGAAATAGAGTTTGAGTTCTTGATTGGGGGTTTTGAAATAGATGTTCAAAGCATGAACTTAAACTCTTGAGATGACCATGTGACCACTTAGAACCTCATCCAACCTTGACTCATCAAAGAACTCCCAATATTATTGGAGAGATTCATTTTTATTCTGAACATAACTTCAAGGATACCTTGGAGGTATTGAAGTTATAATCATCATCTATCAAACATGTTTTTGAGGTCAAGAGCTACTATCCATAAGGATTCACTCACCTCAAACTTCATGTCATCATCTAGATGATGATGAACTAGTAAGTAAATAAAGAAAATAAAAAAGAAATGAGGTAAGAAGAGATGAACATAATATGAACAAGCAAGTAAATAACAATCAATAGATGATAATCAATGTGATTTTGGACTTGTAGCTTGGTGTTTTACTCATAGATTTTGACATTTGGACATGGAAGTAGCTTCCTAACTCAAGAATGCTCAAGAATGGTGATTGGGTATATTGATGATGAAGTATATAGAAGAATGGTGGAGGAAAACAAGATTAGAACTCACTTTGATTGGAAAAAATGGAAGAAGAAGACTACTTCTTCTCTTTATCTCTCTATATTTTTCTAGAGTTTCTTCCTAAGCTCTCTCTAAGCTTCCATGTCTCTCCTCTAAATGGAAGTAATTGGCTTCTTTTATAGGCAAAGGAGGGGTGGTAAATGGAGTTTTAAAAAGTTTAAAATGGTCTCCCATTGGTCCAAAATAAGCTGGGAACCAAAACTACGTCGTTTTGATTTCTAATATATCAAATTGGACCCCCAAAATAAATTACAAAAACATACTATTCTAGGGGAGAGTGCCGCGGCGGCACTGGGCCTGTGCCGCGGCGGCACTAGGCTAGTGCCGCCGCGTCACTGCTCTTCCTTCGTCCAGATAATGCTGTTTAGGCCCCCAGAGGTTCCGGTATTCGCGAAAAGGCCCTATTTCGTCCGAAATTCACAGAAAATGCATACGAACTCCAAATTGAGGTTGTGATATACCGTTGGAATGGTAATGGAGTCTAATTTACATAAAAAATAGTTTAGGGATAGGTCACTTTGAAAATTTTTGCGGTATTCGCGATAAAAGCCGATTTGATCGCCTTTTTTCGCCTTTGGAAATTCATAATAAATTCGTTTTAAATCCAGAAATTATGTGCGATATACCGTTGGAAAGATATTGACCTCTAGTATTAATGAAAAATATTTGAAAATTGTTACGGTGCCCCAGTTCTAAAGTCAAATTCTGGTCAAACTGGTCAAACCTGGGATTCCCGGGAAGTTCTGGAAATCTCCGGGAGTTCCCAGGAGCTGACGTTTTCGTGCGATCTTCTTTTAAAACTCATTTTAATACTTTCCACATGATCTAGAATGATCTCGGTGAATTTGGACGATTTCGGTCAAACTTGGTCAAACTTGGTCAAACCTTGGTTAAACTTGGTCAAACATTGGTCAAACCGATCAACGGGGACTTTCTGAGAACTTCCGGGACTTCCGGGGGTCTCTGGGAGCTGACGATTTCATCTGATTTTTCTTAAAAACTCATTTTCTTACTTTTCTTATGACATAGCATGTTTTCAGAACTTTTGGTCCAAATCTGGGAGTTTTTGGGCTTTCAGGGGCGTTTTGGTCATTCTGAGCATTTTGAGAAATAGAACTAACTTCCAGGAGTCCTTTTTGAGTCTTTTTTTTATCATTGTGAACCACCAAGCTATGGGTCTCCTAAATCTGATAGCCGACAAAATGGGGTGTCTACAGTTTGCCCCTCTTTGGCATGAACTTACGAGGCAACGCATGTCGCAAGCGAGTGCCAAAGCTTTGAAGAGACATGTCTTTTGGAGGCTATAGATTTAGGATTAAAAAAAAGCGTTGCAAAAGATGCAATGATTCTGAGGCTAGTGCTGGTCGTGCTCTGCGTGAACTGCCTACGTATCCCAAAGGGAATCAGACCAGGACGTAGTTCGGGGCACAGAGGAATAAATCACATACGCATGTACACAACAATCAGGCGGATGCTATGCTATATGAGTGATATGCCATGCATGGGTGTGATATGAATTGTGTTATGAATCTTATCATGTCTAGTGTTATGACCCTAGTATGAGCAGGTGCTGTGGGGTATGTGCCATTCCGAGTGGACTTGTGTTGTGCTAGTGCTTCTGACTATGATGCAGTGGCCGACCACGGTCTGAAAAGACTCTGGGTTTCGGGGCAAACTTCTCAAATTACGGAAAGTGTGCTTTACAAGCGAATGGGATCGGATGTGGGGGTCTTTGAGGATGACAACTGAGGATAACCCATAGGTGAGGGAGTTCATGATAACCGACAGTTTTATAATAACCAAAGTGAGGAGGCTCATAATAAGTGGGGTAGCTCACGATAATTGACAGGTGAGATAACCGGAGCGAAGAACTTCACGATAAGTGAGGAAACTCATAATGACTGACAGGTGAGAAAGCGCATGATAATCAGTGGACACAAATCCTTGAATTGTGAATAGACAGTGCTTGCCCTGGGGTGATTTGACTGCGAGTGATGTTTTCAATCGTTGGCCGATCCTTATGATGACAAGTCCGAAGAATCGGTTTGGACTTCTGTTATCTTCTGCTGGGGATGGTCCTCTGGGAATCTCTCTTCAATTCTTGACCTAGAACCAGGATCCATCTCTGAATCTCTCGTGGTTGGTCAGATTTTGTAATGCTCAATCCAAAAGAACCGGTTAGGGCCTTCGGGGGCTGATGGACTCTCTGAGAATCTCTCTTCAATTCTTGACCTAGAACCAGGATCCATCTCTGAATCTCTCGTGGTTGGTCAGATTCTGTAATGCTCAATCCAAAAGAGCCGGTTAAGGCCTTTGGGAGCTGATGGACTCTCTGAGAATCTCTGTTCAATTCTTGACCTAGAACCAGGATCCATCTCTGAATCTCTCGTGGTTGGTCAGATTCTGCAATACTCAATCCAAAAGAACCGGTTAGGGCCTTCGGGAGCTGATGGACTCTCTGAGAATCTCTCTTCAATTCTTGACCTAGAACCAGGATCCATATCTGAATCTCTCATGGTTGGTCAGATTTGTAATGCTCAATCCAAAAGAGCCGGTTAGGGCCTTCGGGAGCTGATGGACTCTCTGAGAATCTCTCTTCAATTCTTGACCTAGAACCAGGATTCATCTCTAAATCTCTCGTGGTTGGTCAGATTCTGCAATGCTCAATCCAAAAGAACCGGTTAGGGCCTTCGGGAGCTGATGGACTCTCTGAGAATCTCTCTTCAATTCTTGACCTAGAACCAGGATCCATCTCTGAATCTCTCGTGGTTGGTCAGATTCTGTAATGCTCAATCCAAAAGAGCCGGTTAGGGCCTTCGGGAGCTAAAGGATAATGTACTCTGCTAGGAAGAAGGAAATACGTCCATTAAATGGGAGTCAAGGTATCATTTTGTTTGTGACAGAGATGATTTGTGGTGGTTTGACACTGATGGAGGGTGATAATCAATAGCAACTTATGGACTTATGTTGCTAGGATGAAAGAAGATCATCAACAGCCACTCATGGACTTATGTTGCATGAGCGAAGGAAGACGGTCAATAACCACTCATGGACTTATGTTGCTAGGATGAAGGAAGATCGTCAACAGCCATTCGTGGACTTATGTTGCATGAAGAAATATGAAAGATCAACAGCCACTCATGGACTTATGTTGCTAGGATGAAGGAAGATCGTCAACAGCTATTCATGGACTTATGTTGCATGAAGAAAGATGAAAGATCAACAGCCACTCATGGACTTATGTTGCTAGGATGAAGGAAGATCGTCAACAGCCACTCATGGACTTATGTTGCATGAAGAAAGATGAAAGATCAACAGCCACTCATGGACTTATGTTGCAGGAAGGAAGAAAGATCATCAACAGCCACTCATGGACTTATGTTGCATGAAGAAAGGTGAAAGATCAATAGCCACTCATGGACTTATGTTGCAGGAAGGAAGAAAGATCATCAACAGCCACTCATGGACTTATGTTGCTAGAAGATGATGGCTAACTTTTGGCGGTTTGGAAAGGGATGAAATTTTCCCCAAGTTTGGACACTTCTCATGCTGACGCCTTGACTGGTGCAGTAATAGTGTTTGGTACTCCTGCTTGCATTGTCCTTGGAACACTCCTAAAAAAAATTATAACTTTATTTAGAAAATTCATTATTAGTCACTATCAACTCACTTATTTGAGACTACGACAGACTTGATGACTAACAGACATCGACACACGAGGACGACACATTCGACACTGAAATGAAACAAGCTCGACTTGCCAAAACTTAATGTGCTCTTGTCATAAATGATGTACCATTTCTCTTTTGTGTTTACTTCTCACCTTAACGTGGCATCACTTTGATGGTGAATCTTATTTTTAAAAATTCCTCCCTACTAATCTAATCAATTTCTTTGCTTCTCCCAAGATGTGCTTTGAATAAGTGCCTTAGCTTATAGAATAAAAGATGCTCCATTTCCATCTGTTCAAGACAATGTTTGTGACTTGAAGGCTTACCCTTGGTGTATAGGGATCGGGTGGCAAACGAAGTTTGCCCCTAGTTTGAAGGGCATGAAGTGGGATCGGTAGGAAAACGAGGTAAATGACCGAAATTTGCCCCTAGTTTGGAGGAAGGTTCATTGGAGGTTTTGGGCAAACGAGGTAGGTGACCGAAGTTTTCCCCTTGTATGAAGGGTAGATAGTAAAATTTAGGCAAACGAGGCGAGTAGCCAAAGTTTGCCCCTAGTGTGGAAGGTGATTTCTGGCTTGAGGCAAGGACCGTGACTTTAATCTCTCAAATGCTCATAACTTTTGCCGAGGCACCAGTGAGGTGACCTAACGAGCTCTTTTCTCTCTTTTGTTATTGCTCACTTTGGATTTAGCTCTAATTTTTCCTAGGCGTCCTTTCGGATTTTCGACCTAGCGAGCCATCCTTCTTTTTCTTTTTTAAAAGTCTGCCTACGTACCCCCAAGTGGGGATCAGGTCCAACGTAGTTCGGGCCGAAGCTTGAAAGAAATTGGGCTATTTTTATGGGTGGAGCGACCGAACCGATGTGGTTGCCTACATATCCCCGAGTGGGAATCAGGTCGAGCGTAGTTCAAGGTAAGGTCTTGAAAGAAGGGGTTTGAGGTATGAGGATTTTTTAAACCAATCGTCAAAGAAGTTCAAACTTGGGTTACTTATGGTAGCCTTGAAGAGGAGGATTCAGTTTCCATCTCCCTTTCTTTTCTTTTCTTTTCTTATCTTTATCTTTTTCTTTTTCTTTTGTTTTGAGGATTGATCCTTTTCACTTTCGCCTAGCCAGTCAATTTTCCTTTTCACATAGTTGATTCATATGAGATCTTTTGATTATAATTTCATAATTCCAGAATGTGCATATCAGTTCTCAAAATTTTTTTATGGTCGTTCCGAGCCTTTTGAAATGTGATCTAGGCATGTTCTTATGACGCACCTTGAAGTGTACAATTCTCTGTATCACCAAATTTTTTCTTTCATTTTTCCCATCATTTTGACTGGCTAAGGTCAGATCTTGGAAATCAACACCTTTTTCAGCTCTAACTTTTGCCTAGGTGCCCTTTCGAGTTTTCAACCTAGCGAGCTTTTTTTTTTTTTTTTTTAAGTGGAGATGAAACTCACTGAAACGTTTGACTACTATCAAGGACCAAGTCCGCACAGGTTTGCATGGCTATCAATTGGGTTAGGCCCAAGGCTTTAAAATGGTTGAAAAGGATGTTGGGCAAGCCCCAAATCAGTTCCAAGTATGTCTTTTCGAGATTTGAGCAAAAGCATCTTTGAATTCTTAAAGTAAGACTAATCAATTCTCGACTCTTCATCGGTGTCAGCGCAAAATTGACTTTGACCTTTCAGGATTTTTTTTGTTTGAGTAAAAAAAATTATTTTTTTAGCACAGTAATATCCATGGTAATTTGAAAAGTGACACTTCAGTTCAGCGATTCATGCATCTATGACTGGGCACATCAGATGAGACTTCATTCCATCAGTAGAGAAGGATTACAGACTCATTAACAACTCGATGACAGACAGACTCGACCACAAGACTAAACTTAAAATAGACAAAACATACAACAGACTCGACTAGACTCGACCCAGTCTCAAATGGAATGTCACAGTGACTCACTTATTCTTTTTATTTCTTTATTTTTTTTTTAAAGAGCATCTTCATTTGGTTTTCTAGCAAGAGTCCCAAACACCATCACTTCACCGACACAGGTTCAACATTCATGGGCCTAAGCGAAGGGGATCATTCGAATAGGTAAGCCAGGGGCTTAGGTGACATGGGGTTGAATGGGTGGTGGCTCAATGATATTTTGGTCGATGAGGTCCTGAATATCATGGCGGAGACGTATGCACTGGTCGATGTCATGGCCCGGGCCTTGGTGGTAGGCACATCGTTTGGACAGGTCATAGTTAGGTGGTGGAGGATCGGCACGAGGCTGAAGGAGTTGGAGGTGTCCCTTTTTTAGCAGACGGCCTAAGGCTATAGAGGGGGAGATATCTAGTTTGGCAAAGGTACGAGGTTGCTTTTTCTGGTAAGGGCAACTAGTGGTTTGGTTGGAGGATTGGTATGGCCGATGAGGGTATGCCACGGGTTGGCTGCACAGGGTGTTGACATCCGGGGAGTGTCGAGAGTATTTAGGCCTCTTGGACTGGTGTTGGGGTTCATCCTTCTTGAACTCTTCTTCTATGATGGCATCCTCTATTCTGGTCCCCATTTCAAGCAGCTCTTTGCTAATGCTCCGCCATTTTATCAAATCGACTAACCCTTAAACTCAACTGCGCAACCGTGGTTTATAGCTTGTTCACTTTCTCTTCCAGAGCTTTATAGGCCATTGGTGGATCGATGATGGTCTGTGCTAGCCCGTGATCAAGATAATGAATTTGGGGAGGTACAACAGTGTCCTTACCCGGGGCTACGTTTTTTTTGCAAATAGAAGTAAAAGTCCAAATTAGCAGATGCGCGAAACACTTCTTATGGACTCCTATCAGGAAGAGATGATCAGAGTTTTGAAGGATTTAACGATGCAAATCGAGGACGGTTACAGTAAGTATACGACTTCTGTACAACGATTGAGATGGGTGGGAATGATGATACGTATTCATTTGATGTGTAGAGACTGACACATGTGAGACTGACAAGACGTGCGTGCAAGCGAACTGACATGAATTGTGTATGCACATGAGACAAGCATGCGGATGCAAGCCCTAATCTATATGATGCCCCTACTTCTAGCATATAGCAGTTAAGTAAGTAAGGTCCTAACCATACAGAGTGTGCTAACCTTTCTTTCCAGTATGATCACCAAGGGACAACAGGGATTTCTGGAATATTTCGGGAATTTTGGATAGAGTTTCTGGGAGAAATAGGGATTTTTGGTTGATTTGGACTGAGCTTCTAGGAGAAACTGGTATTTTGGGTATTTCTGAGAAATATGGATAGTATACCTGGGCGTTTCTGGGTGATTTGGGCAGAGTTTCTGGGAGAAACAAGTACCTTGGGTATTTCTGAGAAATTTGGATTTATGGGAAGCTTGGGTAGAGTTTTAGGAGAAACATGGATTTTCTGGGATTTTGGGTGTAACAAGGATACCTGGGGAGTTTGAATAGGATTTCTGGGAGAAGCAGGAAGATTTGGGTAATTCGAACAGGGTATCTAGGGGACACAAGTATATCGGGGTTTCTGGAAGAAACTGAGATTTCTGGGTAATTTGGGGGAAAATAGGGATTTCTAGAAAATCTGGGTGATTCGGACAGAGTTTCTAGGAAAACAGGGATATCCTGATGAGTTGGGCAGAGTTTCTGGAAGAAATAGGGATATATGACGGGAACAGGTGATGATGGTGATCATACTGTCTAGCGAGTTTTCATACTCCTATGTCTTAGGACCAACAAACAAGGTTTGCGGTGTATATCTTTGTGAGCATGGAGCAGACATCCTTGTCATGGTGCCTAGGCAGGTCAACTCAATGTGATCACATGTGAGTAATTGCCTTGGAAATCATAAGAAAGAGGTTCTGTTCTATGCCACATAAGTGTCTACACCGCGCAAGTAATCCCACCAGGGCATACAACAGTTATATCATATTGTCCTATCTGAAAAGATAAATCAACAGCCCTATGAAAGGTTCTACAGGAATCTATATGCAAAGGCTGGGTTTAGTCAAAGAGGGTCCGTTGACGAGAGTTCCAATATACCGTCAGAGAGACAGTACGGAAGTGTTTACTCTTTTTGATATACCTTGGAAGGTACAGTATCAACGGTGACTTGTGCCCTGGCACAACAAGACCTGAACAATGTCAGCGCGGCGTTTCAGACACAGTCGGAGGGGGGAAATGCAAGAGTGCAATGCGGTGAACCAAACACAGTAAAAAGATGATTTTAAGGATGCTTCTTATGAGTCAAACCTCTGTATTATTTTGTTTAAAAATAAAAGTCCCCAGTGGAGTCGCCAGATTGTGGACACGCGGAATCCGTCGTCCACTCCCGATTTTTCCTGTTTGTTTCCGGGGTTTCGGAATTGATTTTCCTTTGTTTTGAAATTGATTTGAAAGAAAACAAAAGGTTGCTTTCGAAGAAAAGAAGGTCTTTCGAAAACAGATACAGAGTCGCCACTTGGTCTTTAAGGAACCAAGAAACCTAATTTTGACTCACCCAAACAGATAAAGGGCACCGACCCTTCATCTGAATTTTTTTAAAAACTCATTTTCTTACTTTTCTTATGACATAGCATGTTTTCAGAACTTTTGGTCCAAATCTGGGAGTTTTTGGGCTTTCAGGGGCGTTTTGGTCATTCTGAGCATTTTGAGAAATAGAACTAACTTCCAAGAGTCCTTTTTGAGTCTTTTTTGATCATTGTGAACCACCAAACTATGGGTCTCCTAAATCTGATAGCCGACAAAATGGGGTGTCTACACCTGCTAGCCCAGCAAAGTAGTCCTCCAGTGGCTAGGAAACGACCCGAGAACGTTACGCATGGTCGGGAACCAATCTTGACCAGACAACGTGCCCGAGCCAACCCGTCCCACGTTGAGGATGCCAGAGACATCAACAGTAGGCGTACTGCCCAAGAGGAAAGGCAGGAGCATATGGCCCGAGAATCAGTCCAGGGTCACTCGGTCAAGAGCTGAGTTGTCCCTAGGCACATGATGAACCGGAGCCATAGCCAAGCCCGATCCCAGGGGACAGCACACCGTTATGAGAAGGAATCCTCCTCCATCAACCCGACCTGCAGCCCGAATACCGGTCGGGAAGGTGTGGTGGCACGTATCAAGGACTTGCAGAAACGGATTGATGGAGTGGCCAAAAGGTTGGGCCAGAACCCTACTCAGAATCACGCCAGTACCGAGACAGAGTCACCATTTTCTAGCCAGATCACGATGTTTGCCATCCCGTGCAAATTTAAGCAGCCTCGCCGAGATCCCTATAACGGCTCGGGAAGCCCGATCGACCACGTCCGGATCTACAAGGTTCAGATGGCCCTAACCACCAACTCCGATGAACTACATTGCCTAGCCTTCCCCAGCACTTTGAAAGGCCCGACCGTGCAATGGTTCTACTCCTTGGATCCCCGATCGGTTCATAGTTTCAAGCAACTCAGCAAACACTTCATCAACCAGTTCATCGGTATGCATGAACGGCCAAAGCCTAACATGCAGCTACTGACAGTCATACAAAGGAATAATGAGACCCTCAAGGAATTCACCGACCGATTTAATCAAGAGAAGCTCGAAATCTACGATCTTGATGAAACTATCGCTATTATAGCCTTCTGCTCGGGAGTTCAACACACCAAGAGCGCCGCGTCGTTTCACAGACACCGACCGGTAACCTTGGTTGAACTCGCAGAGAGGGTTGGAAAATACATTGACACTGAAGAGTTTCTAAAGACCAGAGACCCTAGGCAAGGAAGTTACGAGCCTTCCGAAAGTAGCAGAAGCAGGAACAGCCCGAGAAGAACAATGTGGAGAAGTCTAGTAGTTCTAGCAGTTCCTCCCACTCACAGCAGTCTGAGTCCGGCAGTCCTGACCCGACCTCTAGTTCACAGCGGTCTGAGTCCGACAGCCCCGACCTGACCTCTAGTTCGTAGCAGTCAGGATCCAGTGATACCGATCTTGAATCCATCTCAGAGTAATCGGAAGCCCGGTGATCCTGACCCAACCTCCTGTCTCTAACAGTCTCGGCCAATCCAACTACAGTGGTACTTGCCCGATTAACGGATGAGGCTCCGCAGACTGTCAGAGAGCTCTTAAAAAGACCTCGGGCTCTGAACCTAGGCACTAAAGACCTCGGGATTGCACCCGAGGCAAATGACCTCGGGGTCACGCCCGAGGCATCGGCTTCGCTTAGGTCCAACCTACGATGGGGAAAAATCACCCTAGGTGGCTGATGATGGCAAGCTTCAAAAGACCCTGCAACCACCATGTTCCAGGTCAGTTATCTATAGTCCTAGCCTCCACAAGACCCTCGTCTTAGCAAAATCTTGGGGGGCAGAAAGGCACGATGGACTAAACAAGCAATCACACCGGCTACTTATCGGCCTTGCGGTAACTAAGTCCAACTCTTAGACAACCTGGGCACCTACAGTACTCAAAGGCAATAACTCGACTTAGGTCCAAACCGACGATAGAGGTGAATAAAATCTCTTAGGTTGGCCCACGATAGAGGAGTAAAAAGACCCTGAAGCAACGTGATTTAGGTCGACTCCACCAACACGGTCAAACTCTTCTCCCAATAGTCTTAACGAAGGCTAACCGGGCGGAAGGTAACAATCCTGGGGAGTTAACATAAAAGGACCCTAAAGTAATACGCTTTAGGTCGACTTTTCCAACATGGTCAAATTCTTTTGCCCCCAACCTTGACGAAGGTTTATGGGTAGAAGATAACCATCCTGGGAGCAAACTCAAGCAAAAGACCCCGAATCAGGCCGAGTCTCAACTCTTGGCCAATTCCCGAGCACTTAAAGACTCTGAGCGAGGCTAAGTCTCAACTCTTAGCCAGTTCCCGAGCATTCACATGACTCAAAAGCTCTAAGGCAGCTTCCCCGAGCACTCAGACAGTGGCAAGTGGCATCAAATAGATTTCCAAACTTGTCCCGATATAGCATCCAGCTAACCTTGGAAATGGGGGGCAGCTGATACACCCAAAATTGGTTCTATCCTACAACCGAGCGGTTCAACTCAGCAGTCAGTCCATGTCCCGGTCAAATCATGCACAACTCCTCGGACAAGCATCAGCCCGAGCTGTCTAGTCTACCCGAGACTCACCATCCCGAGCGGTTCATTCACGACCAGACCAACAGGCCGGGAAGACCACACTGACACGGTCCGTATAGGCGTAGGCTAGCTGGGCCCATAACACATGCCCCAGAATATTCCAGGCAATTTCCTACTCAAGATAGAAAACTTATGGAAAGAGCATATTGTTTCCTAATCCAATTAGGAAACCCCCACAATTAATGCCAATCAAGCTCAATTGGATTATATTTTCCTTATCCATGTATGAGTAGGTCTCTTGCATCTATAAAAGAGACCACTCACCCCCCTCCAAAGGGACCGACTTTTCAGTCTCTACATCACCTCTATAGCGGTCACCAACACGCCCGGCCGACCTACGGTAGCCCCAAACTATTGTTGGTTCACCACAGGTCCCAGACTTTTACAGTATAGTGAAAGTGCTCAGACACACACGTGGATGTAGGTACCTTCATTAATAGGGCCGAACCACATACAAAAAACCAGTCTCTCTCTCTCCTTAAATTTCTTTAACCAAATTTTGGCATCATCATATGTACATTAGTATAAGATGCTATATGATTTCATTTTACTGCGTGAAGTGTGTGTGGAGAGAAATTGTACGAGTGTATTTGATAGCTTTTAAAAGAATTAACCGTTGAAAAGAAGAAGACAAAGAGTGTTGGAAATATAGGAAGGATAGTGCTATGAAATTGATTGAGGCATACAACAGTAGCACTGTCCTTAAGAACAATTTCGTCCCTTCGGAGTTAGTGACTCGATGCAGAACGTCTCAACATGGCACTATGTTCTCCAAGATTCAGCAATCAAATCTTTCAAACGTGCACTCAAATAAGAGGAGTTTAACCATGATTAACCAATACAATACATAAGTCACATCAAGTAAAAGGCTTTGGCTTCATTTGAATGGGTAATACTTGGGACACATCTATTCACACAACTTTTGGGACACAACCCAAAAGATGTGTATATCACTCTCCTGTGTCACTGTGGGATCCGCTGACATCACATGAGAGAGATAGACACATCTTTTGAGTTGTGTCACAAAAGCTGTGTGAATGGGTGTGTCCCAAACTTTACTCTTCCAACAAAGAGAACCCTCGATGTTTCGTTTACGAATACTGAGTGTCCAAGAGGAGTCAAGCAACACTCTAAGGTTATGTTTGGCTGTTAAGGGGACTGGACTATTGAGTAACTTTAATCAAATAATTCTGGGACTATTAATAGTGTACTCCCTTGGGATTTAAATAATCCCATATATGATAAACTTTGTAGTTAAAATGACTTATAGTCTTTTGTGTTTAAATGTACTCAACTAGCAAAATTTTCAATTAAAATCAAGTATTATTTTTTTTTATCAGATGATGATGACAAATTCTTCAGCCTGTCCTCTGCGACTTTCGGATCGTCACCCGTAATTCAGACAATTTACCTATTGCCGTTTTATCGGAGTAAAACAGGGGATAAACCCCGTGCACATGCACCAACCTCACAACACACGCATCAGGTAAGTCAGAGCATGAGTGGACAGTAGGATTCGAACCTACGTCAAACTCTGGATAAGGTTCGCCTAGTTACTTAAGATTCAATTAAAATGTACTATCAGTCCAACCTAACTCTAAAGTACGTTTGGATAACAAGGAAGAGATTGAAAAAATAGTCCCTTATAATTGATAGTTTCGGGATTAATAAAATCCCCTCCATGGTATAACTTAAACCCCCATATGGAGGACTATTCTTTTAAAATAGAAAAATATATAGTCCAGAGTAAAACAATCATTCCAAATGTGAATTATTCAATTAAAATGGACGATTAATTCAATTCCTCTCTATACCCTTTTAGTCCTGTAAAACAAACGTAGCCTGGTCAAACAAACTTGGCATAAGGACATTGAATTATGAATTTTTAGTGTCTTATGTCAAGCATAATGATATCAAAAACTACGAATCAGACAAGAGTTCAGTAAAGTTGTTTCAGTACATTTCGTTAGGTTTCTCTTACATAGATACATAATTTCTAAAAAAAAAAAAAACAGTTTTAAAATACTGCAATCTTTAAAAAAAAAAACAGTTTTAAAACTGTGAGAGGAACCTAACGAAATGTACTGAAGCAACTTTACTAGATTCTTATCCCTACGTAGGGACGGATGCACATAGGGCCAAGAGGGGGCAGTTGCCTACCTCAACTTTTCAAAATCACTATTTTACTCTATAAATTTCACACACTATTCATTTTTGCCCCTTAATTGCACCCTCTCAACTTTTCAAAATTATTTTTTTACCTTATATATTTCATACATCAGTCATTTTTGCCCCTTAACTACCCCCAACCCCCCCCCCCCCCCCCCCAACTTTTCAAAATAATTTTTTACCTTACATATTTCATACTTTATTATTTTTTGCCCCTTAATTGCCCCAATTTTTCAAAATAGTTTTTTATTTTACATATTTCATACTTAATTGATTTTTGCCCTTATTTTCTCAACTTTTCCCAAAAAAATTTTGCTTTTAAGGCATAAAAAAAATTAATAAATAAACAAAAATTGCTTTTAAGGCCCAAAAAAAAAAATTTATAATAATAATTTCGGGTCGTGGCGCTGCCCCAACCCCATATAAATTTCTACCCCAGTTAAATAAAACTTCTGAATCCACCCCTCTATCCCTACGAATCTACCCATCGACCTATACTATTGTTGGAGTGAGTTTCATTAGTTTTCATGAAGTTGGGTCCCACGCTCTTATTCACGGTCAGTTATTTAATGCTTAAATAATGCGTTAATTTAAGCACCTAACCATACACTGGTAACTGGTAATCAGCCTAGATAAATTTTGGACTTTTGTGTTTTGGAGTCTTTAGACAGAAGCAAGGGAGACAAAAAATAAAAAGCTGATTACGATGAGACGACGTGAATTATGAAAATTTCTTTAAAATCACAATTTACTTCATTAATTACGTTTGGACACCTTTGAACATGCTTTATCAAAATATTTTTTAGACACAAAAGTGTTTTTCAAAGTAATTCTAACAACTTAATATATCTTTTGGAACATAGAAATATGTTTGGACCCATACGTACATTTCGAAAGTGACTTCACACAAGCCCCAAGTATTGGAGTGCCTTCAAAAAGGAAAACTGAGTTGATTCATCATCGCAACTTAAGCCTGATTTCTGGATGGAATAGGTTAGAATTGAGGTTTTCAAAAAAGATTTCAAGATTTTCGGAACATAGATACTCATTCTGAAAATTCATAATTCCAAAATTACATTTCGATTCCGAAATCTCGGAAATGTTTTGGTATTTTAGAAAAATCTGGAATCGTAAATTTGTTGTATTTTTTTTTTTTTTTGGAATTTCATATGAAAATAATATAAACTCTTCATTTCAAGAATTTTGTCTATATAGTTATATATATTTTACAAAAATAAAATATATAATTACATTTTATTACTTAAAATTTGAGAATTTTCAGAATTTTCGGATCTAAAAATCAAAATTTCCTGCAGCATTCTTATTCCAATCTTATTCTTTTTTTTTTCTTTTTTTTTTCTTTATCTTCAAATTTCGGAATTTTGGAATTTGGCACTAATTTTTTATTCTTCCAAAATCGAAATTTTATGGATTGCTTTCGGTCAGAATTGAAATTTTCGTGCCAACTTGTATCCCTATTGCTCATATATATATATATATATATATTATATGAGCCAAATAGTTTTAATCCTCGAAAATTCGATCAAATATTTTTGAAAACTAAAGATAAATCATAAAAGTTGAAAGCAACCAAAAATCAACTAAAAAATCATAATCTACCATAATCTACCATTTAATTGAAAAAGCAACCAAAAATTACTAAAAAATTTTAAGCGAAAATTTTCTACTGAAAAAATTCAATGAATATAGTCTATTCCAGTACTTGAAATACTGTTTTTAGTATTGTAAGTTCAATCGCTTAAAACTTTCAGTACATAAAATTTAACACTTTTCAGTTCTTAATTTTTAGTTTTATCAAACGGACTCTTACTTTTACGAGTAATGTTAGACCCGCACAAAATTTCACACAAATCAATCATGGCCCTTGATTCTGGTAGATCCTATGTGGGACTCAAGTGTTCCCCACATGGAATACACTGAAATCAAAAATCAAGATTATTTTGTGTAAAATATTGAGTGAATCTAACGTTGTACTTTTAAAATTGATTTTTTTACCAGACCAAATCTGATATCAATTTTGTGAGATCAGCTCCATCAATTACTGACTCATCAGCCTAGTTTTCCTATTGGTCATGAGAAGCATCAGATCATTAATCCCCCTAATCTGTTTTACAACTGTTTTAGATTCAGTTGTAACTAATCTGAAATCAGTCCAATTGCTTAAAATTGTATAAATGTTGTTAATGGTCTATTATGCTTGAAGTTTAAGCTGAGATAATAAAATGGATAATACTTGGGGCACAACTAAAGTCACAACTTTTTTTGCACAACCTCCATTTTGTATCTATCTCTCTCCTAGTGGGCACTGTGGGGTCACTGGTACTATGGGACCCATCAAGAGAGAGATAGACACAAAATGAAGGTTGTGCAAAAAAAGTTTTGGTTTTGATTGTGCCCCAAGTATTACTCAATAAAATTCATTCTTCTCTCTCTCTCTCTCTCTATATATATATATATATATATATATATCATTTTTACATTTTCTCACTGTCAGGCCCATTCCTAACCCTTTAAAAAAAAAAACAAAAAAAAAAAAAATGCTCACACCCCCACAATGACTGACACAACAAAAGGCTACATGATGATAAGACCCAAAAAATCGCACGTGACAGACCCAAGAAAGAGGCTCCACATAAGGGGGCGTATTAGATAGATAATATGTCTCACATTGAATAAACATGAGATTGACTTTGGTTAGATATACGTGTTGGGCCTTTCCACCTAATAGCTTAAACTTTTAAATTGGATCCAAAATTTCTCCAGATTCATAAGAAGCAAATATAAATAGGACTGGAACCGAATCTATTACGGAGTATTATTTTGAACATTCCCAAACAGACCTTCCACGATAAAAAATGTTGTTCTCCTTGAAAGTAGTGGCGGAGACGCGCTGTGTGCGAAGAGTTGGTAGAGAAAAGAAAGGGTTCTTCTGTGGTGCGCATATGGTTGTTTGAACGCATTATGCGTGCAGGAGAGAGAAAGAGACAGATGAGAGGGTACAAAATCACAATGATTTTGGTAAATTACAATTTTTATTCATCGTGGTTACAATCATTCATGATTATGTTACAATCTCTCTTAGGATGGTTACAAACCATCATTTTTCTCATAATTACAATATTTTTTTCATCAAATTATAATTTCTCATCACGTTATAACTTATAATCCCATCATCAATTTCACTCATCTGTCTTTTTCTCTCTCCTGCACGCATGGTGCGGTCAAACCACCATGGCCACACCACATAATTTTCCGAAAAGAAAAAGGCTATAAAAATACGTTTTGAGAAGACGAAGAGGTGAGTAGAACAACAAAATAGAACGGAGTGGTGGGCCCTTCCCGTACTCTTGGATTGGACTTTTCTGGAAAGTTTTTCCTTTTATTGCCATTATTCCCATTTCCTTCGAGAGTCCCAAATTCATCCTCCCACTGCCCCAATGCGGTGGCCCTGGCCGCAGTAATTCCCCAAAATACCCTCCATTTTATTCCAATATTACTAGGGGTAGACAAATAGTTAACCAAATCAGTTTGGTTTTCAAGAGCCTATACACAACGTCGCAAACCGAACCAAATCGAAAACCGAATTTTTATTATGATTTTTTCTCTATATTCATAATATACTTTATATATAACTATATACAATAAAAAAAAATATCAATATTTTTGCAATTAAAAATCAAGAAAAGCATATTTTCTTTACAATATAAAATAAAAAGAAAAAAAAAAGAACATAAAAAAGTTATGAAAAATGCTCTCTTTTTTTTCTTAAAAATTGGGTTTCTTACAATTCGGTTAACCGAATCACCAAACTGAACCGAACTGGAATTTTCGATCGATTTTTTGTTCGTTAGTTCCCAAAGTGAACCGAATAAAACCGAACCTACCCCCCCACCCCCAACCCCCCCTAAAAAAAATTTAAATAAATAATAGTAATAAGATATATATAATAATAATAATAATAATAATATGATTCACAAATTTGAAAGATATTCTAAAAGTTATGAAAGTATTAACACTTGCAGTGGTCTGTGATACCACAACCACTACCACATCATGTGTTATAGCTATCAAAACTTGGGAGTTAAAGTTAGATTAGAATATTTGAACCTTAGCCAAGGCATGAGCTAAGGTAACATAGATGGGCTATAATAGTGCCCCTACTTTTAGATTTTTTTTTTTTCATATGTAATATTTTGATCAAATTATAATTTTGCTTGTCCTAAATATTTGCACTTACTTTTTTTTTTCCTTTTTAGTTTAGCAGAGAGTATTCTAGTTCATCAATTGCTCACTCAAACCCTCACTGGATGACATTGTCACACCCATTTTGGGACTTACTTTCATTTTAAATGCATAATTGAATTTCGAGAATTATCAATGTTATTTGATAATTATGAAAATGGTTGACTGTGGTTAACGGAAAGTGTCAAGTGAGGACATGGTGATTCAATAATCATTGAGGCATTTGTGTGATTAAATGACATTTACATGATTTAAATATTATTTGACTTATCTGGTAATTATGAATAGTGAAATTACCTGTGTAGTGTACTTTCTATTAGTTTTGATCTTATTTAAGATCATTTTGATAGTTTTAGTGATAACCAATACGATACGTTGCATAAAAGATAGGTTATCTAGAAATTCTACGAAAATTCGTTTTCCGAACGTAATTTCGGACCCAAACGAAACTTAGATGAAAACTTCTATAATTTATAGTTTTCGCTCGTGAAGCAATGAATTAGACGTATAAGACGTTTCGAGGGAATAATTATAAGTTTTTAGAACTCGTGGGGAGGTAAATACAATTTCTGAGAGTGTTGCTTACATATAGAAAGTGGTACGATATTTTCATTACAAAAGTTTCCAAAACCTAAATCAAAAAGGGGGATTAAGTTGCTTAAAGTTACAAGACGCAAATCGACGGACCTCTGCCCATTTGTTTTCTTCCAAATTTCATATTTGAACTCCTCAAGTTAAGAATTTCGTTTGATAGTCCTTAGGCCATGTTTGGCATAGTTTTACGAAAATTCTAATTCTAGGAATTTAGGGAAAACGTGTGTATACTTGTAGGAATCATTTATAATCGGAGATTCGGTGTAGATTCAGTCTCCTAGTACTTCTCCTGAAATCTTTAGACCGAAGCTTAAGGTATGAATTCTTGACTTATAACATATAAGGAATTTTGGATATTTTAGATATTGTGTGTGAACTTGTGATCCGGGCAACACTCATAGATTAACTTAGGCCCGTTAAATTCAGCGAGTACGTATGAATTGCATGATTGTATGGCTATGTGAGTATGCTAAATGACTATGTCGGCCAAAGGGGAGTTTGGTACAAGTTCATGCTGGGGTATGCCTCTCGATGTTGAAAGTTATAGTGAGTATGAAAAGGGCCCAGCCAGAGTAGATGGATATAATGGTTGAGTGATCTTGGCTAGCCTTTAGCATCGCGGTTTAAGATTTAAGGCTTGTCGATGTACCGGATGGATGCGCATTTCTCTCCCTAGAGACTAGTTGACGTGTTTTAGATGTTTAAAGTATGAATTGCCTCATATGCATTTATTTAGAATTGTGCACTCAGCATATAGCTGAGCAGTAAAGGCTTCCTCTATTGCAGGTAATAAGAAGAAAGGCAAGAGGAAGCGTAAGAAGTGAGGTCGTGAAAACGATGAGAATCCTCTTGTATATATTTTTGTATTCCATTCCAAGTACGTAATAACGAATTTCAAGTAGTTTGGACTATGTTCTTAACTTAGAACTTTTGAATGGATTAGTACAGTTGTAATATGTTTTACAACTCCTTTTGGTAAAGTTTGTAATGAATCCGAACTTATGGATTCACGTTTCGAATGTTTAACTTATCAATTTCGGATTTTGATTGAATGTGGATAGAGTTTTGTGGATCGATCCAAACAAGCCTTAACTTATTTCAATTCCATTTCTTTTCAATGTTTGACAAGGATTTTTATGTTCTTATAATCTTGATATAGTTGGAAAGATTGGTTTAAAGTATGAGAGTTGGAGAAGTTTCAAAATATGTTAGGTTGGGTGTTTCCTTAACAAAATTCTGCTGTAAAAAAGAATTCTGCTAAAGGGTTATTCGACCGATCGAAGGAGGTCGTTCGACCGATCGAAATGACCCTTGCATAAAATCTTTTTCTACCAATTTCGAAAAATATTTAAATGTTTTGATTGATTCTTAGGGTACCTTTAGGACCCTTTTCAACATAAATTCATTCGTTTCAAAATATAATTACGTTTTCAATTTTATATGGATTTTATAACCCGGAGGGTATTGTTTCCAAAAGTTTTAAATATTTATTGTTGTTTTAAGTTTCTTTTCCGCTACTTTAGTGTTTTAATGAGTTGGATGAACCTTGGTGGCGTGCCATGTATCCTATTTTCGCATGTAGTGGGATAGGTCGTGACAGACATGTATCTCATTCCAGTAATTATGTTGATAATACAATGACAAAATGAGATAGAATGGAACACATATCACCAATAAAGACCTGAGTGAACAAAACGGCTCTCAATTCCCAAAATTTATATTTCTCTCTATCCTTGAGCATAGCATTATTCTTCTCTTATTACCCCGGCTTTCCAAAAAATGTACTCCCCTGTCCCAAATTAAGGAGAGAGAGTTTTCTTATAATATTAAAATAACAAAGAGTAAATTTAAAAAGTAACTAGTTAAATTACCTTAACTTTTTAAAGTGTACTCAATATTGAAATCCCCAAGATATAATATTGATACAACATTTAGAATAGCGGTATGCTTTTCAAATTTACATCTCAAATGTGATTCACAATATATATGATAGTGAACTCACCTAGTTTTTATTATATAATAATATTAAAGTGGTCCAACTAGTATTAAAGTTATTCTATTGCTGCATATGTTTAAGAACCACACATATGAATACAAATTTGAGAAACACAATATTATTATGAGTAATGCTATGCTTTCCAAATTTCTATTCTAAAAGTGATTCTCAAATAATATGACAGTGGAGTCAAGTAAACAACTTCTAATCAAAATTCAATTGGTCTAATTGTATTAGATATTGCCCCAATGTTACATCATTTGGGAAGCATTTTTAGGATGAAAATTTGGAAAGTATAGCATTACTATATTAGTATTACAGTCATATACGGGACAGAAGAAGAGCGTAGAAATTTTTAGGTATTCCCAGGGTACCACGTTCTGTAGCCAATAAGAGAAAAGTATTTGGGTAGGACCCCTTGCGTGTACAGGTGGGATCTTATTCAAATAACTCACTCTTATTGATTATATGATACCATCTTAGCATACCACGTATTGCCCATAAAGTACCTAAAAATTTCTCAGAAAAGAGAAAGAGAGTGAGTGCAAGAGGGGTGACTTTTGACGTGTGTGTGAATGAGTGGATGATGGAAATGATACTATCACTTGCTAATAAAAGGTAATTGAGTAATTAGTCATCTATTTTTGGCCTTTGCCATTTTTTATATTTATTTGGTAATGTAGAGAGACAAAGAGGAGAGAGAGTGAGAGAGTATAATTTTCGACTTGGTTTAACGTGGGAAAGGTGTGTAAAACCCAAAATTTCCCCTCCTTTGACAACCAATAAGAAAATGAGAATACCAAGTTAGATAGATTTTGAGATCAGTAAAGTGGGACAGTTCCAAGGTCAGACTTAGCTTAATTGAGAACCCAAACACTGTTAAACACACACATTTATAGGTACCCCTTATACATGTACATATACATATACACACATTACGTTTAGACTCTAGAGAGAGAGAGAGAGAGAGAGAGAGTGTGTGTGTGTGTGTGTGGGGATGAACTAATGAATGATTGGAAAACAAGAACAGAAGGGTCTCAAGGGACATTAAAATCATGAGTTGTTGAAAAAAATTACTAAGAAGGTTGAGGTAAAGTGAAGAGTTTTAGAGAGAGAAAGACAGGGGTTTTTGAACTCATTAAATCATACCCCCCTCTCTCTCTCTAGTCGTAGGTTTCATGTTGTTTGAAGTCTCAACAACACATTTTTTTTATCTAAATTTTTTGTTTTGTTTATTTCAATCCCCATGTCATTTTAGAGAGAGAAAGAGCGCTTGCGGCCAAAATCCGAAGGAATTCGGGTCAGGTGGCAAGAGTGGTGATCAGAATTTCACAAATCTAAAACCCCCCAAAATGGTCTAGATTAAATTTTGGATCAATTTTTGAGCTCTGTAGAGAAATCAAAGTAGAAGAGAAAATGTGGGATCTAAATGACTCGCCTGATCAGAGAAAGGGTGATGTATCCGAAGCCTGTTCTACTTCCCCTGTTTACGCCGTCGATGAAAAGGGTAAACGGGTCGGATCCGGATCGAATTCTAGCTCTTCGGCTGTGGTAATCGAAGATGGGTCCGAGGTAGAGGACATCGAGAGAGGTGGAAGAAAGCGGAGCAGTCAGATATTTGGGTTGTCGGTGAGTAAAAGCTCTTCGGAAAGCGACCCGCCGGTGACCCGGCAATTTTTCCCGGTGGTGGAGTCGGAAACGGGTCCCGAATCGGGTGGTGTCGGCGACGGAAAATTATCGGCTAATTTTCCTATGGCCCACTGGGTTGGAGTTAGATTCTGCCAATCGGAGCCGCTTGTCCCTGGCGTAGGGTCGCCGGAGGTTTCGCAGCCTCTGAAGAAGAGCCGGCGGGGTCCCAGGTCTAGAAGTTCACAGTTTAGAGGTGTTACCTTTTACCGACGGACCGGCCGGTGGGAGTCACATATATGGTTAGTATTCTAACGTACTCTATGTATATATATACATACACACACACATAGATACAAAGATCGGCCCTTTTTTTGGGTCCTCTTTACCTTTATATTTATATTAGAGTTTCTTTTTAAAGTACTTGGGTTCATGTACTCAATTACAGTTGATCTTTACACTTTGTTGTTTGATTGGTTATGATTCAGGGATTGTGGGAAACAAGTTTATCTGGGTATGTATTGATTTTCTGTGAAAATACTCTGTTTAATTTTTTAACATTTTAAAAAAAAAAAAAAAAATCTCTAATTGTGTTCTTGGACATGTTTTTATAGGTGGATTTGACACTGCCCACGCGGCTGCCCGGTAAGATTGTAATTTTCAGCACTATTTTCTCTTGAGAAAATGAGGAATTTTTTTTTTTTTTTAAATGGAAAATTTAAGATTGATATGTGGGGAGAAAAAAAATCAGTGCATATGACAGGGCAGCAATCAAGTTTCGTGGAGTGGAGGCTGACATAAATTTCATTCTTGAAGATTATGAGCAAGATTTGAAGCAGGTAATGGAGAGAGAGAGAGAGAGAGTCACTTTTTTTTTTTTGGGTTTTACTATATGCTTTAAGTTTCTCCTTATCTTCTACAGTATACCCTATATTGGATCTACTTATATATATATATATATATATGTATACAATTTAGTATACATATTGAACGCAGTGGAAGGCATTCTAAATAGGTAAAGATTCTTGTAATGTTGTTATGAAACAGATGGGAAACTTAACAAAAGAAGAATTTGTGCATGTACTACGGAGACAAAGCACTGGGTATCCAAGAGGAAGTTCCAAATACAGAGGAGTAACATTGCACAAATGTGGCAGATGGGAAGCTCGAATGGGTCAATTTTTGGGCAAAAAGTAAAACATTTTCATCCTCATCTATATATCTATTATTTTATTCTTGTGTATATACTCTTTGGTTCCCTTTTTTTTTTTTTATTATTATTATTATTATTATTATTAGTATTATTAGACCATCTCCAAAGGTAAAACATCAAATGGTAAGGCAAATGGGTGAGTTGTTGCATCTAAGGCAAAGTAGATGGGTTGATTTTGATGAGTCACTCCAATCCATACATCAACCATTATTCATTTTAATATTTTTTATTCTTTTTATCTATTATTATATTTATATTCTACAATTTTCAAAAGATACACTGAATATTTTGATTAAAAATATTGAAGGGTACATATGATGCTAGATTAAAATATTAGAAAAAATATATTTGATGTGTGGTTTGACTTGCAGCAAAGTTGCTGCAATTTGAGCAATACATCAAGTTTGCCTCAGCCTTTGATGTGTTCTTTGGAGGACGAAAATCTCACCTAATGCATCAACTTTGCCTCAGATTCCTTTTTTATGTAAGGGTTGGAGATGGTCTTAGTACGGGTTCGTTTGGCACAAATTTGTCTTTCTGCGATTGAATGGCAGAATCAGAATTGTCGAATATATGGTTTCATTTTAGCTTAATTTTGAAGTAATGAAATCACTTATGAACTCCAAAAACTGTTTGCCAAACACTCTCTAATTAAGAGTCTTCTCAGTCTCTGCTACCATTTTTTGTTGTCTTGATTGCTTTCCTTGTCCTTACTATTTGATCTATATATGCTTATATACGTTGGATTTGTTGTGAAAACAGGTATGTGTATTTGGGTCTCTTTGATACTGAAGTTGAAGCTGCAAGGTGTGCTTATGTTGCTAACTCTAAATTTAATGAGTAATGCTTTGGTCTCACCTACTTTACATCAAAAAATCCACAAACACTCACAATCACTCCTAGTGGACCCCACAGTACAACCCAAGTGTTTGTGAATTTTTGGGTGCGACCATAGCATTACTCAAATTTAATATCCGCAGATTCAATAATAAACCAATGATTCAGTAGTATCAAGTACGTACAGTGAGGATCTTAAGCGGACCTCAAGGGGGGGTTTGGGGACGGACCGACTTTTAGCAACGAAAAAGTCGCTGTTAGCGACGAAACTAAAAGTCCGCCCCTTGAGGTCCGCTTAAGATCCGAATTGGTAGTATGTATTACTGTAATATAAACCTGGATTTGGTGCTTGGCCGAAGGGTTTTTTTTTCAAATTTTTTTTATTATTAATATTTTTTATTTTTTTATATATAAATGAGGATCTAAAATCATTTTAATTAGGCAAATGGTGAGATTTATTGCCTTGTAACACCGTATCATCAGTATCACTGTCGTAATGAATATTTTCTCCCCAGTTAGCATCACATGTAAATTATCATACTGGGTTATTGAATTTTGATCTGTTGGGGATTGAAGTTTTTTAGTTCTTTTTTTGTAGGGCTTATGACAAAGCTGCAATAAAGTGCAATGGCAAAGAGGCAGTCACCAACTTTGATCCCACCATCTACGAAAATGAGCTTGATTCCACTGGTAATTTTGGGGATGATTTATTTTTTAATGTTCCTTTTTAATTATATGGGTTGAATTTGTTGATAATTTTTCACAACCTTGATTTGATCCCACCATCATAACTATGTAATGCTGCAGATGAACACAACCTTGATTTGAGCTTGGGCAGTTCAGGTTTGAAGCAAAATGGTAAAGATTTGGATATTCAGAATGCTTCAATTGATCATCATTCTGTATCTATGCCATTCCAAGTTGATTGGCAAAGTCAGGGTTTTAGGCCCAAGGTAAATATGTACATGTCTATAAATAATTTTTTTTTTTTTTTTTTTAACATAGTTACAAGAACCAAACCGCACACCAATGTGTAAGACAGTCGGTTCACGGTTCAGTGGTTCAACCGATTGAATCATCATACTACAATTTAAAATACATTAACTCAATTATATTCAATTCCTCTTAGATTTAATTTTTTTCACTTTTTTTCAGACAAGTAACAAAATTTAAATCCCCGATTATGGTTCAGTCAAAATTTTAGTTGGTTTACAGTGGTATTTGCTGGTTCAAATGCACGAACCGTCCAATTAAAGAATCAAAAAGACCACTAATCGGCAGGAGCAGACTGAACAAGGGACAAGGCCTCCTAGGTTTTTGAAAAATATCAAATTTACCTTAAAAGAAAAAAATATTTTTATAGTTAAGACCCTCGTGACATTATAAATTTATCATATTAAGCCCCCCTCTCTCTCTTATGTTTTTATGTTAATTATATAAAAGCCCCTCCCTCTTATGTTGTTATGATGTTTTATATATCATTAGTTTATATCATCTACACAAAAGTAATGTGCACAAAATATGTATAAGTAGGTCCAAAAAAATAACTCGGCGCCCCTTTGAATTGATTTTTTAGATCCGCCCCTGCCAATCAGTTCTGGTTCTGGTAACTATGTAATTAAGTATTCATACACAATTATATATATGTATGTTGATAGTTACATTTCTTCGTGAAAATTCAGCTCAATCTGCAGCAAGAACCGTATAGAAGTGAGATTGATGCTCACCAAAGAAATGGGTACAATGAAACCGAAACCATGCAGCTTCTGAGCCAAACACACCTTCAATCTCCAAGCTCGAATGAAATGCATAGATATGGGCAATTCTCTAAAGCTAGTGAACCCCAAATGCTTCACATGTTTCAACCACACCTCAACTCACCAAACTATCAAGTGGGTATCTACTATTTTGCCCCCGTTTGGTCAATTAGTTACCAAGACGTTTAATTAGACCCTCTGTTTCTTTTGCGGATTAAGGAAAGGAAAAGAAAAGGGAAAGGAACTCAAGAAGAAAATTAATTTTCTTCTATTTTCCTAGTGTTTTCCACCATATATAGTTACATGACATTAGAAATTAGAAAAAATTATATTTTAAAATATTATAGTAACCAAGGAAGCACAGACTCTTCTTAAAGATCGAAGTGTCCTTCCTGATGCGCATCTGCACTGGCGTAGATTCTTCTCAACCGCGGCATGGTATTTTTAAAATTTTGTATTTTAAAAAAGGGGACTCTTTAACATAATTTTGAAAGCTTGGAGTGAATTTAAGAAAATTGGGACTTGGATTATCATCAAAAGACTAGTATTGCTTATTTATGCTTTGCTATTTGAGTTAATTATATAAAAATTCATGATAATGCACACTTTATAAATTATATAGAAGTAATAATTGCTCAAAGTACCCTTGTACCCGCAAGGGTACCCCTTGATTTTTGAAAAATTGATGAATCCTTCGCATTCGCATCCCGTATCCGTATCTCCGCACCCGCATCGGTGGTGCCTAGATAATAACTAAAGAAAATAAGAAAAGGAAGTGACGCAAGAATTTAAGATTTATTAATTGCTTTTCACTCCATTTTTCACCTTACTATTTTCCTCAATTTTTGTTTTATTATATCCTTGTTTTCAATTGGATGTATATATTTTTTTATTCAATCGAACTCTTGAACTTCAAAAATTCATTCTATTAGACCTAAAATCTAATGTCGTTGGTTGAAACTAACCAAAATTGTCACATGATTTGCGCATAATACTTACCTGTCATAGAGTAGGTTAAGCCAAACGAATGAGATTGTGAATGACTCGAAAATGAGGCAATTTTGGGGGTGATTGAATGTGATTTTAGATCGGATTGAATGTGACTTCGAATATGATTTAATGTGATTTTTTGCACCATTCACTATCTTCTTCATTTGTCTTATTAACTTAACCTATGACAGGTAAGCATTATGTGTAAACTATGACAGGTAAGCATTATTTGCAACTCACTTGACAATTTATGTTAGATTAAGTCAACAGTGTTAGACTTTGGGTATGATTGAAAGAATTTTTGAAGTTCAAGGTTCGATTGAACAAAGAAAAGAAGTTTATATGTATAATTGCAAACACAGATATACTATAAGGATGTAAAGTGTAATTAGGCCATAAACAAATAAAGAAAAGTGTTTTCTTCCGTGTTCTGTGTTCATTTCCTTTGCCAAAATCCATTAATGCAAAAGAGCCTTAAATGGATAAATTGAACAATTTTGCAGATTCAGTTTCCGCGCAGCAGCAGCAGCAATGGAGGAGACCTCTCTCTCACTAGAAATGACAATCAGCTTTCTTTCTCTACAAGTGATAATCAACAATGGCCGTCCACTCCTCCCCAATTGTATGCAAGCACTGCTGCAGCATCATCAGGATTCCCACAGCAGATAACAAGACCAGTAGTACCCCAACAACAAAATTGGCTACACAAAAATGGTTTCCAATCTCTCATGAGACCCTCCTGAATTTTCTAATCCTCTATATATGTAGATATGTGTATATACAGAGAAAGACCTTCCACGTTTGTGAGGATGTGAAGATCAATGCTTTTTGCAATTTTTTTGTCCATTTCTTTTCACTCACAAAATCCGGAAGAGGATTAAAGTGAACTGGGTTGATTGAACTTACTCAGTGAATTGGATTTTAAGCCTAAAAGAACTCGCGGGTCATCGGAGCACGCGGTCAGTGGGGCAAACCTGTGGGTTCTTTTAAAACTTAAAATCTAATTCATTAGATCAACCCAGTTCACTTTAGATACTCTTTCCACAAAATCCTAATGCAGGCACAACCTTCAACTGGATAGATTGGCTTCCGAGTAAAAGCTTTTGTTCTTTATAGTGCATGCAATGATGCAAGGACGGATCCAAGAATCGTGCTTAGTGGGTGAGCTTAATAATTTTCAAAAAAACCAAGTGGGTTGAGGGGCTAAGATTTTTTCAAATGAAGAAAAGATTAGCCCCACACCAAGTGAGATACATCCTTGAGTGTATGTGATCATTTCAAATGAAGAATAAGAGTACTTATAATTTAATCAGAGTACTAAAATAATTTTACAACGAGGATACTAAATCAATTCCTGTTAAGTCATTGTAAAACCTGTTAAGTCATTGTAAAATTACTTTGGCAACAATTTAATTAGACGATCAGTACTTTATTGTCTGTATAGTGAGTACTTTATGTCAGCAAATAAAAAGGGCAGCACTTTGTCCAACTGTGCACAGTTTGGACATACCACTGAAGTGCTATCCAAATAAAAAAGTCCTCTATCACTTTCCTCTACTTTGAAATGTTATTGCCCATGTGTGTTAAATGAGATTGCCACTGTAGTATGATTATTTTATGGGTTTCACATAGGGGTGGATACGAGCAGAGCTGCTCAATAAGGGTTTGAAGTTCGGTTCGATAAATGTTAGGTTCGATTCGCTCATTTGAGCTCGTGAATACAATCGATTAAGGCTAGCGAGCAAGCTCGTTAATAAATTTGATAAATAGCTTGTATAGTGACTTATTTATATATATATATATATATATAATAAATTTATATAATTTTAGAGAAAATATAACAAACCTCGTAAATAGACTTGATAAATGACTGATTTATCATCAAAATATATAATTTTAAAGAAAATTAAAAAGCTCTCCACTTCCACAGTTATTTTCATGAGTAGTGTTACACACTTTTTTATATACTTTTTGACTCACAACTTTAAATGCATGTATCGTATGCTTTGTAAGTGGTGCATAGAAAAGTGTGAAAAAGTCGAACATCACAAAGTATATATGTATACAGCACAATATGTCAAAAATATATGTGCCAAACATTTTCCTATTTTGATGCAGTGTAAAAGTCACGTGAAATACTTCCTCGTATTCCAAAGATAAAAGGATTGAAATAGTGTCCATATACAAATTCAGAGCCCGTTTATGTAGGGAAAAATTGCAAATTTGGGTGCCAAAAAAGCAGTTAGTAGAAATTTGATTGTCAAAAAAATTGCGAGGGGGGCGCTAAATCTGTGTTCGGGCTAAGCAGATGGGAAGGTGTTTTTCACGATTCTTTCTATATTTAATCAATTACACAACATATCAATCAAACACTCAAAGTACCATAATAAACAATTCTACCGATTACACTCAAAATTGCATAAGTATATAAACACGATCAAACGTGCCCTAAGTGTCTCGTTTACAACTGCACATATTCCAAGCCATTTTGATTTTTTGGGTACCTTTCAAATTATTGCTTATTTCTTGAGTTTTATGATATAGACCCACCAAAAAGAGTAGTAATAAGTTTGTTACATAGTTGTCTCAAATTAACAAAAATATAGGACTGTTCTCGGAAATGCAACTTGATGGTGATGAATTGTCACAGTCCTCTGTCATTTGAATAAGTTCTCTTTGCCCCCAAAGCGGTCAGACATGGCTTTTATGATAGAGAGCGACTTATGCTCTTAACCAAAAAGCTTCAAAGGACATCTACAGGGGGGGAACAATAGGGTGTTTGGCAAACAGTTTTTAGAGTTTAAAACTTAGTATGAGATTTTAAAAGTTAAGATGAAATGTTAAACAAACCATATTCTAGCAAAACTAATGTGAGTCAATCCCAAAAATTTATGAATAACCCAAAACTAATTTGAATCAAAAACAGTTTTTTGTTTTTTTTTTAATTCCAAAAACAGAATCTGTGCCAAATGGGGCTGTCAACAAAATTCCTAAACCTAGTAAAAGAAATAAGAAACCTAGAGATATAATAAGCTGGCTATGTACTAGATTAAATTTAATAATTCAGATATTCCTATTGATTATCCCAAAGACCCAAATCCATGTTTGATACCATATGGTGACAATGAATTTAAAAATAGGTCGTGTTTTCGTCATCGCGGGCGTCATCATGTATTATATTAGAGTCTCCGTATCTTCCATTTTCGTTTACTTATATATATAATATAATACTAGTATTCTGTGCTATGCACGGGTATCATTCAAATATATGTGTATATTTTATTTTAAATTTATATATATCATTCATGAAATTTGTTAAAAAAAAAATATGAAAAAAATAGAATATATGATGAGAGAGAGGCAGTTACAATGAATGTGAGAGAAGTTACTGCAAAATTGTAGGATGTTAGGAGGGTTTTTTTTAATAACTTCTTAAATTTCATTAAATTTCAAATATATATATATACAGTCATATATATACACATATATACATGGTGTAGCAATGCCATGTGGCATTCCATGTACATGGGGTTGCCATGTGGCACCTACATTTGTATTTATATATATAGATGGGTGATCGATGTTATTGATACTCCATTATTGAACCAATGCACTCTATGGTACTATTCTTAAATCATGTAGTACCATGCATGCCATGCATTACATATATGGTACCACATGTTCTAAGAGTGGTACTAAGGAGTGCTTTAGTTCAATGATGGAGTGGAAATAACAATTCTCAATAATATTAGCACATATATAGAACATTCATATATATAAAATGAGTAATGTTAGGTGTATACAACTTTTGTACACACTTTTGCATACAAATGTTTTTAGGGCGACTTGGTGTAAGGCCCATAAGGTTGGGCTAAGTTGGGCTAAAGGACAAGTCATAATCAAACACCCATACAAGGACACACTCTAAAAAAAATTTCCCTCCTAAAGTCTTCTAAAATTTAAACTATCCCTCTTAGTCCTATAAAATTTTAAATTTCATTCTAAATGGCGAAATTGCCCATGGAATCCTAAGAGACCACCACCACCATCTCTCTTCTCTCTCTAACTTTCTCTCTCCTCCATAGCCATCACCACCAACATCTCTCTCTCCTCCCTCTCCATAGCCACCACCACCACAACCACCACCACCATAGCCACCATCTTTTCTCCTCCTCCCTCCACCATCTTCTCTCTCCTCCCCCACCATAGCCACCACCACCACCTTCTCTCCTCCTCCCTCCATAGCCACCACCATCACAACCACCACCACCGGAGCAACCACCGAAGCTGTCGCCGGAGCTGGAGCCGTCGTCGTCGCCACTACCACCAACTCTCTTCTCTCTCTAACTTTCTCTCTCCTCACCCTCCATAGCCACCACCACCACCATCTCTCTTCTCTCTCTAACATTCTCTCCTCCTCCCTCCATAGCCACCACCAACACAACCACCACCACCGGAGCCACTACCGGAGCAGTCCTCGTCGTCGCCGGAGCCATCACCACTACCCCAACTCTCTTCTCTCTCTAACTTTCTCTCTCCTCCCCCTCCATAGCCACCACCACCACCATCTCTCTGTCTTCCCCCTCCATTGTCACCACCACTGCCGGCCACCACCACCGCCGACCACACAAAAATCATGGCCAAACTGATCTCAGTCATCCTAAGAGAAATTTCTCTTACGATGACTGATCTCAGTCCACCTCCACCACCGACACTTCCACCTCCACCACCACCACTACCAGTCTCTACCGCCACCATCCCTAATCCACCACCACCACCAGTCTCCACCGCCACCACCACCACCATCACCATCGTCCCATTTGAATAGAGAAATTTGTAAGACAAATTTCACTTAGGATATATCCTAAGTCAAATTTGACTTACTGAGCGATCATCGGAGATTGAGAGGGTGGTGGTCGCCGGAGATGGCGAGGGTGGTGGCTGGAGGTCAATCGAATGGTAGGGAGTGGTCACTAGTGGTTAGGAGTGGCGTTGTGGTGGTCAAAAAGTGCAATGGAGGTGGTCGCCGGAGATGGCCATGTGGTGGTCGCCGGAGACGAGGGTGATGGTCGCCGGAGATGGCGAAGGTGGTGGCCGGAGGTGGCAGGGGTGGTGGTCAAAGGTGGTGTGGAGTAGTGGTAATGGTGGCTAGGGTTTGTTTAGGGTTAGAGGTTGAAGGTGAGGGTATTTTTGTCTATGGACATTGGGAGGACTCATACCCAATGTGTATTTTAAGTTGTCCTTGATCCCAATAAAGCCCTTCTTAATGATCTTTTAGCCAATTTTCCCATGTTTTTAAATGTATGTACTTTGTACTATTTGAATTTTTTTACACTTTTCTGGACACCACTTATACTATACGTGATACATGTATTTAAAACATTTATGAATAAAAGTGTGCAAATTTATGTACACCTAGGATTACTCATATAAAATTCCACAATTTTTGTTTATGAAAAGAGTTTGTTTCACCTCTGTTATAATAAGATTTGCTGCTTTTACCATCATTTGTGCATAGTCTAGAAATAAAAAATTATACAGGCTAGTTTTGTAATTGTACATTAACGTGAAATGTTTATTATTGTTACTCCAATAAAGGCCCTTTTGTCTGATCAAAAATAAATAAATAAATAAAGGTTCTTTGACAATCATGTTTGGGCGTCCTTTAAATTGTTTGGCTACCCTGCATAGGGAGGGGACAAACTTGCCGAGGACATCTAGATCGAAAAAAGCTATAATTATTATTGTTTGTATAAGGAAAAAAGATATAATTATTAATTATTATTGAAGTACTTAGATTTGTCATTTTTCCATCTCCTAGCAACATATATTTTTGCTTTAAAAACCTTTTTGGAATCATATGCACATTTAATTCTATGCTAATTTTTGGGCTTTTTCACTAGATAGTACAGAAGTACATCAGGAAAAAAGTGATGAAGACTCTTAATTTTTCACTTTGCACTCAGTTGTTTAAAAAGAGGTATGTTAATAACAAATTGTGAAAGACCATAGCACATCCAGTTATTGTTCTTTTCATGTTTTAAAAAAAGTGAGTGTAAATTACACTTTATTCTCTGGGGTTTGATTGTGTAATATCTGTACCCGGAGAAATGAGATAATATCTGCTTAGCATGCATTAATTAGTATACTTAATAGCATGTAAAAATTTGGGTAAGTTCCAGTTACCCCGACGTGAGAAGTGTTCCGAAAAGGGCACAGTTGAACAGATTAAATAAATTGCATTTAGTTGCATATATATGATTAAGTGAATATTTGTTTAATTGCTTTAATATTTTATTGATTGTTGTAATATTTTTTGGTGCCAGTTTGAGTACCTGTGTGAGAGTGAATAGGAACCGGATTCATAACTAGTAGGTTAATTAGTAATTTTTACAAAATATATGGACTACGTTTGGGACCCACGCGTGACCTAGACAAATCACTACACCATTCAGCCAATTTTCTAACACAGAGGTTTTTGGTTTTCTAACGGTAATTTACCGTTACAAATTTGTAACGGTAAATTTCAGTTAGAAATATATAAATTACGTTAGTAATTTTCAACTCTAGCTATTTTAGAATTTTCTAACAATAACAAAATAAATACTAACGGTAAATTACCATTACAAATTTTTTCCTAAATTATTTATTTAATAGAAAAGATTAAAAGAAAAGAAAAACTAAAAACTAAAAACAAAGAGGGGGAGTCTTGGGCGGCAAAACCAATTACCATTACACAAGATCTGTGAGAGAGAGAGAGAGAGAGAGAGAGAGAGAGAGAGAAAGAGAGAAAAGGGGATCAGGCTCCCACCGTGGTCCTCTCGCCGCCACCACTCCACCGTAGTCCTCCCGTCGCCACCACTCCACCGCGGATCTGGTTAGTCGTCTTTCTCTCTCTCTCACTCACACACACACATCAGATCTGTTTGACAAACACAAGATCTCTCTATCTCTCTCTCTCTCTCTCCCTCCTCTCTCTCTCTCACACACACACACATACATACACACACACCAGATCTGAAATCATGCAACTGTTGTTGCGATTATGTGTGTATAGCAATTGGGTGCGTGTGTGTGTTGCGACTCTGTATATTCTCATATTGTTCTTCTTCGGAATCGAGTAACTGAGGGTTTTTTTTTTAAGCTTGTTGATTGATCGAAGTAATTTGGTTTTTGAAATTGGGGATTGTGCTTCTCATAGAGTTGACTTGAGAAGGAGGAGATCATTTAGAGGTATGTTCTTTCAGTTTTCGTCTGATACACATAGATTCCTCAATTTTATTTTGTAGCTTAGAATTGATTTTTTATGTTAAAACTATTTTGAGGGTTGATCTTATCTATTTACAGTTTAGATAGAGTAATGATTTAAATGTCTAATTTATACATATCATTACTTGAATTCAATTTTCTAAACCCAGAAATCATATCCTAAGATTAGTCAACAAAATTATTGATATCAAATAGATGACTGCCAGGTTGCTGATAAGGTTGAATCAGTGGCAAAATACTCAGCTGCAATAAATTAATCTCCTAAATCAATGTAAGCTAATTAAAAAAAAAAAATTTAATTGCTTTATCAAATTAAGGGCCTCTTTAGTTGGCAGCACTTTTTGGCAATTAAACTGTTTGCGATCGAAAGCAGCATTTGGTGATTGAATGGCAGAGGCAGAAACTGTTGCCAAACAGACCCCAAGTAATCTAAAGTACTATATGATATGGATCTTACCGATAAAATCTGGGATGATACGACCATCAGAAACTCTCCCAGTTGGGTACTTGAAGAATGTTTATCCGTATGGATAAAAATTGGCCTGAAAAAGAGTGTTGATATAATTATTGTTTCCAGAATCGAAATATGAATCACCAAAGATAAAGAGAGCTGTGCGTTTATTGGAATGTCCAAAATGCCCATGGCAGTGTATTGGGATCAGAAAGTTTGCAAGGATAAGTAAGGAGAACCAGAGATGGAAATTTGAGATTGCCATGTAATTTAAGCTTTGCTTTGCGTTCCATGTCATTCTCAAAGTCTCACTTAATGTATTATATATACACATAAATAGATATACGTATGTATGTGCATATATATTTTGGGAAATCATAATGCCAGAGCCGTTTTCTTTAATGCCAGAGCAAATTCTAACACTTTTTTATTTGTAATGGTAAAAAACCGTTACTAATGTTAAAAATCCATTAGAAAAATTGTGGGTTGCTCTGGCATTAAAGAAAATTGCTCTGACAATATGAGCAGCCTATATTTTAAGCAATACATTTGTTCAGGTCATGAGTACTCTTTATCAAACCATGTGCAGCACATGGTTTGATAAAACAGAAAAAGAAAGAGAGAGGGAAAGGAGGGAAAGGAGAAGAGAGATGAAGAACCAATGAACCACTGCCTCCACCGGCGCCGTTGAGAGCCACCGCCATCCTCTCCCTCTCCTGTTGTTGAGACTCACCGCCGGTGAGATCCCACTCACTCGCACCTCTCTCTCTCTCTCTCTCTCTCTCTCTCTCTATCTCTCTCTCTCTCTCTCAATCTCATATTTATTCATGGGTTGAGGTATATACTCCCTCTCTCTCAGGTTTGTTCCTACTTAGGGTTTTGTTGATACTATCTCTGATCTGTCTTGCTTAGGGTTTTGCAGCTGAGAAGCACCACCGATCTAATACTTACAGGTGAGGATATTTCTCTCTCTCTCTCTCTCTCCCTCTCACTCATTAGGGTTACAAAAGTTTTATTTTGTTTGGTTTCTGACATGCTAGTTTTTTTTTTGGGGGGGTTTACCATATGCAGAGGATTAGTTGTGATCGTCTACTTGGAAGAATTTATCATCTCAGAGTGTTACATCTACCAGGTGAAAATCTTGAACTTTTTCAATAGGGCTTATTATGATAGTTGATTATCATCTCAGAGTGCTGGATTTTCAGTTGAGTGGCATATCATATTGGGGCTATTTTTTCTATTTTTTTCAATGGGATTCTGATATGTTTGCTTTGGGTGCTTTGGGTTGTTCTCTTCAATTGTTGGGTTGAATGCACCTTTCTTTACCTTCTTGGCTATTAATTAAAAATTACACTACCTATTACAGCTATGCAACATTGTCTTAACTGTGATCTTTGGGCAATAGCTTACTTTGACAAGGATATATTTGTCTCCTTTTGAGATTTTGTCAGTTTTGGTGTTTTCTGCACACCATTTGAATAATTTACTGGTACTATTGAACAAGTGACTAGCAAGTTTCTAAAGGAACAAAATGGCTGGTACATTCATCATTCAAAAATATCACTTTAGATAGTACAATTGTATGTGAATTTGAACCTATGAAAGAGTTCAAAATTTTAGTTACTACTCAATAGGGAAAGCTCACTAGATTTTCCCTGGATCTTCTTATTTTATCTATGGAATTAACTATTAAGGCTCTGTTTGGTTCTTGTGTTTAGTGAGGGAAATGAAAAGGAATCAGTAATGCACATATTTTTCTTTTTTGGCTATTATGAGTTATTGTTAATTGAATTATTAATGCCTTACATGTGTTTCTATTTTGGTACTTGTTAAACTAAGGCTCCGTTTAGTTTGTGTATTTTATTTCTTAGTATGAAAAGGAAAACGGTATGAAAAGCTCTCTCTCCAGTGTTCTCCTTATTGTCTTTCTCAATTGCTTAACTAACTTTAAAAATTAGAAGTTTTCAAAACAATATAGGAACTCAGATAGAAGATGATTCACAAATCACAAGTATCAAAAAGTTAATTTATTTTCAGTTTTTTACCCTATTTTCTTTTCCTTTCCTTTATACTTTACTGGCGGTCTTTCTTTTCCAAATAAACAGAGATTTCTTTCATATCATTCAGGGTGAAATTTATTTTTTACAGGCCTAATCAGAAGAAGAGTGTGCTCAGCTTGTGACGCTCCTTCCATCTACAGAATCTGCTCTGCTTGACTGGGCAATAAACCTAATGGTTGATGCTGCCCAACTCGAACATCTTAACAAAATGAATGCACGCAACATTGCTATGGGCTTTACACCAAACATGACTCAGGTGAGTGGAAAAATATACATTACTTGTCTAGAGGCATTATTAAAGTTGTTATTCTTACACTTAGTGATGAAATGGTGAAAAGGGAAGTGAGTGTGCAAACATCGACTTTTTCTTTGAGCTTACTGTCACAGTAGGTCATCACTCTTTGATGTTGTTTGGTTAACTATTAAGGAAAGGATGAAAGAAGAAGGAATACTACTTGCTTTTACAGTTATAGGCTTACATAGCAAAATATTAAATTTTCTAATGGAAAAAAGGTCAAAAGAGGAGGGAAGTACCTAATCCTTCTACTCGTTTCCACCATTTTAAACAGGGAGTCTGTTCCTGCAATGACTACTTGCTTGGGTATTCAAATTTCAATATTATAATTCCTGAGAGACAATAACTAAATTCCTAATTTTTTTTTTACAGAATATTAGATATTTCAAAGAGAAGAGTCATTCGATCGGTGTTTTATTTTAGAATGATTATACTGCCAAATTGCACCACTTATTGATGCTAACCACATAAACAATTTCAAGTGATTCATATTAGTGTACTAGGGTGATAAAGTCATGTACAGTATTTTGGTATGTAAAGCATCTTTTTAATTTTCTGAAATCAATTTACTTCTAATAAATTGGCAATGGCTTGTTCAAGTGTGGCCACGGTAAGACCAACGTTTTGTGCATCCGATATTGATACTATTGCTTATAACCTTATTTTCTCTTGAAATATTCCTTGAAACACACTGATTAAAATTTTGGCATATGAAAGAAAAATGCAGAACTCGCACACCTCTCCAAAACACAAATGATAGTCAACTGGATCTATTTGTCTCAGCATTTAACCAATATGTTCATTTACCATTTTGTGAGGAATGTGTGAGATGCTAGCCATTCCAAAAGCAGAATGACACGTGCCATAGGGGAGTTTTGTGCTTTGCATCACATAGAAGAAGCTTTTGTTCTTAGCACTTGCAATAGGATGGAGATATAAGTTGCAGCTCTTTCTCAGCACTGTGGAGTCATAGAAGGCACTGAATGGATGTCAAAGGTACCTTTCCATCTCTCTCTCTCTCATTGATGGCACTTAGGTAATGGTTTGTTGTCAAATAAACGATGTTCAACCATTCGGTAATAAAAAGGGCCTTCTTAAATCTGTACTGAAATTTAGTATAGGTGGTTCCATTGTCTCATCAGTTGAGAACCAAATCGGAATTTATAGTAGGGAACCTCACAGAACGTACATGGGCAGCACACACCTTTTTTTACACTTACCCAAAATCTGATATCTACCCCCAACTCCCTCTGTCTCTTTCATGCTTGAAATCTGCACTTTGGAACAGTGAATAAATGAAACAAAATGTCCCCTTCCAAAAAAAACTGTTAAAGTTATTTTTAAGATAGAGAGGGTTCCTGACCATTGAAAGCCAATTCAGTTCAGAACTCAAGAGATTTTGTAGCTACTGTCCTGTCACTCCTGTGTCTGCTAAGCTTGTATTCCTCAAAAAGGGAAAAAACAAAATCACAATGTCACAATCGGTTTTTGTTGAGCTATTTTTGGTGGACAGGTTCTACAAACTCTAAAACTTCTGGGTGTGAAAATTCATTCTGTCACACAGCTCACAAAAACAACAGATTTTGTGCACCACAGAATATGCACACACCCGATCATGCCACATGCACATCCGCACACAACACAGCATGGGCACAATACACGTGTACATCATCCCACGCCCACAGCACATGCGGACAGCCACACGCACAACGCACACACTCACTGCTTCGCACTCCACGCACACAGTGCCGACTACTTTTTTATGTTTGTTTTTTTACTTTTAGTTCGTGTGCTCTAATATTAATTGAAGTAATTGTAATTACTAATGTTGAAAGTTCGAGTTTTTATTACAACCACCTTCGAATGGTGGAAAGTAACTAAACAACTTTTGAATCAAGCAGAAACCATTCCAGGAATTGGAATTTTCTTTTGTGTTTTTGGCTAGGCCAGATTCATTTCATCCATGTATTGGTTCCCAACACGTGGTCGTGGGAACAAAATACAAAATAAAAATTCAGTGACACCACTCTTTTTGGTGCTCCCATCAACCACATGTGTTGGAAACCATATTTCGCAAATATTGGGAAATAAGAGCACCCTCATGTGATGATTAAAATTTTATGTAGCACCATATTTCGCAAATATTGGGAAATGGAGCTACTACTCTATGATTGAAGTTTTTTTTTAACAACTGTATCAGTTGAAGAACACTTTTAAAGTATTTTTCTTTCTTCATTTCAGAGCAACCATAGTACTGCTAACTTTCATGGTGCCGCGAGAGCATTGGGTTATGTTAGGTGAGCCAGAGGTGAATCAAGTGTTCAATTTTTGTTTACGTTTTAGAGATGGGTAGTATTTTCAATAAGTTCAAGTAAGAAGTCCTTTAATCCGATCATATACTAATATGACAGCGACAAGCCCGGCAACCATGATTTCAAAATCCTAAGAAAGCTTGTATTGCCTGATGGTTCTGTACTCAGAGTTAGATATGTCGACCAACTCGAGACTGTCTGTTTAAGGACCCTGTCATGGATGGGAAAAGGTAATATATATGTTCCCTGTCTTAGTGTCTCCTCTTGAAATTCTAAGGCTATGTTTTGTTTTTTATTGAGGGAAAAGAAAGAGAACCATAAAGGAAAGTGTTTTCTTTTGTTTGGTTACCAACGAAAATCATGACGAAAACAAGGAGGAAAAGATTTTGTTTTTGTTTTTTGTTTTTTATTTTCAAGGAAAAGAAAGTACAGTGGGACTGGGACCTGCGTAAGTCACGTTCCTCTCTTTTTTTCTAGGTTACAGTAATATTTTGAAAGTTTTTTACTTTTAATGTTTTTGAAACATGGACGAAAACATACAGGAAATAGTTTTCCTTCTTGTTTTCCATTCCATTTTATTTTCCCTCAATGAACCCGCAAATCAAACAAAGCCTAAAAGTCAATAAATCACTTCATTTTAGCTAAAGTCTTATATGTCTAACTTTTTTTTTGCTTGATTCTGCAGTCTTCTAAAGATATGGAACTTGAACAAGCTATGTGGAGTCGTAGGTGTTTTCAATTGCCAAGAAGCCGGAATTTGGCCAATGAAACAAGTTGATCCAGACACACAAATCTCCACATCCACCAATGATACAGTTGGGGAGCATATTTTAATATTTATGTTTGGATTTAGAAATAGTTTTTATTTAAGGATAATTATGCCTATTTTGGATTATATTTTTTGTATTTAATATAGATTGAGCTTGTATTTATTATGGTTTGGATTTGAGCTTATTATATATGTTTATAGTAAATGTGATATGGTTGTGATGGAAATTAGGTGCAAATAAAATTTGAGAGCATATTTTAGTATTTATGTTTTTCATATTTAAAATAATTACTAACGGATAATTTCTGTTGGTATTCTTACACATGTGTTAGAAAACAAACCGTTAGTAATAAAATTACTAACGGTTTATATCCGTTAGTAATTGTCTCGAAAGTGTTAGAAAGTGTCATGGTACATACCGTTAGTAATGAAATTACTAACGGTAATTTACCGTTAGTATTTTTGTATATAAAAGTGTTAGAAAATAAACCGTTAGAATAAATATTACTAACGGAATATTTCCGTTAAGAATAATTAAGTACTAACGGTAAATTACCGTTAGTAAACATATTACTAACGGTAATTTACCGTTAGTAAAAATAATTTTTCTAACGGAACAGTACCGTTAGAAATTCCGTTAGAATTATTAGCCACGCTCTAATTCTAACGGTAAATTACCGTTAGGAATAATTTTACTAACGGTAAATTACCGTTAGTAATGTGCCCTTTTGGTGTAGTGAATACCCACTGAGATATTGAGGATTTCATAATAAAGCTTTAAGACATGCTGGGGGTGTAAATGAAAATAAACTAAAGTAAGGTTAGGGAGTCCAAGAGGTTGACACCTCAACCATGAGTCATCTTCTTCTTGTATCAAAACAAGAAAATAGATGCAGGAGAAGGAATTTTGGCCATTAGAGGAAAAACTCCACCGTCTCAACACCGTTTCCTCACTGTCGGTACACCGTTTCGCGAACCAAGATCGTATTCGGACTCTTGGAGGTGAGAGGATCGTTTATATACCTTTCATTTTCAGTTTCATTGACATTTTTTCGCGACCCTCTTTGAGGTGATGATACATATATGTGAATTTTACATGTAGGATTATCACCGGAGGAAACTAGAGCTAATATTTGCAAGAAATTTGGGGTTCTAGGCTTTAATTGGAGCAATTTTTGAGGTGAGTACTCTAATCCTAAATTGGGTGTTAAATGAGGCTTATGTGATATTGAGTATGATTATATGTTTAGTTCTTGAATTAATAGATAAAGCATGTGTTAATTTGAGCTTAACATGTCAATTTTATGGAAATTGTTATGTGATATGTTGGTGTGCTTAAGTGTTTATATGGGTCAATGGATGTCAAGTAGTGATCACCAATATTTAGCCCGTATTAACGAGACGATGTTTTCCTCAAGAAAAATGGGACGGTGGTGATGACCACAACGATTTGACTACGGACACGTGAGAGTGTGTGTTTCGCTATATGCGACATTGAAGTGAGAAAATGGCCGGAATTTGGGTCCGTGGCAATGGTGATTAGTTACTTGACATACCGGCGACTAGTTTATCGTTGTGTTGCTTATATATTGCATATGCGCATTTCATACTCCAATGGCACGGTTAAAGTATTCACTAAGCGTAAGCTTAAAACAAAATTATTTTTTGTGTGGTTATTGAATAACCACCGCAGGTACGGATTGTGACGAAGGAAGGAAGTGAACAGGAATCTGGACGGAGTATCTTCTTGTTTATATGTTCATATACATGTAAATATGTTAGTCTTAGTGGGTGTGGAACTCATGGTTGTAGTGTTGTAATTGAAATGGTTTAGTTAGAAGAACAAGTTATATTTGGGTTGTAACTTCTTTTGTAAGTTGTAAAATATCAAGCACCAACTTTTAATGTTGTAGGGTGAGGTTTGGAGCTTTTGGGTATGTTGGGTGTTTTTGTTTCCATTGAGTTTAGGTTGTTTGAACATTGAACTCATGTTGTAAGAAATGAAGTTGTGTTTTAGCCTTTGGTTCCATGTTGAGTATAACTTTGATAAAAGAATGCAAGTTTGTTTTTCAAATGAAATTTCATGGATTTTGATGATAAAGTGAACTTGCAAATATTTGGAAATGAAATTATGGAACCTCATGTGATGGATTTTGATTAAAACAAGTAGTTAAAACTTTTGAATTTATCTTGACAAGAAATTTCCATTTCTCTACTACTTGTGTGAAGTTGGAGAGTTTAGGACTAGTTCTTCATTTGATTGAGGATTGAGTTATGTTTAAAGTGGTTGTGGGAGCCTAAATATGTTGTTGATATGTTTATTGAGTAATTGGATGGTGTTCCCAAGAGTTTTGGAAGGTTTGGAATCAAAAATAGAAGTTTTGAAATGTTTTGAACTGTTTAAGCAGCAGATTTCACTTCTGCAGAATCCGGATCGATCCGGGGCATTTGGAGGAGCAGAAAATGAGATTCTTCTAAATCCGGATCGATCTGATTTTGGGGCGGATCGATCCGCTTGTCTATTTTCAGCTCATCGGCTTTTACGGAAACGGACATAACTCTCTCTAGAAATATCGGATTCGCGCGCTGTTTTTTGCGTTGGAACCGGGACTCAGAGACCTATATTTTGGTATAAAATTTTTTATACTTTATTAATTACTATTTTGCCTTTGGGTCTGTTTAGTGTCAACGAAGCTATTTTATGAACGCTAATCCATGATTTTCTTAGTGAGTTAAGGGTGTTTTGACATGTGGACTTTGTTACACGTGTCCTAATCCGTCGGGGCGGGTTGGGGTGTGACAGACTGAGTGGCACATGACCCCTTGTAGTTTAAAGTGTAATACATAACCCCCATGTGCTTTGGTTCTAAGTGAAACTGTTAGGTTTCTAACACCTTTATTGTAAGGACTAATATACCCCTCCATTGAACAGTGGAAATTGATTCCTCATTCTCATTCTATTTACGATTAGGAAAGTTACCCAGATCAAATCTAGGGCTTGCAAATGCAAACCTCTACCACTTCTATGAATTCAAACCTCGAAGAAGTTATCGCTGATTCTCCCTCTCTCACTGCTTGCATAGCCCAGCCCCTCTTGAATTTTCTTCTTCTTTGTCAAGTCTTCATCTCTAATATCTTCTTCGTTCGTGTTTCTTCTTCTTCTTCTTCTTCTTCTTCGATTTCTTTTTCGATTCTAACATTTTGTTTCGTATGTACCTCTTTACTTGGTTGGTGTTGCTTGTGAATTTTGAGTTCCTAGATGACTTGTAGACATGCAGTGGACTTTATGTGCTAGTTTTTTAATTGATTCTCTAAAAGCCAATTTTTTGGCTTTGAGGTTTTGAAGTTTGGAATGTGGCTTATGTTGGCTGATGTTGAGTGTTGAAAATCTGATTTGTGGGTGTGTTTCTGGGCTTACTTGGATTATGGTTGCTCTCGGTATGGAATTTGATAGAGATTGTAGCTTAGGTGCTTGTATCTTTGTCTAGTTCAGAATTTGGGTATTTCATCATGGTTTTGTAACTCCAAAAAAAAATCATGGTTTTGTTTGGCTTTGGCCTTTGTGTGGCATTTGGTCTTTGTCTTTTTGATGTACTGCTATCAGTTTTGGGGGTCATTGCTAATTCAATGGTGCCCAAGTACTTGATTTTGGTGAACAAAAACAGAGCGTTTAGTTTGAGAAATATACCCCTAAAATTCCACATCCCACAAATTCCTTCAGTCCAAGATCTTCTCTCAGTGGGGTGGTTTACCACTCTTCTCTCTCTCTCTCTCTCTCCATTGTCTTCAAAATCTACATAAACTATTTGGAGGAAAATTTAGAACCTGCACAAAATGCATTGGGGTTATGGTGAACAAGACGGGGGTAGATTGGTCTTTTCTATCAAACCATTTGGAAAGAAATGTTTAATCACTCACCCAGATCATGTGTGATGCGCACTCTCTGTTAATATTAACAGAACCCCTAACAGTTTCACTTAGAATCAATGCACATGGGGTTATGTATTACACTATGAACTACAGGGGATCATTTGCCACTCAGTCAAATCCCATGGGGTAAAGTGTAATTTATCCAAAAAAAAAAAAATTATTTACACATAAGATATTAGTGACACTTTTTGAAACTATACAAGGTGCAAAATGAAAATTTATCAAACCACACATAAGTGAATGTGCAAAGCGAAAAATTCTTTCACCATTTGGCCTTAAATTCTTTCACCATTGGAGAGCATTTTTGCTCACCCAGATTTCACTGAGTGACGTGTCTCATTTCACCTCTATACTATCAACATAAATTTATTTATTTCTTTATTTTTTTTCTTCAAAAAACGATAAATATATGCTATCAACATAATTACTAAAAATGAAATAAGTACAAGTTATCCAACGAAAGTTTAGATGAATAATGGTGGACAAAAATAAGTGAGAATGCTCTCTTGTTATATAGGAGGTGGACAAGTGAAATGGAGATTTACAATTATATATATGCGTGACCGAGACTTGACCTCAGTGGGCATTCAGACTAATATATGCCATTGGCCATTGATCTTTTTCGACATTCATTCAATAGAATATACCTTTAGGGAACCGCATTAATCCATATATAATATCTCTCTTTCTCACTCTAGAAATACAACTTTCTCTCTCCAAAACAGACTATATCGTCAAGTCATAGCCAAATAATTCCTTGATCCCTTTCTCAACCTTACAAACAAATCGCTTAACGGTGAGAGTCATAAAATAGTCACAAAAAAGATGTCCATAAAAAGATGTGGCATCTCATGCATATGACACCCATGAACCGTGAGTTGCCCCGCTGATCTGCGCCCGGTTCTACTGCCATATTAATCTTCAATTTTTGTAGGCTTAAAAACTCAGTGCGCTCACCAGTGCACACTGGACCTGACTATATATATATATACACATATGCATGGGTGGATCCAAGAAGGCTCTAGGTGACCCCTCAACTTTGTAGAATTATTTATTTACCCTATATATGCTATTCTCAAAGCATTTTTGCCCCCACAAAATTTAATTTGCCCCCTTTTAAACTCAATTTTTTGTGTCACTTTGGTCCTTAGTTTTCTAAGTGTACCCAAATTAGTTATTTAAACTCAATTACCCCAAGTATTTAAGGATTTTTATTTTTTTAGTGAAATTTGTAGATCGATAATTAAAGAAATAAGACATTAATCAGATGCGGAATTTTTTTTTTTTTTTTGAAGCAGTTATGGAGAGATTCATTTGTTTTATTTAACCAAGATGTTTTCATGCACCATCAATTTATTAATATTCGTGGAACCTAAAGAACAACGATAGAACTTTTAAAACCCTAACTAGAGATCTAAATTTATAGTATTTCTACCAAAAATATTTGGTGCGTCCTGTAAAATGCATACACACATGTATAGAAGACGAGTATAGGTCGTTTACCTTGCGGAATAACTCGTCGGATCGTTGGAACGGCGTTGTTACGAACCCTTTACTTGGACCACGAGATGGATACCTCCGTGCACTCTCTTGTATCTCGTTCAGTCGCAGAGAATACCTCTTGGGTGTTCTCCGATGAAACCACGTTCTAGATCTCTAGCTCGTTGGTGAATAGCTAGAGAGAGAAAGCTTTGATGAGAGAGAGAGAGAGAGTAGTAACGTGAGGGAGAGAGAGATTGTGAGGCTGCAGAATTATATTGCTCCTTAGGTTATTATTGTGTATATACATAAGTATATATATAGGCACAATAATAACCTACTAGGCTTAGGGCTCCAAAAGCCCGTTACTTGGTGTCCAAGCCTTCTCTCTCTCTGGACCCAGTCCAATATCATGTGGGTGCCCGTATGGCTCGACCACAATATTTGTTACATCTCCCACTCACCCACATAGGGCTAGTACCAAAACCAATCTCTCGAAACAGAACTTCTCATCTCTTCATACAGAGAAATAGAACGTGCGACCTTACGAAAAGAAAGTACAGCGACAGGAGTGTAATGCCAAATCATCACCATAACCAGCAAGACACATCACTCGGAAGCTTCTCGTATATGCCTTAGACGATTCAACCACACCAGATACAGCATTCTCAATCCCTCGGTGAAAAGAATTGCTGCACCACCTCAATGTAATATACTCATGACATATCAGTAACAAAATACGATTGTCGCAGGCCTGCTAATGAGTCACAAAAACATGGTGTGTTATTGAATGGTCTTCCCTGAGCCCACATGTCAATCCGACTAACTTGACCGCTTGCCCAGACACGCCCCATAGAACGGAATTGTCTCGTCGTCCTAGGATAGCATGCTAAAGTAGCTGTCATCATGCGTCCTCTTCATGACATAGTCTCAAGTCGTGAAGGCAACCAGTTTGTAGGATAACCAATGTCTTGGATATGCTACATGGCTCACACAGCAATGAAGAGGAATCCATTCATTGCTCCACAGTCGATCGCAAAAGCACATACAGTATGATATGTATGCTATGGCGTTCTTCCATAAAAATGGGCATGTCACTCTGTGTTTCGAAAAACAAGTAACGCCATACGAATCTTAGTCTAGACGTTACACCAAACGTCTAACCTGAGTCTCTAGCACAGTCGCTCTTCTTAGCGCCCATCTGAAAACTCACATTCGGCTGTAAACAGGCTACATAGAGTCGTGGGATCTCTCTATGTTCGACCAAAAGAAAAGGTCTCATCTTAGATCCTTCTAAGGCGACATATAGAAATAATAGGGTTTATATCTAGCTCGCTGTTCTTATACTGCGTAGATATAAGTGTTCAAGCTCGCTTTCTAAGCGCTATGGACACACATGTCCTAGCTTGCTATCTAAGCGCCATAAACACAAATGTCTCATCTTGCTCGTCATCTAAGCGCCGTGGACATGCATGTCCTACCTCGCTATCTCGGCGCCAAGGTGAATCACCCGTGTGAGCAGGTCGATTCAAGCCCGGTGACATATTAGAAATGTGCATTCATTCCATTCATACAACAATTATATATATGGAAATCAACGAATTTATTATTAACTGGATAATAATAATAAGAATAATAATGTCAGATCCAATACAAATGTCTAAGCATATCAAATCCTACGAAGTCCCATGCTACTAATGTGGGACAGAAAAACATCTCTGGCTATGGGCTTAGTCAATGGATCAGCCACCATACTGCCAGTGGAGATATGCTTCAAGACAACTTCCCCTTGCGCAACCATGTCTCGAATGTAGTGATGACGGATGTCTATGTGCTTTGACTTCCCATGGTACTTGGGGTCTTTTGCATAGGCCAAGGCTGATGTGCTATCGCTGTAAATGAGCACTGCTTCATCCCCATGAGGCGAAGAGCCTAGGCGTCGCAAAAACCTCCTCAACCAGACAGCTTCCTGAACAGCTGCCGAACAAGCCACATACTCTGCCTCCATCGTGGATAGTGCGATGCATGACTGCTTCTTGCTACACCAAGAGATCGCTCCACCTCCTAGTGTGAATGCGTAGCCAGAAGTGGACTTGCGTTCATTCTTATCGCTAGCCCAATCAGCATCACTGTATCCTCTCAGCTTCAAATCTCCTCCATGATAACAAAGGGCAAGATCCATAGTCCCGCGAATGTATCGCAGGATCCGCTTCACTGCTCTCCAGTGATATGGACCAGGGTTACTCTGGTAACGACTAACTAGACCCACTGCATAGCAGATGTCTGGGCGAGTACACAACATAGCGTACATCAGACTCCCTATGGCAGATGCATATGGCACGTTGGACATCTGTTCCTTTTCCTCTTCATTCTTAGGACAATGATCTAAAGTCAAGTGGAATGCCTTATCAACTGGAGTGTCAATGGGTTTTGAGTTATTCATGTGAAAACGCTCAAGAACCTTCTTTAAGTAAGTCTCTTGAGACAAACACAGAAGTTTCTTTGACCGATCTCTCACAATCTTAACTCCCAACACATAGTTGGCCTCACCCATGTCCTTTATCTCAAACTGAGAGGACAACCACTCTTTAGTGGCGACAATGGCACTCATATCATTTCCAGCTAAAAGGATGTCATCGACGTACAAAGATAGAATCAGAATACTCTTCTTGGACTGTTTGATGTACACACAGTGGTCCTCCTCAATCATCTCAAAACCAAAAGAGGTGATTGAATCATGGAACCTCAAGTACCACTGCCTCGACGATTGCTTGAGTCCATAAATAGATCGCTTGAGACGGCACACTTTGCGCTCATTCCCTTTGGTTATAAAACCAACAGGTTGATCCATATAGATCTCTTCGTCTAGTTCTCCATTGAGAAACGCAGTTTTGACATCCATCTGGAAGAGTTCTAAGTCTAAATGTGCGACGATTGCTAGAATAAGGCGTATGGAGGCAAATCTCACCACAGGGGAGAACGTGTCTCCATGGTCTATACCCTCTCGTTGGGTATAACCTTTCGCCACTAGGCGCGCCTTATACTTGTCAATTGATCCATCTGCCTTACGCTTGACTTTGAAAACCCACTTGTTTCCAATGGTCTTACGGTCAGGCGGAATATCAACTAACTCCCAGACTTTATTCTTGTCCATAGAGCTCAACTCCTCTTGCATAGCAACCATCCACTGAGATTTGGCAGCAGAAGAAAGCGCTTCCTTATAGGAAGCAGGCTCATCGTCATCTACTGTACACATGAGAGCTTCTTCATCAATATCAAAACGCCGACGTGGAACTCTTCCTCGTCTGCTTCTGCGGTGCGCTACCTGAGAATCTTGAATGTCCAGTGGTGTACTCCCACTGTCTGGTACACTCCCACTAGTGTCTAGCGGTGTACTCCCACTCGGCTGAAGACTAGTACCATTTTCAGCGATTACTGGATGTGGAATTTCCCCACCCTCGCCTAAAGATGGTACGACATCTTCAACATCCTCCATTTCGTAGAGGTCAAGATCTCTCTTAGCGTCACCAATATTAGGGAAGTCACTCTCAATGAAATCAACATCACGTGACTCAATTTCTGTCATTCCTCCATCCGGATGTTCACCATACATAACATAGCCTTTTGAGCTGTCAGAATATCTTATGAAGATATGCTTTCTAGCTCGCGGGCCTAGTTTCCCATGCTTATGGGAAGTACTGTGAACATATCCTGATGAGCCCCACGGGCGCAAATGCTCCAAATTGGGCTTTTCGCCTTTCCATAGCTCATAGGGGGTGGAAGGAACTGACTGTGAAGGCACTCTATTAAGTATGTAGGCAGCAGTTAAAAGTGCATCCCCCCAGAATGATATTGGGAGGTTAGCTTGCGCCATCATAGATCTAGTCATATCTAGAAGTGTTCTATTCCTTCTTTCTGCAACACCATTTTGTTGCGGAGTTCCAGGAATAGTTAGTTGTCTGCGTATCCCCTTTTCCTCACACAGTTCCTTGAACTGATCAGATAAGTACTCGCGTCCTCTGTCTGTTCGAAAAGTCTTTAGGGACTTTTCTAGCTGATTCTCAACCTCTGCTACGAAGCGTTTGAAACAATCTAGAGCTTCATAACGGTGAGAAATCAAATAGACATATCCAAATCGCGTGTAGTCATCGATAAAGGTAAGGAAATAAGAGGCGCCATGACGTGCCTTCACATTCATTGGTCCACATATGTCTGAGTGTATTAGTTCTAATGCTTGGGTTGCTCTTTTAGCCTTACCAAAAGGCTTACGGCATGCTTTACCTGCTAAGCAAGACTCACACGTAGGTAGGTTAACCTTAGCGAGTGGGCCTAGAAGGCCTTCTCGAGCTAATCTAGTCATCCTATCACGTCCTATGTGTCCAAGTCTAGCATGCCATGTTACAAAGTCAATATTTCTATTTGAATCAGCAACTAAAGAAGTAGAGGAAAAAGAATCAAACAGATCAATTTTAAATAGATTATTCCATAAAAAACCATGTCCAAAAGTAACACCATTCAAAACAATATCCAACTTATCACGTCCAAACTGAAAAATAAAACCTAAATCAAGAAGTGCTAAGACCGAGAGTAGATTATATTGGATTCCGGGTACGTAGAGCACATCATGAAGAAGTAATGTGCGCCCTGTGCGCAAATGAAGTTGGTATGAACCTACTCCCGCTGCTTCTTCACAAGTGCCGTTTCCCATGTATACCCTACTGGTGCTACTTGGAATCTTATGATAATCTACGAACCCCCCTCGATCTCTGGTCACATGCCTTGTTGCTCCTGTATCTGCAATCCAATCATGGAGCGAATGAGCGATTAGGACATGAGAACTCACAAAAGTATAGAGAGAGTAGGGTGGGAAAGTTACCTTCTTCGGCTCAGTGCATTCACGAGCGAAGTGTCCCAATCCTCCACAGTTGAAGCATTTTGATTTGGAAGCATTTTTCTTGCCAGCGCGCTTACCCCTGCGCTTCTTTGGTTTATCAGCCTTTGGAGCCAACATATTAGCCCCACCCTTTTTCTGAGCCCTTTTACCCTTGGCATTGCGCTTGGACCCACTAGTCCTGCGCTCACCTCCACCTATGGAAGTTCTCGCCATGAGTGTAGTAATGCGGTTCGCCTCTTGGCGCTCCGCCTCCAGCTCCACATGTTTAGATATATCAGCAAAGTTTTTGATATTTTCATTATGTGTCAAAATTTGCTTCATATGGACCCAAGTTTCAGGCAGTGACCGAATCACCGCTTGAATCTGTTGTTCATCAGTGAGGATGTTCCCAGCAGCACCAAGATCTCGAATCATACCAGACATCGTCCTAAGATGTTCAGTCATCGATTGCTTGGGATCTTTCCTATACACCTCGAACTTCAACACCAGGCTTCTGAGCCTAGTGGTTGATGTTCCACCAAAAGCAAATTTTAGCTGGTCCCATAATTCTTTGGCACTGGAGTATTGGAAATACTCACCAAGGAGGTCATCATTCATGCTGCTTAACAATATATTGCGCGTGTGATGATCCTTCTTGACCCAATCATTATAGGTGTCAAGGTCTCGGCGATATTGGGCCATGGGCCCATTTTCTGGCAATTCGGGTTGGACCATTGACTGGGTTAGATGGGGAAGCAGTTCTTCCTCAGTCAACAGGAGGGTTACTCTACGTTGCCATGCGTCATAGTTTTTCCCATTAAACTTGTTATCTTTGTTCAAATCAGCGACAATTTGCTTTGAAGCCATTTCTACATTCAAAAAAAATATGCGCAAAAGGTTTTGACGTTATTATTTGCACATTTCATAAAATTTTGTTTTAAAAATCCAATTATAAATGATATTTCCCCTTTTTACAATTTTAAGACCAAAAAACTTGCTATTGCTTATTAATCAAATCCTAAATTTTGTAAATTAAGGAAAAACTTTTATAATTGATTTTACAAACAAATATCAATTAGATGGTTCTTCAACCTATCTAAGATCATCCACAATTTATATAAGTGCGCCATACAACAAAATTGCGCAAGGACCCCACGTGGGTCCAAATTGACAATATAGAGCTCATGTTAAGATAATTCAAGTTTATGATATACAAACAAAGAAAACCATCCCTTTACAAAATAGGCTTTTCCAAATACAAAAACTCTCGTCCTCACATTACATTTATAGCCCAATAAAACTAGGGATGCTTTGTTTATAAACATATACAAGAACGACCTTAAACATACATCGTGAGGACACAAGCTCTTTAAGTTGTCAATTAATGTCCATTCATTTGAGCCAGATTAAAAATATATTAATCACACACATCAAGCACTCATGAGGTCTTATTTAAAATGAATGGACTGCTCCGTCACTCCACTTAAGGAGGAGGAATTAGAGGTCATAGGGTCAATCAATCACAAACAGCAGTAATTAAACGTGACCATAAATGCAATGAGCCTCTAAAAGTTGCAATAAGAATAAATAAGCAGCCCTAAATAGCTCCCATAAGCCAAGGAAGAATTATGAAAAAACCTTGCTTTTTCATCAATTATAAAGATAATTTTGGTTTTAAACTAATATAAAACCAATTCTTTAAGGACCTTTAAATTACCAAAAAAAATTTAAAGACCACATGGAAATTTTAAATACATGAAAAACTTATTTTTCATTATTAACAAAATTTCCAGAAATTATGGGAGCATAATATCCAATTTTAATCAATTTAACTAATAAAATTGATTTATCCACAATTAATTAACAATAATGTATTAAATTCCTTAAAAATACAATATTTTAAGGAGTGAATCTTTCCAGCAGTCTTGCATGGCCCAAAACAGTGTCCCAACCATATAATATCAATTTCAATAATTAATAAATATATATTGATATTTTAAGCAATTAAAATAATGGTTAAAAACATGATTTAATGCTTCAAAACATCAAATAAATATAGGAGATAGGCATGCAACACTACCACAACACCCCCAGCAGTGTAAAGTATATCACATATCAATTTCAAGAATTAATAATGTGTTTTGGATATTTTAAGCAATTTTAAAACACGTACAATAACATATTTTATGCTCTAAAATACCAAAAACGGTAGAATAATTTTTCAAGAGATTATTCTGGGTCCCACTTTCTGCCCACAAGTTGAGAAAAATAAAAAAAATATTTTTCTACATTTTTCAGAATTTTATAGCAATTAAAAACACTTTAAAACATTTAAAAACATGTTTTTAATTACCAAAAACTGTTTTAAATATAAAACAATTACAAACTATTCTGGAATATTTTTTTAAAAAATATATTAAAATAGTGGACTAAAAAATGGACCCACACTCGCCGGAGGGGTGGCCGGCTGACCACCGGAGGCGGCGCACGCGCCGTCGCTGCGCGTGGGGGTGGCCCACAGGGTCATCTTCTTCCCAGAAAAAACCCTAAATCGCAGCTTCTTGGCTGCGCGACCCCCCACCTTCGCACGCCTATATCTCACTCGTTTGTGATCCGTTTTCAGCAAACTTTATATGGTTGGAAAGATCTCGTGGAGTACTTGAAGTTTGAACCCAAAAACAGACAGATTGCACGTCTCAATCGTCCAGAAAAGTGGTTCAAAAAATGAAAAAAAAAACTCGTTTTCAAAACTTGCAGAAACTAGGGTTTGCGATTTCTTCCACTACGGAGATATTTAGGCCATGAAACTTTATGGGTAGACTCCATAGACATATTAGAACATACCCCTTCAAAAAATTTCGAAAAATATTAGGGTTTTATAGTAGACCCATTAAGAATTCGGTTTTTGAAGTTTATGAGCACAAAACTTGATCCAACAATGGTGGATCTGTTTTGTGTTCATATGAGGGTGAACAAACGTCCTAATGGCTCTGATACCAATGTAAAATGCATACACACATGTATAGAAGACGAGTATAGGTCGTTTACCTTGCGGAATAACTCGTCGGATCGTTGGAACGGCGTTGTTACGAACCCTTTACTTGGACCACGAGATGGATACCTCCGTGCACTCTCTTGTATCTCGTTCAGTCGCAGAGAATACCTCTTGGGTGTTCTCCGATGAAACCACGTTCTAGATCTCTAGCTCGTTGGTGAATAGCTAGAGAGAGAAAGCTTTGATGAGAGAGAGAGAGAGTAGTAACGTGAGGGAGAGAGAGATTGTGAGGCTGCAGAATTATATTGCTCCTTAGGTTATTATTGTGTATATACATAAGTATATATATAGGCACAATAATAACCTACTAGGCTTAGGGCTCCAAAAGCCCGTTACTTGGTGTCCAAGCCTTCTCTCTCTCTGGACCCAGTCCAATATCATGTGGGTGCCCGTATGGCTCGACCACAATATTTGTTACATCCAAATATCATACAACGTTTGCCCCCCCTAAAGTCAAGTCCTGGCTCCGACCTTGTTAATATATGTGAGTGTGTATTACCTAATTAAGTCTGCATCGTTGATACTTAGGTAAATGAGTTTTTTTTTTTTCTCTTTTTAACTATGTTTATCATTAATTGGGAGAGGAAGAGATGACCACGAATTTCCAATCTAGGGAAGACGATGCTGATATATAATATTTAGTTGAATGACTCACCATTTGTGACTTTCAGGTTCCTTTTTTTTTTTTTTGGCTGAACTTTCTCCTATTAATGTCGATAATCTTGACTAACAAGCATACTCAAAATAGGAGACCACCACATAGCTTTCCAAATAAAGCAAAATTGGGCGTATTTTAAACGTGTTTTTGGTTGGAGTTTTTAGATGATAATAATTCATCATCAGCTTTATTTCATGTGGTCTCACCTTTCCTTTCATGGAAGAAGCTTGGTGTTTAATGCAACCACTTCTTCGCCTACTTTCCCATTGTGGTTACCCTCTCTCTCTCTCTCTCTCTCTCTCTCTCTCTCTCAAGGCATCTAAATTAAGCCATTGGAAAAAAGTGGTATATAGCAAATAAAAGGACGGATGAGGTCAAGAATTTGATTCTTTATTGCGTGAATATCATGAAAAGAGAAAAATAGTAACGTTTTGAAGTCCAAATTTTCATCTTATCTCTTCCTTGGTTAGGTTTCCATCTCTATTCTTGCCACCTCTAAGACGAAAAGTACTGAAGGACTGTGTAAAATTATTCTTCTTTGAATTGTAACACCATTTTGAATGGTTTGGGCTCTTCCAGACTACTTGAGAAAGTATCGTGTGATCCAGGACTACCACGCCACTCATATTGGACCGGAAAAAAGATACATGTACAAAAAAAAAAATTACAAATATATGGCAGCATTGTAATTTGATTATTGATCTAAGTGTTTCGGTTTTGGTGTTATACATAAAGGTAATTACTTGTATTTTTTGCACACAAGATTATCTCTTATTGATTTGGACTACTCCGTCTGACTCTTATTAAGAGTCTTTAATGTTATTTTTTGATGTCCCATTTTAAGAGTCCTTTTTGAAAAGTCAAAGTACTTTAATACACACTTTTCAATTTGCTCTTTATTATATCCAACTCTTCCCTTTTTTTTTTTTTTTATGTGACACTATAATTTTGAATTTTAAAAAGGGTAATATTAGAAAGTTGAAAATCTCACCAAAATCAAGGTTGTCCCCTTAATAAGTTAGAATTCTCAAAAGAGACTCTTAATATGGGACGGAGGGAGTACTATTTTACATGGATGACATGGTGATCGTGGATAGCGCGATGAATGATTTCTCCAACTACTAGGGTATGCTATGACTAGGGTCTCAATCTGTTCAGTCGGTTTTCCTTGGTTTTCCAAGTTTCAAAACAACCATATTGGCTTAATTCAGTTGTTTTTGTCAATTTTTTTCGATTCATTTAGCTTTTTAAAATAAGTGTATTGAAAACCAATCGATTCATTAGGTTCATTCGATCCATTCGATTTTTGTAACCCTAGGTATGACCAATCCTTGAACGTCCAATAGGTTTCAAGTTCCAAATTCCTATGAAAGTGGAGGTCTTGGACAGCCTTTTTATTTTGTTTTGTTTTGTTTTGTTTTGTTCTTTTTTATTTTACCCGAACGGCCTTTTTGTTGGTGTACGTACTCAAATTAATGATCCCATTAAACTAGAAAACCATGCAAGTAACTAAAATCGAATTTAGAGTAATTCTATTAGCACCCACCTTATTTACTCTTCACACCCACTTGCTCTTCACACCCACCATTCCAATTAAAATTAAAATAACCTACTCTCTACACCTACCCCCTATTCCCAAAATAACCTTAACTACTTTATACACCCTTCTTTTATCTCCCATGTCATTTACTCTCTACACCCACCATATTCATCATCATCTTCCCTTCAAACCCTAACTAATTACGCCAAAAAATTATAGCAGTGACTCAAGACTTTGAAGAAGCCATGGTGGTGATGATTCTCACATGAAGAAGACTCCATAATTGCGATTTTCACGGTACACTAACCTCTTCATAGATTTAACTATGTTTTTTATGTATATTAATATATATATGTAATATTATAATTTGAGAGCTTTGATTTGGTGATGTATTGTTATTTTTCCCAAAAAAACAAACAAGGGTTTTATTATTATTATTTTTTGGTCAAAGTATGTTCGGAGGACTAGTGCCGCACAATTTAGATTTGTTCTGAGGTACTCGGTGGAACTTTGTTAATTTGTTCAGTGGTATTTGGTGGAATATTGAGAATTTGTTCCTTCGTGAAGATCTAAACACTATCGATTTCTTCAATGCTTAAGGTTTGAAAAAATGTTTAAAACGCAAAAAAAAAAAAAAAAAAAAAACCATGAAAAAGGGTTACAAATCATACCTCTTGCTCTATATTTTCCTCCAATGTATTCGATTGATGCTCCATGATGAATATATATGAATCAAACTAACTAAAATACTATCTAGGGTTTGTTGATATTGGTGGGTGTGTATAAATTTTTTTTTAACAATTCTTTTGATATTGATTAGAGGTGGGTGTAAGTAGTACTTATTTTAAAGTCTATTTTAATAACTTGTCCTTTTTGGTCATTGTGAAAGGGGGTATGTTTGAAAGATAAAATATTCATTAAAAGGTGGGTGTAGTCATGAGTAAACAAGGTGGGTGCGGATAGAATCACCCTTGAATTTAATGGACGAAATAATACTGATTCATTTTGAATGTGTCCTTAAATTTTGCTGTCAATACCAAATCAAGAATTTCTAGTTTCCAACATAGTCTTTTGCCAAAGATTCATGGGTTAACCAGTATTTAGTCTGGACTTATATAACAGTATGTCATTTGCATAAATTGCAGTGTTAATAAGTCTCCCACCTATATTGGATAACAAAAATGCCCTCATTTTTAAATTAGCATATATAGTAGTTTTTTTTGGGAAATTATTAAATGGCTATTAAATGTCTTAATTCTAGTGGCACATCTACTATAGTTTGAATTCAAAATTGAAAATTAATTGATTATTTCTACTCCATTACCATTCAATTTCTACAAAAACTAAAGACCGATTTATCCATTTGATTATTTACGAAGTTTGCATAAACGAAATTTCTCACAAGAAGGTCTGGATCGCCGCTGGTGACGTCATACTCATCGGACTTTGGACCTAATATCATGACAAGGTTGACATCATCCACAACCGAAGAGTACTTCTCAACCCACTTGATTGTCTACAAAACTTTTATTGACGAAATTTCTCACATCATTCATAGACAAAAACTCTCACAACATTCATAGATGAAATTTCTCACAAGAAGGTTTGGATCGTTGTCAGAGACATCGTGCTTGGAAAATATTTCATAGCAATCGACAATATATTGCCACCGAAACTATTAAAAATATGAAATAGGAATCTCACACACACCTCCTCTTTTTTTTTTTTCTGTGAAATCTATTTAGTTAATTATTTGTAATGTATATTTTAATGGAATTCCTATGACAAGTGTTATATTCTGTGTAATATATATATATATATATATTTTGTGTAATTTGGAACTTATGTACGTGAAAATTTCTCATGGTCAATACTTTGTAAGTGAAAATTCCCATACGTACTAGTTTGTCTTTATATTGAGTGAGAAATTTCTCACATCTATTAGCGATTTCAGCAGCTTCATTGATTTGTTTTAAACAATACACTTTCAGGTACCAATTGCTATAACAAGATTATAATTAGACTTTATCCACTTTTAGAGGGTGATGAGGGACTAAACTCTAATTCTCTGAAGATGAACCTAGGAGAACTTAATTAAGGAACGTAGAAAACTCCAATACATAAACCAAAGGGCTAGAGCTCGAACTTGACCTCAACATTCAAATTAACCAAGAGAGCAATATTCTATTTTTTTTTTTTTTTCCTCTTTCTATCACAATACATTGTGTACGTAATATATGCAAAGAAATCTCCAAGGAAAAGGCCACACTTTGAAGTTTCATCTCATTTTCTTTTGACCAAAAAAAAACTCATTTGCTGACCCGATCCTCCCCCCCCCCCCCCCCCCTAAAGCATTTTATAATGAGAGTGCACTAAAATAGTTTTCCTTAGGCAAGGGCGGACCAGGATGAACATCTAGGGTGGGTTGGGGTTGAACAAACTTATATATTGTGTCGTATTTTCATGGGAGTTCGGGGCAGAGCCCACAAAATTTTTTATTTTGGGGGTCTATTTGGTACACTGATACTCTGTTATTTTTTTAGGCCTATAACCTACAAAAATAAACAAGCATGGAGCGGTATAAAAATTTTTGATCAATTTTTTTTTTATTTTTAAAGTGTTAATTGAGTCAAATATGGAGAGTGAACTTTGTTACATTTGGGCCAAATAATATATATATATATATATCATATAGTAATAGAGAAACAGATTATAATTCATTGAAAAAAGTCTAATAAGTAAATATATTTTGTTTGTAAGGTTTGTTTGGTGTGTTAGTTCAGTGGTTTGATGTTCATCGTATTCCCAACAGAGGTACAAAGTTCGGTTTGTTTTAATCCCACAAAATGGATTTTTTTTTTTTTTTCAGCAATAGGGTGGGCTGGACTACGTGAAAGCTGGGCTGGGCTGCACTATAACACAATAGAAATTATTTTAACTTGCACTGGGTTACAGCTCAGCTGAGTCCAGTGCCAAGTCTGCCAATGTCCTTGGGGCTTTAGCCAAAGGTCCTAAGACACAAACACACCCTACATAAAAATACACTTGTGTTTTGTTTAACTCCGTAGGTCATTTGCACCTATTTAATAAAAAAAATACCATAAATATACTTCTTTTGTAAAATTGATATCTATAGGTGTGTAGATCTAAAAAAAAATATACAGTAAATCAAAAATAGAATCACCCAAAAATGCAAAAAATGATAAAATTATGATCCTTTAATACAAACAGATAGAATTATTTGGTAGTAAGCAACTAAAATATTATCTGTGCAAACAGCTAAAAGCTTAGAACGAGGCACTAATGCACAATTTTCAAGTTTAATGGGTAGATTTGGAAAAAATGCATAAAAAAAAAATTTCAAAAAAAAAAAAAAAATTCACCCCAAAAGGAAAAAAAAAATGATCAAGGTATGGCTGTCATCAAATAAATAATTACAGTATCTGTTTGTATTTGTAAACAGATAAAATTGTTGAACAATCAACTGAAAATTTTTTAAATTTTTTTTTCCCTTCGAAATTTCATACTCCCTCCGTCCCATATTAAGAGTCTCTTTTGGGAATTCCAACTTATTAAGGGGACAACCTTGATTTTGGTGAGATTCTCAACTTTCCAATATTGCCCTTTTTTGAAATTCAAATTATAGTGTCACATCATAAAAAAGAGAGGGAAGGGTTGGATATAATAAATGACAAATTTGGAAAGTGTCTATGAAAGTAATTTGACTTTTCAAAGAGGACTCTTAAAATGGGACATCAAAAAATGACATCAAAGACTCTTAATATGGGACAGAGGGAGTATAACATATGGATCTTGTTTTAAAGATCTCGATTTCACGATTTCAAAATATAAATTTTACACAAAAACGAGTTTGAAAATTAGAAGTTGCAGAATTTTAAAGTTATAAAATAAAAAAAATAAATAAATAAATAAACTATTGATTTGACATGACATAATTCTCTCAAAGAGTAAAATGATAAGAAAATGAGAACAAAAAGTAAGAAATTACTCTCAGTACCAGAAAAGTAGCAAATGTCGAATGGTCTTTTGTTTGTACTATTATTAGTACAAACAGTGAAATGATATTAAAAAACAAAAAGAAAAAAAAAAAAGCTTTTGTTTGTACTATTATTTTGACAAATCACATTTACTTTTAGCTTCTTTGCAACATAATAGCGTCTTCGTGTTATTGAAGTGGGTCAAAGTTTTTTGTCCACAAACAAGTACACTTTTAGATATGTACTAGATTAGCATTAGGGGTGTCATTTGAAATAAAAATTTTGATTTTAATTAATTTTTATTCGAAAAATTCTAATTTTAGCAACTAAATATACATTCAAAATTTTGAAAAATTCCAAAAAAATCGGATCGAAATCGGAATTAATTTTAGAATTCCGAAAATTCTGAAAAATTTCTGAAAATATTCCGAAATTATATTTTCTGAAAATTTTCCAAAAAATTTCTGAAATATTCCGAAATTGTATTTTTCGAAACTTTTTCGAAAATATTCCAAAAATTCCGAAATTTCAAATTTGCTATCCCACTTCGAAAAAACATAAAAAGGGATGTGATGTGCTTTTATAAAAGGCTTACAAGTCTCAAGTAAAATCCAATTAAGTTTGAGCTTGAATTCCGAATTTTCGAAAATAATCCGAATATTCTGATTCTGATGAAATTCCGAAAATTCCGAATTTTGAAATCGGAAATAATTTTTGAATTTCCGAAATTTTGAAATGGAATTCGGAATACATTTTTGGCTTCTGAAAAAATTTTAGAATTTTTTCCGAAAGGAGTGTTTTCGATCCGTTCCAGCCGAAACACACCCCTAATTAGCATTTTACACACACACACACACACATATATATATATATATATATTCAAGCAATCTCAGATAGTTCTTTATTTTTCTTTTTTCATTTGGTCTAGTGATCTTGTGTGAGGGCATAACCTCCAGACTCTTGAAGAGAAGGCAAGTTTCAATACGGAGTGTGGTCAGGGCCGGCCCTTGGTAAACGGCTGCTTGGGGCCTAAAAAAATAAGGCATTATTTGGCCAAAATTCATGTATTATATATAAAATAGGGCTAAAATAGGGCCTTATATATATATATATATATACATGTATTATATATAAAAATATGTCCAAAATATGGCCTAAAAATATTTTCTTGGCCTTGTAATAAGGCCTTGTTTGGTCAAAATACATGTATTATTATAAAAATAGGGCCTTATATATACATATATTATATAAAAATAGGACCAAAAAAGGGCCTAAAATTTTTTTCTTCTTATGTTCGCTTAGAACCTCGTGTGAATTTTCCAATCTCAATAAACAACAATTTAACCCAAGTAAAAAAGTTCTTTATACCACTCTCAAGCCCTGAGTGTGTTATAAAGAGCTTTTTAACGTGGGCTAAATCGTTGTTCAATCTCGGATAGTTTCTGCTCAGTAGGACTAAAATATTCGAGGATAGATTTGATTCCACCTCACCAAGCTTGATACCAATGTCTACGTCCAAAATAATCAGGCTTGCTAAGCCCAAACAGTCTTGAAATTTGTAGAAGGAAATCCAAGCCCACTGTAAACTTGGATTGGGCTTGAGTTGGGCTGGGAGTGACATCAGGAGATCTATGAACTGAAAATCCAAATTCAAAATCTCTCTCTTCACATGGAGAAATTATTTCTTGGTTGGTGAATCTGTTAATATGAACCATGCAGGGCGGTCCTGCGGGCAAACAAAACAAGCAACTGCTTCCACCTCTAAAGGGCTCTCAAATTCAATTACAGATGTGATAAAAAAAATTTAATTTCACATATAATTATGCATAAGTAGATTAAAAAAAATTGCTTTAGGACATTGCCCCTAAACCCTGTGTAGCCTTAGGGCCCATGTTTTAGAGTTTGCATATGACCTTCCAAAACTCATGACCGGCATTGGGACCATAGCTCACATAGTGGTCCCGATTCATTAACAGTGGGCTATCATGTAACTAAGTTATCTCCTATTAGCTAACAACTTAATCACATGGTAGTTTCTTAATAGCCGGACCACCACTCGTCTATGATCCCAGATCATACAATAATTTACCCGTCACAAGTAATTTTTCACTCACAAGGTTAAATTCTGTCCCCACAAGTTGTCATCTCTAGGCCAGTTGTTATTTGACTTGGTTGTCATTAAACTTCGAACTAAAGTAATTGAACAAAGTGAAAAGGGTAAGAAGTGTTCAATTGATGTGAAATTAGAGCAACCAATAACGTCTATTTTTCAAGCATTTCAATTTGGCAAAAAAGTGGGTCTCAAGTGTTTGGATTTTTGGGTACTGTGAAACACTTTCCATAAAGAAGAAAGGTAAGTAATGAGTGACCACACAACTACCCCCACGGAAGTGAATGAACGTTTGCCCTGTTTGGGAATAGATCCAGTCCAATCCAGGATTATTATTAATTTTTTTTTTTTTTCTTTGGGGGGGAAAAAACAAAAAAACTGGTTTTGTGATTTATATGCTTACCGGCTCTATATATTGAAATATTTGATGAGTATCAATTTTTTTGAATAAGAGTCCGTGTTCAATTAAATGACTTTTTTTTTTAAAAAAAATTAGTTCTTTATCAAATCAACACTACCCTGAATCAATTAAAAAGTGAGAATAATTAAACCAGATCCAAGTTTGGAATTTCCTAATCTAAGTTATGTTGGTTTGATAAAGGACTAAGTTTAAGTAGTTAATAGTATAAACACGAACTCTGAGAAACGAAAACTAAACAAAAATTATGGAAGTAGTTTTGTTATGAAACACAAACAATATCTTGTTAAGTACTCCTACTTCATTCATAAGTTCCTCCATCACATCTCACAAGTTTTATGACACAAATTGAGTGCAAGGACGGGTTTGCGGGCAAGTCATACTTGCAATGGCTTTGAACATCTGGGTCCAGTAGGACCGCGCGCACTAACATGTACTCCCTCCGTCTTTTTGAGTTTTATATTTTATTTTAGGATGTCTCAAAATTAGTGTTCATTTTTTTAAATTAGTATACAATTTTTACCCACTTTCCAAAACTACCCTTCTTTGAAATCTACACCAAGACAAAACTAAAAAAATTATTGTAATGATTAGGGGTAATTGTGAAAAGTAGGTGTTGATTCTTTTTGTCCCCTTAATAAGTTGAGTTCCCAAAGGTGGACTCAAAAAAAGGGACGGAGGAAGTAATTAGTCTATGGGTTTCTTTAAAGGCACATGTTAATAAGTTTTAAAAGGCTTGTATCTGCACATTTTTTTCAAATGATTCTCACATCTAATCTAATATATATATATATATATATGAAAACAGAAACCTTAGGTGATGCCACGTGTCATTTTTATGAATTTCTAATATATGTATATATATAATTTGCACAATATTCATTTATTACATATTTTATTGGTCAACTAATAAAATGCAATTAAATGCTTTATTGCTCCTAATAAAACTAATACAATGATTAATCATAATTTATATGCTGCAATCACATGTCTATAATGGCTGCTGTATTGGTCAACTAATAAAATGCTTTATTGATCCTAATACAATGCAAACAACTAATAAAATGATTAATCATATTTTACATGCTTTATTGTGTGAATATATTAAATAATCAAGAAAACAACAAAGGGAAAGAGAAAAGAGAGCTAGAGTTTTTCATAACACTAAAACTGAATGAATGAATACAATGAAAAAGAAGAGGCAATAATAATAGAATATCTAGGTATACAGTATTACCCTAATACAAAGAAAAGACTAAACTACCCTAAAGCTAATAAAACTAATTCTAACATATTGATCAAATGCAATCGTATGCTTATATTGCTCGAAAATGCACTTCATATACATATAAACACGTCTTTTTTTTTCTCTGACTTTCTAATATATATCTAATTTATATAATAAAAGAGAATAGTGTGTGCTGACTATGACAAAAATATATATTTTAGTGTGTGTGATTAATCTATTCTCCTTTAGTTTTAATCCTATGTTGCACTTTCTTTCTTCTTCTTAGTTTTAATCCATGATTTATCTGTCACCTTCCATGACTGTAGTAAAAAAGTTAAGAGAACATTTATGTTTTTGACCAATCCGAATTTCTCTCATCTTCATGATTGTAGTAAATAATTTTAAAAGAGGATCTGAAGTGAGAATCTTTAATTAAGTTATTTTCTTCCAAATCGCTACATGTTAGCTTCTTTTCCTCTCCCATCAATTGTATAATTGAATAAGAAACTTATTTATACAGAAACTTACTTCCCCACATCCCTATATCAATAACCTAATTCGTTAGGACAAAAAAGGCTCTAATTTCTCGCCATTTTTTATTTCCATGTAAGTTGTTTTTGATGTCTTGCAACATATGCTATTATATTTATATTTTGTAAATACGTAAATACGAAGAATAACAACCATTTCTTATTATGCAATCGTTGTGCTTGCAACTCTCTGCTTCTTCAAATCTCTGGCTCTGGGTCACTATTAATGAAGAAGTTCCAACATAATCTGTTTATAGTCGAGTGGCAACCCTTCGGGAGTTAATGATTTAAAAATAAAATAAAATAATTTCTTTAATATTGGTTATGAATGCCTGTTTTGCTACCTAATTAACAAATATTACTATGAAGAAATTTGTAACATAGTTATAAGAATCTATGGATTTATATTAGTAACTTGGGTTTCTTATCAATAGCGATCTCCAATCAAATTCAGTTCATTTTTTTTAATGACTTTCGTTATTCAATTTGTAGTTTTTCAAGAAAGAATGTGTTTTTAAACCAAGCCCTAGACTTTTACGACTATAATATTTTCACACTGCTAATTTCACCAACACAACTGCATACTTGCACTTCTTTTTTTTTTTTTGTTATGTTAATTGAGATATTACCTTATTTTAGATATATAACTTTTTGCAAATTAGCTTACCATGTGCAAGCACGGGTTCACTACATTGAATAGGTTAGTTTTATTTTTTTTATTTTGTAAGTTAATATACTATATGCTTCAAGAAAATGTTATATCTTTTTCTTACATAGATCATTACTAACCTGTAATTTCATTTGTTCTACTAATTGCAGTTTGTGTTATCTATTCTTTACACGTATGTTTTCAAGACTTAATTGAATGACTCAATTAACAGACTTGGCAGTCAACATTTTTATTTCTTATTTTTCGAGTTGTTTTAGAAGAAGATACATAAAACAAACTATTTCAGCAAAGTAAAAGGTCAAATTCTAGTAGTTACTGCCATTTTTGCATTTGGTTGATCGTGTAAAAGCTAATTTAAATAATTTCTTCGTTGGAATCAAACTCATATTTGAAATCTGCATAACATTCTTTATCATCAAATTAATTGAAATGACATTACCAGCGTAGTCAGCACCTTAATTTCGGAGGTTCAAAGTTAATTCCTCGAGATATTTTGTTTATTATTTCTTTGTTTTGATGCATATGAACTATTAGTCATAGATTATTTTATTGTCTATATTGCTCCTTTTTTTCGTATGTGACTTTCACATTGTTCATTTCATGTTTAATTTGATTTTTATAGATCAACAATGATAGGGAAACACACTAAATGACACACCAAATGACACACTGTGCTTTAAATACATGTACCTTGTGCTGTTTGAATTTTTCACACTTTTCTGTACATTACTTACACAGCACATGGTACATGCATTTAAAGCGAGTGAGTCGTTTAGTGTGTCGTTTGGTGTGTATCCCTATCATTTTTGTTTATAGATACATGTTCATGGCTTTAGTCCAACTAACATTCTGAAATATTGCCATTGCTTTTGCCATGTGGTATTTTGTGTGAATTTTTATTTATCTTTCACAAATAATATATATGCTATATATTATTCAAACTAATCCTCACCCCCAAGTGTGGTCAAATCTATTAAATATAAATTCTAATGTGAGAAACTTAACAGTCACATATGTATCGTTGATTAAAAAATGACTGCATTCATTATGTCATTAATACAATAAGGAATATATAAAATGACAAATTAGTTTTAGATTGCTGTATTACATATTTTGTGTGAATAGATGAAATGGCATATTTTGTGTGAATTCCTTATTTATTTTTCTAACCATACTGCAAATATTAATTATGTCAATAGAAAAAATCTATTCCTTATTGCTTTTGCCTTTAATAATATTTAACACAATAAAATAAAAAAGTGTAAGAGCATAACATTAAATTCGTACCCCTTATCTTTTACCCACTTTATTTATTTATTTAATTTATTTTTATTTTTTTCCACTCTAATATAATGCCTACAATATAATAGGATATGTCCTGTTTTCACAGTGACCATAAAGATTTTGTGTTCATTCTTTTTTATTTTATTTAATTTTTATCACGTCACATTTTTATGGATAGACACTATTTGTCACCGAGGAATACAAATTGTACGTATTTCATATGACCAAATTGGGGTACAATATTTTATTATCTTGGGTACAATATTTTGTAACATTCGTGCTTATATAGCTAAACATTGTATCTTCTAATTTTATAGTTGCCTTTTGATTTCTTTGGTCTGGGGCATTTACTATTATGTTTTTTTTGGTTTGATGTAATTTATGGGTTTGCTTTAGTCATTTTCTTGCCTACTTTATTTTTCAATGATTCTTTTGTTTGGATTTGGTCTAGCTGGTGCTATCTGTGTGCCAACAGGGTAATTGGGTTTTTGTTCAAGTTATTTTGTTTAGAGATGGCATGCATTTTGTTTTGTGCAAAAGATGTACTGGGTCTATGCTGTAACTTGCTTGACTTTACTCAACTTATGATGTTTAAAAAAAAAAAGGGTAATGTTACGCTTCCCAAATTCTCATCCCAAATGACGTAGCAAGGAGACCACTCTGGAACCACTGAATTTTGATTAGAGGATGTTGAAGTGACCCCACAGTGGTCCCACTACCACATCATTTGGGATGAGAATTAATTTGGGAAGCATAGCATTACTCTAAAAAATTAATTTTACATTTATACAAATCAAGTTGATGCAACAAAATGTTGTGGACATATATTATACATTGAGTTATGTCATGAAAATATGGTTCATACTATTCCTATCAACTAATTTCATAATTTTGGCAAAATAAAAGAGGTTCAACCAAAAAACGAAAAAAGAAAAGGCACAGTAATAAGAGGAACTTTACCTCTTTTTGTATCATTATTAACTCTATCTCCAATCATGTTTTTTTTAATCATTTTCTCACCTATCCCGTGTATTTTGCTTAAAAACAAATTATCCCGTGCATTGCACGGGGTTACAACTAATATACAAATATTTTAAAGCTTGTTACCATGTGTCCTTAGTTTGTTAGATATATTATATTTATAAAGTATATGTGGTAGTCATGGTTCAAAGAAAATGCCAATCTCGAAATTAAAAAAAAAAAAAAAAAAAATTAAGGGTCAAATCTGTTTATTTTAGCAATGTTGAAAATGCCAATCTCGAAATTACAAAAAAAAAAAAAAAAAAAAAAAAAAAAAAAGAGGGTCAAATCTGTTTATTTTAGCAATGTTCTTATAGAACTAGGATAGAGGCCCCGTGCAATGCACGGGTCCGTCACAATTGGAAAATAAATTAGGTGTATTTATTGTTGATGTATTTATAATTTTGTCACTTGAAAAAAATTAAATCAAACAATACTAAATCCTAAAAAAACAAAATCAAACAACATTAAATCCTAAATGTATTAAATCTGTACTACTAACAAAATAAAGTTGTAAACGTAAAAGCTTCAATAATCCTGGATGGAAGCAAATATATTTTCTTTTCTTTATTTTTTTTTCGTTTCCAAATCTTTACTTAGTGTTTTCACTTCTATTTGTTTTAGCATTTCTCTCCTTTAATTAATTTATTTTTTTAACCACAATTTATTGTATGAACTATGTACAAAATAATACAATTACTTATAAACTTTATACAATAAAGTTGAGGGTAATGTTGTTTAAAAGTATTAACTTATTTTTAATATCATAACACGTGATATTTTGAAATACCTTATCATCTTTTTGTCTTTTGTCTTTTGTCTTTTTTGTTTAATTACATACAAACTTCATACAATAAAATTGAAAGTGTTATTTAAAAGTAATAACTTAGTTTTAACATTATACCACATGATATTTTGAAAAAACTAATCATATTTGTTCTATTATTATAATATATTTATGAGGAGTATGAAATGATATGAAATTAAATTTAAAAGGCAAACGAATGTATGTGTGTGTGAATTAAATTTATAGGTATGTGTGTGTAATAAAATATGATTTTAGATGTATTAGTAATTGTAAATTACAATTTGTCTTTTAACTTTGCCAAGTATTTCTTATATATGTATTATGATTATTATTATATACTCCGTATTTATTATGAGTATAAAACAACAATGATAGGAATACACAGCAAACGACACACTGTGCTTTAAATGCATGTACCATGTACTGTTTGAATTTTTCACACTTTTCTGTGCATCACTTACACAGCACATGGTACATGCATTTAAAGTTGGTGTGCCGTTTAGTGTGTCATTTGGTGTGTATCTTTATCATTTTTTAGTATGAAAAGATATGAAATTGTATGAAATAATAATTTTATAAAACAAATGAATTAAATTTATTAAGTGTAAATTATATATGTATAAAGCCTTATTTGGGAATAACCAAAACAAAAAAACAAAAACCAAAGCACAAAATCGATTTGCCAAACAAGGCACTGAAATTGTTGACTTTTGATCTTGTGTAAAGCATTGTTTGGGAAAAACGAAAACAAAAAAAACAAAAATAAAGCACAAAATCGGTTTGCCAAACAAGGTAGCCGAAATTATTGACTTTTGATCCATGGGTTTAGTGTCTTGTTTGGGAAAAAATGGAAACAAACAAGACAACAAAGTCACAACTGATTTGCCAAACAAACCATATTAGTTTTTGAGTGCCTTGTTTGGATTTAAAAAAAACAAACACAAATAAAGGCAAAATTCGGTTTGCCAAACAAGGCATAGCATCTCAATGTATGAGTAAAGGCAAAATTACATATAAGGGGCAAACAATTTAAAGAATTCCAAATTAGGACAAAATTGAAATTGAAATCATTTTTAGGCTCTTTTATAATATAGTGTAGATATAAATTTTGTGACAGTATTTGTCAAATGAAATTCTTTTGTAAACACTTACAGAGGGTCCTTGAGTAGGGGTGGATGCACAGCCACGGGTGGGGGCTCAAGTCCATCCCAAATTTTTTGAAAAATTGCATATTCGTACTATAAAAAAATTTATAATTAAGCCTCCTTGAAAATTATAAAAGCTCTCCTGACATTATAAATTTTGTCATATTAGGTATAAAATATACACAAAATATGTATATATAAGTCCAAAATCCCACTCTTACATTATATATTTATTATACTAGGTCTAAAATATATACAAAATATAGTATATAACTAAGTCTAAAATAAAAAAAAAAAAAAAAAAAAAATCGGGGCCTAAATCCGCCCATGCCCTTGAGTTTAGGGCGCCACTCAAGATCGGTCCTGAATCCTGATTGATCAGTGAGAGCCTCAAAATTAATTAAGTTTACTACTTCAATTCAAACAATTGAGCAGATCACTTATGACCCCTTTAAACTTCTAAACCAAATAAAAATTAGAAAGTACCAATTTTATTAATCTTTATTTTGCATTATAAGTTTTTTAGTTGCATTTTTTTTTGTAACTCCACTCATATATAAAGATGAGTGGATTGTGTGAAGGCAGTCAACTGACAATATAAGCGGCCGGTATGGTATGTTAGTACTCTATTTTGTGATCATTCCTCAGTGCTTGTAGACTGTACAGTTGCAACAAACAGAAAAGATACAAAAAAGTGTTGGGAATTAAACACGCGGAACCAAATTCCCCAAATAAACACACGTACATGAGCAGTAATAAAACAAACACACCAAAGAAAAGACACACAGATTTCTACGTGGTTCGGCCAAACACCTGCCTACGTCCACACCCGAGAGATTCATTCTTTCACTATTGAGTAAAACATGATACAAGCTTACATGGATTAAATCCCATAACCCAAATACAGACCATTGTACACTCCCCACTCAATACCCCAAAGAACCTGACATAATCACTGTAATACATAGAGAAATCACAGAGACAAAGAAATACCCTCTTTACCTCACATCCCTATAACACTGTGAACACCCCTCACAGAAAAACCCAAGTGATTAATGTCCCATGCCCCAAAGGGGCACCCCTCTCGTCACCACTCTCTGACCAAGAGTGATTCTCTCTCACTCACCCGAGAGCCTCCACTACACTCTCATATTTTGGCACACACTGCACACATTATATATATATACACTGCACACATTATATATATATATAAAACCCATGCCCATTCCAAGCCCATGCTCACCACACCTGCACATATATATAATATATATATATAACCCATACACTTCACATGCATATATATATATAAATATAACACCCATGCTCTGATGATGGGTATGGACCCAACAAATCTCCACCTCCATACCCATGAGAAGAAGAAATATCCCACCTTGAACAACCTGTCAAGATGCTCATACCATTAGCCTAAAATCCCAGTTACACATACCGAATCAACATAGTCACAATTTGATTCACCACGGCCAATGACCATGTGTAACCGTCTTCCGTTAATTTTACTCATTAACACCGGAGTAGGGTCTCGATCCACCCCCTCCACCACCAGCAGTATTTTTTTTTTTTTTTTTTTCTCACTATCGTCTGCTCCTTGGAAACCTGTCACCCGTGTCTTCGCCTCCACCGCAAAAGAAACACGTCTAGGGTACCCCTTTTTCTGTGCACTCCGTTTCCAAACACCAATCGAGTTTTTCTTCATTGTACTTCCAATCAGACGATACAACTCATCCACACTTCTCTCAACCGCCGTGTGTGATTTCAGCAATAATATTAGATTCCTCCGCAACTTTGGAATCAATATCACACCACCCAAATAGCGAACCTGCTCCAAAAATATTTGATCAACATTCCTACGTGCAGTATCCTAACAATTACCTCTGTCGGATAATTGCGCCTGTGTCTGCCCCCGTCTTCTTGGAACCCATCAAATTATTTTCTCCAGAAGCATGTACTTAACGTACCTGAAATCTAACAACCCAAGAGAAATGCCCGTATGAGTGGAATGTGAGAATCTCTCCACCATACGCAACCTACTACAATCACAGTAGCATCAAAATTATTTTTCTGCCCTAGATCCCAACCTGCTGCAATTTACATAGGATCTATCACCAAAAAAAAATAATTTCCAATCCATACAGAATTTTACAAATCTGCACCCACCAATGAATCCGCAGCGTCCAGAAACCTTAGGACATCTCCGACCCGAATTTCAAGTAACATAGCTATGCACACTAACTACTTGAAATTCCAACCAATCAAGAGTCTTGATTTCATTACACCTTGCCACACTGGATAATTATCATATCCAAGTATTTAAATCTACAAGGAATCTGCATCTGCATCGTAAGACCATCTTCATCGCCATCGCTGCATCATTGGATTTCTTTTTTTTTTTTTTTTTTTCTGCTTTTCTTTCCTTTAACCACTGTGCTGCTAATCTCCACTGTCATCGTGCGCCTCTATCACCATGATCTGACCACCATAGCTTTGATACCACTTGTTGGGAATTAAACACGCGGAACCAAATTCCCCAAATAAACACACGTACATGAGCAGTAATAAAACAAACACACCAAAGAAAAGACACACAGATTTCTACGTGGTTCGGCCAAACACCTGCCTACGTCCACACCCGAGAGATTCATTCTTTCACTATTGAGTAAAACATGATACAAGCTTACATGGATTAAATCCCATAACCCAAATACAGACCATTGTACACTCCCCACTCAATACCCCAAAGAACCTGACATAATCACTGTAATACATAGAGAAATCACAGAGACAAAGAAATACCCTCTTTACCTCACATCCCTATAACACTGTGAACACCCCTCACAGAAAAACCCAAGTGATTAATGTCCCATGCCCCAAAGGGGCACCCCTCTCGTCACCACTCTCTGACCAAGAGTGATTCTCTCTCACTCACCCGAGAGCCTCCACTACACTCTCATATTTTGGCACACACTGCACACATTATATATATATACACTGCACACATTATATATATATATAAAACCCATGCCCATTCCAAGCCCATGCTCACCACACCTGCACATATATATAATATATATATATATAACCCATACACTTCACATGCATATATATATATAAATATAACACCCATGCTCTGATGATGGGTATGGACCCAACAAAAAGCATATTCAAATTATAGAATATGTCAAGGAATTAGAACAAACACAAGAGTGAAACTTAAGCATGTCACAAAGAGTTTGGTATAAATTATATATATATATATATATATATGAGATTATTTGGAGTGGGTGGCACAATTTGTTGGAAAAGAGATGGACCAACCATCACATTAGATTAACCAAAGCATCATATATTATTGTAATTAAACCAAACTTCCGAATGATACCAAGAGTAGAACAACTGACTATATGTATATATATGTCAATACAGACACAAGCATCTTATTTTATAAAGCATTTTGTTGGGAAAGTAAACAAAGTGTTTAAGCACCAAGATTAATCTATCCAAAAAAGAGAGATGAGAGCATCACACTTTTTCACTTTCTCAAAGACAGCAATTATTAGCTTCTCATTTTTTTTATGGCACATAACAAATTAAATTAGCTTGAAATGAGTTCCAGTGGTCCGTGGGGGATATTAGAAAAAGGGTACTACTCTGGACCATGTAATTTGGCAGTTATTTGTTGACATTTCAATTTTGAGTAAAGATTGGGACACAAATAAACCCACAACCTTTGGGACACAACTTAAATAATGTGTCTATCTCTCTCCTGTGATCTCACTGGACTCCACAGTGACACAGGAAAGAGATAGACACATTATTTGGGTTGTGTCATAAAGATTGTGTGTTTGTTTGTGCCCCAAGTATTACCCTTCAATTTTTAACTTCGTGAATGTTCTAAGCAAACATTGAGTAGTGCTCATTTGGTAACTAATTATAATAATAATAATAATAATCATAATAATAATAATAAAAAATAAAAGATGAGTCTCTCTGGCAACGAAATAATTTTTTTTGATTTTTTTTATTATGAAAAACTAGAAAAGAAGATTACTTTAAGAAAAATTTAGTAGAAAATCTCATTCTACCAATGTTTGTTGTAATAGACCCATCAATTGGTACTTCCCAATGATAGGCCCTATAATTGTAAATGTTGTTAGAAATTAGTCCAAATTTTCCTATTATAGAATTATTAGATATATTTTCTACCCCTAACCTATATATACAGAACCGTATATATATATACATATATTTAATTCAGATTTAATGATTGAATCAGTTACCAAATCTGACCAAATCTTATCAAATCCCAATTGATATTGGTTACAATATATATAGAAATTTTATCCTGATATTTTAGGATATTACTTTATAAAACGGGTACAAACGAATTTCACAATTTCTAATTCACAATGTTGCATATTCAATCTAGATATCACATCATAAACGAGTCTTTCTGCGGGTATTGAATTTTACACTGCAAACAGTTCATTTTTATACTGTAATTGGTTTATTAGTGTGAAATTTTACACTGCAAAATTTCACTACTTTCATTAAATCTGATTTTGACTTGCCATATATACACATTAATTCTGGTAGTTATGATAGCATTTTGACTTGCCAATATTTCATTTTGAATTAATGTCCAATAATTATAGTGCTTTCCGTTTTTTGTGTTTGTGCCATAAATCACGTTAGGTTTTGAAAAAAAAATTATTTCACCATTTCTAATTCACAGTGTATTGCATATTCAATCTAGATATCACATCAGAAACGAGTCTTTCTGCGGGTATTGAATTTTACACTACAAATAGTTCATTGTTATACTGTAACTGGTTTATTAGTGTGAAATTTTACACTGGAATTTCATTATTATACAAATAATGCAGTTGTTACAAGCAAATAACAAAATTCAATGAATTATCCCCTACAAGTTTGTTACACCGTCAAGTTGCCCACTAATTCTCAGAACATCTTCTCTAGCTTCGTGTTAAAACAATGTCCAAGACCTTTCGTGAGTTTAGGAACTCGTGGATTAAATCGGCCCTGCACTGATTTGCATTGTACTCTGATGTGACTGATGAATGTGAAAAGCTACATGGACAAAAGGAAGACATTAGTGTAAAATTTAACAAGTAGGAAATCTCAAAGTTGAACAATGAGATGTAATCATAAGTCTCACACAATTACGTTGAACAATGAGATGTAGTCATAAGTCTCACACAATTACGTTTAGCGTTATGGCAATTTTTTCCCCAATCAATCCATGTTTGATGATTACGTTGTAGTCATCAACTTCACACTACATAACGACAATAATCTGAAGAGTAAATCAAAAGTGATGATGAACACGAGTGTTAAATTTCACACTTATATTAGACTTACAACGACACATCCTTGGAGAATCCCGTATTTTGCAGAAACCCAAAACGAGAAAACCAAAAACACAACATCCCAAAAAACCCTATTTTTGAAGTCTATGGTCTTAAAAACATATAAAGATCAAGTAATATCAGAGAGTGTTTTGAAAACACACACACAAAAAAAAAAATCGAATCTACCATCGGGTGAGTGAATATCACGATTTTTTTCTCAAATATTTACCCCTGATATATTGATTTTGATGAACAATTGTTTGATTGTGAATGATCCATAGTGTGAAAAACATGTCAACGATTTCAGACAATAGTGTTTATTTTTACACTTACCCTTCTTCTTCGACATAATCTTGTCCGAGTCCCAAAACTTGCTTGAAGCTTCGATCGTCATCGTCGGAGTGGAGGTTGGTCGCCGGAAACCGAGAGGATAAGATTTTTTCCACGAAAGGCTGGAGACGATGATTTCTTATCTTCCATTTTTTATTTTTGAAAACCCTAAAATTTTGGGATTGGAATCGCATATCATGAGGTCTCCATATTCCATAACTAATTTGGAATAATTTATAAGGATTGGGGAAGCCAAATTTGGTAGTTGGGGGTTTTATCAGAATTTGAGGGGAATGGTAGTTGTGTCCATGTTTTTACTAGTGGACCTTAGGCTGAGATGTTTCAAAGATTGGGTCAATTGTAAGAAAGGTCCAGTACTTAAGATTTTAGACTAAATAACTCCTAATTTAAAAGTAGTAAGTTGAAACTTTTATGAAAAAGCTAAAAGAAACTTTCTAATTCCCACGCCAATATCAAATTTAAATTACTAAACAATTTTTTGATAACTTTTTAAATAAAAAAAAATTGCATTTAGAAAAATCTCTTACGTACTCCCACAGAAGTTATGAGTATTGCCTAGACATTAAGGCGTTGTTTTTTTAACATGTTAAGCAAGGCTATAACTGTCAATTTTCTATCAAAATCATACCAACTAATTAAGCTGGGAAAATAAGATGGTTTAGGTGTAGGTTTTGTCAATTGGTTGAGGTAATGTCATGATAATTAATTTTAACCAACTCTAAATATTTTGGTGACATTCCCGTCATCTTTTTCGTCAACTTATTTGGTGCTTTATGTTGAAAAGTTTATGCTAAAAAGGATGGTTTTATTATATTTCTTAAAAAAAAAAGCATCGTCGGTCAAATAGGATCATTTTTTTTTTCTCGGGACGGCCTTCTATTTTTTTTTTTTTTCTTTTTTTTTTTTTGGTATCATTTGTAAGAACAAAATTCAATCGCGTACATCATAAATATTTTAGGATGGTGCTTCATTTGGTCCACAGATGTAATAGAAAAAGTTACAAAGGAAAATACTTTCTTAGTTTAGTCACTAAGAAAATGGTGGAAAAAATGTTGACTAAACGAGGATGAAATTTTCTTAAAACTTTATATTTAATTCAGCCATTGTTTTTCACTAAAAATAAATAAATAAATAAAAAAGTAGTTTGTAACCTTATTTGGGAACCAAAGAAGGACACATTAGATAACTCTTTTTTCCTTCTTTGTCCATTTTCACTTTCTTATTTAATTCTTTTTTGTCGTTAAGCCCGATTTGGTTTTTCAACACTCGAAACTGTCCGATTAGATTTTAAGAAATTTGAGAATCCAGTCTATTGTTTACAAAGTGAACTAATATTTGGATATTTATACAACTGTTAATTTTCTTTTACTATTTTTGTAAAAGAGATATGTCAAAAAATATAAACATCTTTTTAGATCAGTACCTATTTGTCGGAATAGAATATGGGACAAACTTCAGGCATGTTTACCGACCCCACAATACACCAATTGTTGAAATATAACATCTTGACTTCGCAATAATGTCAAAATATAAGTCTGACACAAAGAAAGAGATGTTATAGCCAAATGAGAGCATTTTTGCTCACCCATTTTTGGTACACCATTGCTATTAAGGTCTTTATTAGGTGACATATATCTCATTTCAGTAATTATATTGATAGTATATGGGAATGAAAATAAAATAGGACACGTGTCACCCAGTAAAACCTGTGTGAGCGATGGTAGACAAAAATGGGTACTCTCCCAGACAAACAAGGCATAATATGCAGTGTCATGCACCAAGTACTCCGCTAAAAAGACAAGCTGTCATTAGAGTAGTCTTAACACCGGAAAATTTGGTGTGGTGTGTAATATGAGCGAATTATGATTTATTACTATAAAGTTTCCAACTACTCAGCAACAGGCAAAGCTTTTAAAATTTCTAAATGAATTTCAATTTTAGAAGTTATTCCGAAACTTTGAAAATTAAAATGAAATGCTTATTTTTTTTTTTACACATTATATTCTAGGTATCGGTCATAAATTGCCAAAAAAGAAAAAGAAAAAGAAAAAAAAAGGTGAATTACTTATAACATTAATTTGTGACTGGTCAAAAGTTATCTTGAAAGATTTGTGATTGGTAAAAAATAGTCCAATAATTTTTTTTTATTGAATTAGAGAAGTGGAAGGGGTGTGTGATTAGCACTACTTTTCCTAACTAAAATGTAACTTTTGACCAATCAAAATTTTTTACATTGGCTCGTATCAATTGCAATTGAATTGTAAAATTTTATTTATTTTTGCCAAACAACTATAAATTTTTTATTTTAAAACGTTTGTGCAATTAATTGTATAATTCATTATACACCTAGTATTTTTATTTTATTTGTGCCAAACATCTATAGAGCTTTTAAAGTCAAAAACTCCAAAAAAATTGTTGCTAAAACCCCCACTATGATTTATATATACACATCTATATATATATATATATATAGATATCAGCACTACACACACATATGAATCATGATAAATTGACAGTGACAGTCGCTCTTCCGGTTCAGTCGGATCAAAGCAACCGCGAAAAAAACTCTCCTCCGACACTCTCACAACTCGCGCGTACTTACGCGTCAGATCTAGGCCCGACACCTCACAGAATTTATTCTGTGGTAACGTAAATATTGCCACATGGCAGATTCTTATTGGTCTCAACCAGCAACTGCATACCATACAAACATTTCTCGACTCCGAACACTCCATAAATTGCAATACCGGACAAAGCCCCCTCTCTCTCTCTCTCTCTCTCTCGTCTCTCTGGCCAGACCACCCCTTTTTTGCTCCATTTCACGTTGCCGTTTACTGAACTGTCTCACTCAATACCCTCTCTCTCTATACTTTCTCTCTCTATATCTATATATATGTGTATATATATATATATATCATCTCACATTCTCTCTACATGTTCCCCCTTTTTGTTCTTACCTCATCTTCTCTGTTCCTCATTTCTCTTCTCTAGCTGTAAGTGCTTGTACCTAGGTTCAATTCTCTCATATGTGTTAATACATACATACATACATACATAAATAAACGAATATATAAAGTACAATACTGTGACTAATCACTATTTGTTTTGGTATTATTTCTAGGAGTTTTAATGTTGTATTCAGAATCTCAAGCGTTATCTGCATTGAAGACTCCAGTTGTTTGCTTTGACGGTCCATGAGAATGAGAGATTGCCGCTAATTAAACAGTCGAAGGTGAGAAATTATACCAGATTCTCTTTAATTTGTTTTGTCGATTATTATGTTTTGCTTGATTTTGGGGGACGTAATTGGAAATTTATTCTGATCTTGAGGAAATGCGGGATTTTATTTTATTTTATTTTTGTCAGAGAATACATTTTGCAAAAAATACAGAAACCGGATTAATTTTTGTTCTAGAAATTAGCTTCATGTATTATCTTCCTCAATTCTGTATCTTCATATCAGAGGAAATTTATTTATTTATTTAATTTTTTTTTGGGGTTACAAAAGCATATATATATATATATATATATGCTAATTCTGAAGTACATATATTCGTGTGATGCAATGCTAATGTGACATAACTTTCTTTGTCCTCGTTCTTTCTTGAGCTCTCATGACCAAGGGCGAATGCACGTTGGGGTAAGATAGGGATGGCAATTTCCTCCGCCCCGTTGTAATCCGCTCCACTCCGCTCCTAATGATAAGGGGTTGGAGTCCAATAAAATCGTAAAGGAGTAGAGTTGGTTTGAAGAAACAAAACTCCTGTAGGAGGAGGAGTGGATTTGGGAAGACCCCCAAACTCCTACTCCGATCCGATTATGTTGCAAATTTACTAAACTATCCTTAGTACTATAAGTAATTTACCCCGTTGACCGTAGTTAATCCGCTCCAATCCTATTCTTGATTGTGTTTAATCATTCTATGGTTTGTTACTTTGCTAGATTTTGCAACACTCTAATCACGTTAATAGTGTTTCAAATATTTTTTTGTTGTGAATGGACTTCTTACTGTAGATCTTTTTACTTTTTTAAATTGATATATAAATTGGTAAATGGAGTAGGAGTGAGATGGAGTGGAGTAGGAGTGGACAAAATTAAATGGTGTCGGAGTTGGTATGCTTCATGAGTAGGAGTGGAGTGGAGTAGGAGTGGCCATATATATAAGTGGAGTGGAGTAGGAGAATGACGACTCCTACTCCACTCCGCCCGTTGCCATTCCTAAAGAGGGGGCAGTTGCTCCCCCCTCAACTTTTCAAAATCACTATTTTACTCTATAAATTTCACGCATTATTCATTTTTGCCCATTAATTGCCCCCCTCAACTTTTTAAAATTACTCTTTTACCTAGTATATTTCATGCATTAGTCATTTTTGCCTCTTAATAGCTCTCTCAACATTTCAAAATAATTCTTTTACCTTACATGTTTCATACTTTATTCATTTTTGCCCTTTAATTGCCCCTCAGCTTTTCAAAAAAAAAAAAAAAAAATGCTTTTAAACTATTTATAAAAAAAAAAAAAAAAAAAAAAATCCGGGTCGGGAGCACTGCCCCGAACCCCCGTATAAGTTTCTACCCCCTGATCAAAACTCCTGGATCCACCCCTGCTCTTGACATATTTTCATATCTGAAATTTCTTGAGCTTTCCTTTTATTCTATTTTGATTGCTCGTCATGATGGTTAGCATGGCCTACATTAATGCGTAAGTTCTTGTGCAATTGTACAATTTTGGAGAGTTTAGACCATGTTAGTTAACCAGTATTGACATGTATAGTAATGATTTACCATGGTTTTGGTGCCAGATTTATTTATACTATGTAACAATTACCTCGGATTGTTAACACAAAATGATTAAATTTTGAAGTGTTTTCAGAGTTTGTTACTCAGGGACATAACTTGTCTCCACAATAAATAAACATCGGGTAATGCTACGCTTTCTCGGATGTGCCATGTGCAATAGCATATGGCACAATTGTTAAGTCATTTGGGAAGCATAGCAGTATTCATAAACATCTCAAGCTTTTTGGATTTACCACCTCAGTGTTCCCCTTCATTTATTGTCCTAAACCATTGTTTACTTTCTATTTTTCTATCTTTAATATAGTGGACCCTTTAGTTGGTCTTACATTCACACTAATATTCTACCAAATTTCTATATACCCACTCTTCATTAGGCACAATATCTAAAATAAAATAAATTGCGAAGTATGAGTGTATGCATGTTTTCTAGGTGCAATTTAAATGCTATAATGCTTAAAATTTTCAAACCATAACTTTTCAATAGGCATAAAACTGCTCTTTGAACAGTTATTACCGAATTTTCATAATGTTTTCCATAGGGTAAAAACCTTTAAACCTCTTCGTGGAGAGTTGTTTAAGCTGTAATTGAATTTGGCTTTTTATGTTGTAGTCAAGGAAACAGCCTCTCAGATATGGGGATGTTGAACGAGTCATTTTGGTGTTTTGGTGCCAGAATAGGCAGAAACTCAAGCAGGGAGGCAATTCCCAAATGGCACATCTTTTACCATACAGTCCCATGGTGTAATCAACTGCTTATCGAATTTGTGAGCAATTATCAAGCGCTCAAATTTCCAATTTTAGGAGGAGAGTTGCCCACTTTAGGAGTTCCATTGCCTCTTTCAACATATTTGTGAGAAATAAAACTATATGCAATTTTTGATGTTTTGTTTTGTATTTTTAAGGTCCAATTTAGGAATTTAAGTTGGATACGATTCTTCATTCTGTATCTCATAATACGCCTTAGGGTGTCTTGTAATATATTCATGAAGTAGGCTTTTTCGTTATGATTTTGCATTTTGAGGGCTGAATTCCGGTCAATGATTTACAAATTACAATATTGATGGGTTTCCATAAGTTCCCCTTGTTGCAAAGTCAATGGATTTCTTCAGATTGAAAAAAGTGATCTTCTGTCTTTTCACTCTTTTGTCCTTACTCCTTCCCTGTAAGCGTCATGATTTGGAGAGAATAAGTTAAAATGACAAGATTCTAATTCACTCGATGGGTTTACTTGATTCATGGCATTGTCCTGCTTCTACTTAAATCCTTCTGCTAGAACATTGAAGCAGAACCACACCTAACACTTAACTAACATCAAGGGATGACTTATCATGAAGTACAGTTTGATGCAACATGAAATGTTTGATACAGTTTGAGCAACAGAAATGTTTGACACAGAAAAGACCCTATAAACCCGCGAACTAGGTGGTGGAATCTTAAAGGCGAGAAACTAGCAATATTCCAAGAGAGAATGTATACAGAAGCACCTTGGAATTTCGAAGATGGAAGCAATACCATGTGGGATAGAATGGCAAGGTGCATCACGAGAATATCGAAGGAGGTCCTCGGAGAGTCGAAGGGAAGAGAGTTAGCTTCTAAAGATACTTGGTGGTGGAATGAAGAGGTACAAGCTGCAGTAAAAACCAAAAAGGATTGCTTTAAGAAGTGGCAAAATGATAGAAGTGAGGAACACTTCAAAAGCTATAAATGTGCAAATAAGGAGGTTAAAAGAACAGTTAGAGTTGCTAAAATGGAAGCCTATGACGCCTTCTACACCAAACTAGACATTAGAGAGGGAGAAAAATGTATTTATAAGCTTGCTAAGTCGAGAGAAAGGAAAACGTGAGACATTAATCAGGTTAAGTGTATAAAAAGCGATGACTCTAGGGTATTAGTGAACGATGAAGAGATTAAGGAAAGGTGGAAGAGCTATTTTGAGAAGTTGCTGAATGAAAAACATATGGATAACACAATGGAAGAAGAAACTGGAAGTTACGATGAAACTAGAGAATACAGATTCTATCGGAGAATAAGGAAGTTTGAGGTGGAATTTGCTTTGAAGAAGATGAAACCCAACAAGGCCTTAGGACCAGATGGGATCCCCATTGAGGTTTGGAAATGCTTGGGAGATGTGGGGGCATCTTGGCTTACAAAAGTTTTTAATAGGATTTTAATGACTAGAAAAATGCCTGATGAGTGGAGGAAGAGCATCCTAGTGCTTATATATAAGAGTAAAGGAGATGTACAACAATGCAACAACTATAGAAGTATTAAATTGATGAGCCATACTATGAAGCTATGGGAGAGAGTGATGGAGCATCGCTTAAGAGGCGCAACATCAGTGTCAGAAAATCAGTTTGGATTTATGCCTGGGAGATCAACTATGGAAGCAATTTATTTACTTAGAAGACTAATGAAAAGTATAGAGAGAAGAAAAAAAGATCTACATATGGTTTTTATTGATTTAGAGAAAGCTTATGATAGAGTGCCTAGAGATTTAATTTGGTGGGTGCTAGAGAAGAAAGGAGTGACCAAGGGTTATATTGACGTGGTGAAGGATATGTATGATGAAGCGGTTACTACAATTAGATCACCAGCTGGAGAAACAAGCGAATTCCCAATTACCGTAGGCCTGCACCAGGGGTCGGCCTTGAGCCCTTATTTGTTCGCCCTAATTGTGGATAAATTGACTAAACACATTCAAGATGAGGTCCCATGGTGTATGTTGTTCGCAGATGATATTGTCTTGGTTGATGAGACTAAAAGGGGACTCAACACTAAACTAGAAGCTTGGAGAGAAGCACTGGAGACTAAGTGGCTAAAGATAAGTAGGACGAAAACAGAATGCATGGAATGTACTTTTAGCAACAGTGGAAGTAGAGACAACGAAGCAGTGAAGATCGAAGATCAAGAGATCCCAAAGAGGGAACACTTTCACTATCTAAGCTAAATGATCAGTAGAGACGGAGAGATTGGTGATGACGTGACCTATAGAATTAAAGTGGGCTGGCTTAAGTGGAGGAGTGCTTCTGGAGTATTATGTGACCGGAGAATACCAGCAAAATTGAAAGGAAAATTTTATAGGGCAGCTATTAGGCCATCTATGCTCTACGGGACAGAGTGTTGGGCAACTAAGAAACAACACATTAGCAAAGTGAGTGTAGCGGAGATAACACATTAGCAAAGTCAGTGTAGCGGAGATGAGGATGCTAAGATGGATGTGTGGTAAGACTAGGAAAGATAGAATTAGAAATGAGTACATCCGAGAGACTGTAGGAGTGACACATATTGAGGATAAGTTGAGGGAGAATAGACTTAGATGGTTCGGCCATGTGCAACGAAGACCTGTAGATGCACCTGTGCGAAAGAGTGATAAGATCGTAGTGCTTGGAATGGTTAGAGGGAGAGGGAGACCTAGACTGACTTGGGAATATGTAGTGCAACAAGATATGAATATATATAATTTAAATGAGCATATAGCTCTTAATCATGTAGAATGGAGAAAAATGATTCATACAGCTGACCCCAATTGATTGGGACACAAGGCTTGGTTTGGTTTGGTTTGGTTTGGTTTGGTCACTTAGAAGTAGCTCCTACAAGTGATAAATAGAGGTTTGTTGACTTAGCTAATTTAGATATGTTAAATGAAGAATTCTAATAAGAAATTTGTACGAGTATATTGAAATGTTTGAAAGGGCGCGAGGAATGTGGCAATGGATACAAGTTTCTTTGTAGCACGGACTCTTCACTTTGGGTGCTGTCTCCGTATTGTGTCCGTGTCAGACACCGACACTCGCCGGACACGCGTCACCACATGTCTTAAATTTTTTGATATTGGACACACCTTGAGCACGTGTCGGGCACGTAGACGACATGGCTGGACACGAGAGGGAACACGGCATGGTGGCCTCTCATTAGAAATGCTTTTAAAGTTCTGAGGCATTAGTCTTAATATAGTAAAATTGGGGATAAGCAATTGGATTATTTTAGAATTATGGAAACAAGAATGGACCAAAACTGCAAATTGTATATTCTCGTATCCTAGCCGTGTCCGTATCCTGCATTTTCGGGATTTGTCGTGTCGGCTTGTCCGTATCGTGTCGTGTCCGTGTTGCGTGTCCGTATCCATGCTACATAGGATACAACTGGGATGGTGGTGAAAACAAGTTGAAGAGCACCGTCCAATTTAGGAGATGGCGCTTTATAGTTGACGTATTGCACTTGAAGTCATCCTGCTAACATTAGATAGGTTGACGATGCATTTGTGATAAAATGATTCAGTTAGTATTTGTTTTACTGCAATTTTATGGTGATATAAATCCTCAACTGAAGTTCCCCCTTTGTCTTTTATGCAGATTTTTCATCATTTATGCTCTATATGTGTTTAAACCACAAGATTGGGTGAAATGACGGATCACAAGTCATGGCTTTGGAAGAAAAAATCAACGGAGAAGACCCTTGTTGCAGCTGAAAAAGTAGACGTTTCTCTGAAGGAAAATGAAGATGAGGTAAATGAAATATGCTTTGGCAGTTTATTCTTTTTTCCTTCCTATCCATTGTAAAACTAGTTACTGTTGTTTTCGATGTTGTTGCTACCTTTCTCATTAATTAAGTAAATTCTGTTATTCCACATTGGCCAAGCAACCTTTCGCTACCCTGTATTTTCCCCAAAATTTCATTTTTTACCCTCTCAATTTTATTGTTTCACTTAAGGCCCTCAATTTTTACATCTGTTTCACTTGAGACAAAAACAGTAAATTTTAGAGGGCCAAAAGTGAAACTTCTCCGAAAACACGGGGTAAGAAAGGCTTTTTAGTGTTCCACATTTATTACATCATAGGTCCGAGTTGGATGTTAGTACCCCTTGGGTTGGATCATTGCCTTGGTATAGCCACATACATATCCCTTTGAGTTGCCTGACTCTCATTGGGTCAAATTATACAGATACCCAACTTGACACGCGTGCATTTCATTGAAGCAAGAATTATAAACACAGTATGAAGTGAATAGTTGCTTTATTGTAGCTTTGAAAGCCATTGCTATTCTAAAGTCTATATCATTGTTGGTAGAGGACTGAACAGTGAAGGTGCCATTTGGTGGGCATTTTCCAGACTTAGAGCCTGTTTAGTTAGGTTTTAAAATAATCAATTCTTGGAATAAGTGATGTTTTAGAAAGCATTGGAAAAGCTAACCCAAATGGTCACAGCTTTTAAACTATCACTTATGAGCTAATCCGAAAAAGCTATCCCCAACGGGCTCTTTTACTTCTTTGAAATTATCCATAAATTTTGAAGGAAATGAGTTTTTGCACGGTTGGTTGTAAAGGTTTCCAGAGACTTGGTTTGGAAGTAGTGCTTTTCTTCTATCTTCATTCCTTTGATGCAGCATACAATTTATACAAATTACATGCCATGTATAGCTTGTCAATTACCTAAATCAAGCTCCTAAATGTAAGGTGATTACTACGAGTCAACGATTTACACACTATCCTAAATTAGGTTGAACACAATCATTACAATATTATTTCTTTATAGGTTGAGGTTAGTTTATTGTCTTATTCTCCGTTTCCCCCACATGGACTCTTGTACAGGAACCTCAGAGGCTGCAATTCATTCCAAACAATTTGATTATGGGCTTAGTTTGTATAAAAAGAATCATTTTTTTTCCTTGAGGCGTTGCTAAGAACTAATCTTTATTTAGATACAGAGACATCTCACTGAGAAAGCCGAGTTGGAGAGAGATCTGAAAATTTCAAATGATAGGCTTTCTCTTGCGCTCTCTGACTTCAACACTAAAGATGAGCTTGTGAAACAACATGAAAAAATGGCACAGGAAGCTGTTGCAGGTGAGATTCTTTAAATTTGTAGTGGCTATATACATATTTTGTTTCTCATGCACTTTTCCACATGGTTCTGCATTCCAACTTCAGCAATTATTGAATAAACCCTCACCAGGCAAAATTTGATCTTCTAGTCTGACAAATTTACCATTGAAACCATGGTTCTTAACAAGTCGATTCGTGAGTCAAGTCGAGTTCCATACAATGCGATACGATTGACGATTCATGATTCATAATATGAACTTTGAAGTTCTAAGTTTTACGTGGAAAACTTGCAACATTTCCAGCCTTGGTGTTGGATGAAACTTGTGTTGTTTCTTCATTTTAAGCGTTGTGCATTTGTTTTTATGTACAGTATGTACAATTCGCAATTTGATATGATAATATGATTCAGGATTCATAATGTTGGCTAACCGATTTACGATTTGACAACAATGATTGAAATGAGTTATGTTGTACAGGTTGGGAGAAGGCTGAAGCAGAAGCACTATCGTTGAAGCAAGAGTTAGAGGAAGTTTTAAGGCAGAGAGCGACCGGTGAAGAAAGATTAACTCATTTGGATGCAGCCCTGAAGGAATGTATGCATCAATTGCGTTTTGTTCGAGAAGAGCAAGAGCATAGGATTCATGATGCTCTAATGAAAACATCTAAAGAATTTGAGAAAACAAGGACCTTTTTAGAGGAAAATTTAGCGGAGACCAATAAAAGACTTACCAAATTAGGTGCCGAGAATAACCAGCTGAGTAAGGCTCTCTTAGCAAAAGAAAAGTTGATCAATGAGTTAAATGACCACAAGACTCGGGCAGCTGCAGATTTTAATGCTCTATTGTCCAGAGTAGAATCCAGAGAGAAAGAGAATGGTTCTCTAAAATATGAGGTTCGGGTGCTCGAGAAGGAGCTTGAGATTCGAAATGAGGAGAGAGAATTTAACCGTCGAACGGCTGATGCAGCCCACAAGCAGCATTTGGAGAGTGTGAAGAAAATTGCGAAATTGGAATCGGAATGTCAGAGACTCCGTGTACTTGTTCGAAAGCGGTTGCCGGGTCCTGCTGCTCTGGCAAAAATGAAGAACGAAGTTGAAATTCTTGGAAGGGATTCAGGAGAAACAAGGAGGAGAAGGTCGAATCTTTCTCTAAGTAGTTCAGTGGATTTTTCTGTAGACAGTGGCCCAGATACTCCCACCAAAAGGGTAAATTTTCTGGCTGAGCAATTATGTGCCCTTGAAGAAGAAAACAGAAATCTTAAAGAAACCCTTGAAAAAAACACAAATGAACTCCAATTTTCTAGAAACATGTATTCTCGTACAGCTTCAAAATTATCACAAGTTGAGGCACAGCTTGAAGACTCATCGATAAGCGAGACAAGGAGAAATAACCCTACACCACACGAACTCTCTATGGCAGCAATGTCTGACATTGGCAGCGATGACAAGGTTAGTTGTGCAGAGTCGTGGGCTTCTGCTTTGATTTCCGAACTAGACCATTTCAAAAATGGAAAACAACTGGGGACACCTTCGCCCAAAAATGTTGGAGTTTTGGAAATGAATCTGATGGATGACTTTGTTGAAATGGAAAAACTAGCGATAGTATCTGGGGACAAGTCGGCTGGAAGTTCTTATCCTTCTTCAAATGAAGGTCGTGAAATTGTGGGTCCCTTGGAAACTATGTCAGGTGGGTATTTATTGGCTACAGCAGGTCAGGTCAGCATTCCAGTATCCAATTGCAAGTCAAAAGTTCCTGGTTGGCTTCAGAATATACTAAATGTTATATGGGAACAAAATCGTGTCTCAAAAAGAAACCCCGATGAGATACTCAAGGATATCAAGGTTGCTTTGGCATGTACTAATCATCCAAATCCGAATGATTTTATTGATGCAACGAGAAGATCAAACCACCCTGATTCATCAACTTCTGCTCATGTTAGTGGGTATATCTCTCGGAATCCTCAGGATACATATACAATGACAGATTCAAATGGTGGAGTAACCGGTGATGATATATCATTGGGAAAGAAGAGAAACCCTCAGGTCCCTTCAAATCTGAGTAAATCGATATTTAAGATAATCAAGCTTATTGAAGGGGTCAGTTTACCATCTCCAGATTATGGTACCCCAGAGACCTTATCTGCAAAAGATGGTAGTTTTTACGTTCGTGTTTTCCAATGGAATACTTCAGAACTTGGCTCCGTTCTGCAGCGTTTTGTTCAAACTTGTAATGACTTGTTAAATGGAAAGGCAGATCTTGAAAGTTTTGCTCTGGAAGTAACTTCTGCTTTGGACTGGATTATGAACCATTGCTTTTCTCTTCAAGATGTTTCAAGCATGAGGGATGCGATAAAAAAACACCTTGATTGGGATGAAACACGGAGTGAGAGTGAGATTGAAGGTGGAATGATTGGTCAATTTTCAGAATCAGAAACGTTACGTATTTGGAAAGAACAACCGTTGTTCCAAACAGAAGAACTTCAGCCTAATGTGAAAGAAGATAGTAAAAGTTCAAACGATGAGTTGGCCAATGTGGAAGGAAGACTCTTAGCGGAGATTGATAAGAGTGAACCGCTGATAACTCGGCTTCGAGAATCAGAGAAAACTGTAGAAAGATTGCATATAGAGTTAGAAACTTTGAAGCAATCAAAGAGGATGATTGAGGAGCTAGTTAATGACCATAAGTTGGTGAATGAAGACCTTGATAAACAGCTCACAATCGCTAGAGTTGAACTGAATGAGTCCCGTCAAAAGTTATCATCTCTGGAAACAGAATTTGAGAGTAAGCAGAATTGCTGTGAAGAATTGGAAGCTACATATATTGACCTTCAACTCCAGCTTGAAAGGTACATTTAGCTATTTATACCTCCGTGCTTGTGACGATTACTCCTTTTATTTAAATTGTTGAGAGATCTCAGATGTCTACATATTTCACTTTCAGTGATACAAAGGAAGAAATTTCGACATATGATGTGGGTCAAGAAGAAAAGCAACTCCGGACTGTAAGTTCCTATTAGTATATACTACTCATTGTAGTTTTGGAATTAGGTATTGTTGGTGTGAGTTCCAGTAGATTGGTAACTATTGTACCGTTCACACTACATATTGGATTTTGGGTTAATATCACCTACCACCTAGAAAGCACCGGTGCGGGTGCCGGGATTCGGGTACGGAGGATTCGCCAATTTCCAAAAAGTAAGGGTGCGGGTGCGGAGGGAGTACTTATATAAAATATTAAAAATATACTTTTATATAATAGTACATGTAGATTATTCTATAACTACTTTGTCTTGTTTTTAAATTTCTTTTTCTCTCTTTGTAATTAAGACATGAATAATAATTAGCAAGCATTAATGCTACATAAGCAAGTAAGAAACCATAAACTAATGGTCTACTAATAAGCAATGCAATGCAAAGAAATAACAAGAAAACATTGTTCGTGCATTAGTGTTTACAAATCCGTTAGTGCATTAGCGTAAACCCTCACCCAAAATCCAAAGTGAACTTCAAAAGAACTCAGAAGAATCCCCGGGTGCGGCGGCCTTTTTGAAGAGTCTGTGCTTCATAGCCTACCACCCGTGAGGTTTAACCCGAGAACACTTACCCCCCAGGTTTGAATAACAACACTTTCCCTGAGCTTTTATTAATCATAACAAATCCCCCCTTCTATTTATTGAATAATATTTGGTTTATTAAAATATACCTAAACAACCCTTGCCTAGTTTTGGAAGATTGAAATGACCTTGGGGCTGGCATAAAGACCCATCTCTTCTCTTCTAGTTGAAAATTACATAAATTTGAAAATTATATATACCATAAGACATGGAAAAAAAAATCATAATTTTGGGGGAAAAAAAAAAAGAAAGAAAAAGTGGATATGTTTCATGGAATCGTCAAAATGTTGAAAACATATTTCACGATTCTTGAAAAATCGTGAAAATTTCAGAAAATTTTGAAGAACTATGAAAATTGTTGAAACATAATTAAAAAATAACTTTTGTGGAATCGTGAAAATCGTGAAATATGTAAATACCTAGCAGATGGGCTCTTTAGACATTTTATAAATACTTTGCATTCTACATGAATGATTTCAGAGAATATCTTCGTTTAAATGCTAAAAGTGTCTTTTACTTTTCTATGGTGTAGGGTAAATCACTCTGGCCCTTCTTACTTCTCTGTTAAGTGCTATTGACAAAGTTTTGCATGTCAGTCAAATCCTCTAAAGAAGAAAAAAAAAACCTCAGTGCAGAAAGGACTTGAAAGCAGGAAAATATCAAGTGTTCTTGACAATTTAATTTCTTTCTGCAGAAATTCAGAAAATGTAATTGAAAAATCAACAGAACTCTCTCTCTCTCTCTCTCTCTCTCTCTCTCTCTCTCTCTCTCTCTCTCTCTCTCTCTCTCCAGAAAGGGGTCAAACAGAATTCTTCATCCCTTGATGTAATATGTACTTGTATTCTTCTTTAGTAGTACCAGAGCTTAGAAAAGTGGACTTCTTTATTTCGAAAGGAACAGACGGAAAAAGGGCAGCCCAGTGCACGAGGCTCCCGCCATTGAGGAGTCTGGGGAGGGTGAGATGTACGCAGCCTTACCCTACAAGTATAGAGGCTGTTTCCAGATGGAACACTAAAAAAAAAAATTGTCTGGAGATTCTCTCATATATATTTTTTGAAGTGACCACTTGAGGATAGTTGTATATACTATATATATAGGAACTATTACAGGTGTGTAATTCAGTATGTTCTCTTATATTACAATGTATACGTATTGCAGGATTGGGAGATCACAGCAGCGTCAGAAAAGTTAGCAGAGTGCCAAGAAACTATCCTAAACCTGGGGAAGCAATTGAAGGCATTGGCCTCTCCGAATTGTACAGCACTCCTTGACAAGGCTGTCTCTACCCCAACAGAGACAATGACCACCAAAACCTCCCCGAGGAAGAACAACCAAAGGTCCTCTCTACTAGATAAAATGCTGGCCGAGGATAACGCTGAAGTTGATGATCTAAAGTCTCCCAAGACCAAGGAAGTTATTTGCACTTTTGACCCTCCCAAATCCCAAACCGTAATGGATGTCTACTCGGGTCCCGCCTTCCATTCCAACGGAGCCACAGATCATCCAGAAAGGTTTTTAAACTTTAATGGGATTACTAGTAGTCGTAATGAAGCTTCGGCAGCTTCTTTGGCTATTGTGCCTATTAAGAAAAAGGGCGGCGGGGGATTGTTCAAAAAGTTTATATGGAGAAGAAAGAGAGGTAATAGCAAAAAGGGGGAGCTGCCCTTTGCTGCATGTTAGTGACAGCAAAGTCAGTAATAAATTTGGAGCCAGGATCTAGTCATGGTGGCCGCTGAGTGATTGGTTTGTTGTTTGAGTAAGAAATTATATGAGTTTGCTTTTGTTTTTGGTTGGTGCGAGGGAAAACAAAAGAAATTTGCGTGGTTTTTGCGTTGTATATATACTACTTCGATAATTGAGAGTTTGATGTGGAACTTGAAAAAAAAAAAAGGTGTTTAAATGTGGTAAAGGTTCTATGCATGTTTTGTTCAGTATTTCATTTGCTCGTCTGTCCAGATTGTGACACCTTTTTTGTGACTGCAAACTAATGTAATGCTTATTTTTGTACCAGTATCATTCTCCATTTTTTTTTTATAGCAATTGTAAACTCTTCATTCTAAGCGTTTATATATGTTTGCTGGACAAACATTTTGTGCGCGCGCGCGTGTGTGTGTGGATGAAAGAGGAGAGTATCAGAGTCTCCATTCTCGAACTTCCTTTCAGAAGTTGGTCCTTTTTCAGAGAATGTTTATGAATTTGGACTTATAGCAGAAATTGTACATTCCATTGAGTCAAGAGCTATTTAAATGTGCAGCACTGTCCAAAATCTAAACCTTTTTAGAGATGGGTGAATTTGGAATAATGGATCATTTATGTCAATATCAGAAGTTTCTTGGGAGGAAAAAATGATGTGTTTGTTGTATGTATGTTTGTGAAACTACTACAATAGTTATTAGGGGTGAATGAGCCATCTAAAAGTCTACACAAGTTCTTAGTCCCTTGTTAGGGTTCAGAAGACATTCCTATCCATTGTAATTATATAATCAACTTCATTAGCAAGTCTTACTTGCTTCTCTTTTTAAGTTGGAGATGGAATTTTGCATCCGAGAACATGAGTTGGGTGTTGACAGAACCCCATGCTTGCTTAACTTCTATAGCATATTAATCTCCCCTTATAGTATTTCTATCTACATGATCTATATCCCCCTTTGGACTTTCTTCTCTCTAAACAAAATATATCAAAATTGGTATATGTAAGTTCGAAGAAAAAATCACTTTCGTCGCACCAAACAGAACATTAGTGTTACAATGAAGTGAAATTACCATGTTTTGGATACAGTAACTTAAATTACATGCTGAAGCTGATTGACGAACTCGAGGCCATCTGATCATATTAACAAAAAACTACTACATTTTTTTTTTAGCAAATAAAGAAGTTTATGCTGACACCTGCTAAGTTCAAAATTTCTGAGATTATTTATTCCAGACATTCAAAATTGGAAGTGTATATGCATATCAAAAGTAGAAAAGAATCACATGTCCATATGTATTCAGACTCAGTCTCTGTATGATATAAATTTCGCAATGTCATGGAGCCCGGCCACTTTGTAACATTCAGCAATTTGGTCGACGAAGTCATCCCACGCCCCTTCCACTGAAGCTAAATCCAACAAAAAAGCAGCTTCATCCAATGCAACCTGCAAGAGGACAGAGGAGGTTTTCATACCGTACTACTTATAAGTGAAATTCCATTTATTTAGGCTCCGTTTGGTTCTTGGATTTAGAGGGAAAAGAAAGGAAAACACAAAGGCTATATTTGGTTCACGGATCTGGTGAGGAAAAATTAAGGACTACGTTTTCCTTTGTTTGGTTACTTAGCAAAATAGGGAGAAACATAGGAAGGAGAAAGAAGAAATATATTGTGAGGAACAAATTTTAAAATGAGGGAAATTTTTACCTAATTAGAATTATACTTTGAAAATTTACAAACTTTAATAGCTGTTTAGGCGTGGAGGAAAACATAAAAGAACTCGTTTTCCTTCCCTTTTTCATTTCCTTCAATAACTCCACAAACCAAACAAATGCTTATTGACTTTATGGTTAACAAGGAAAATCGGATGAACAACAATATATGGTGAGAAATAAATCAAAATTTTGAATTTTGTGAGTTAATTCCCTCAAAAAAATTTATTTTTACCATTATTTAAGCATGGAGGAAAACACATGGGAAATAGTTTTCATTCTTATTTCCCTTTCCTTTTTCTTTTCCTTCTCGAAACCACAAACCCAACAGAGCCTAAGAAACTATCAGGCGAATGTACTCAATAGGAAATTTTTTTTTTCTCTTTTAAACCTGAGCAGGCGCCTTTCCCTTCTGTAGATCTTCTTCCTTTCCCTCATCTGACACCTTCTCCTTAATGTACTCAATTTGTTCATCCTCCCACTCAGCTATACAAGCCACTTCCTAAATAGGATCAACCAAACCATCATAGTCAACATAATGAGAAATAAACCACTTCCTAGGGAAGAAAACACGGCATATAAGGACAGCATAAAAGAATCGTTGACGGGTCAGAGACATGATATTTGCAACCCAAAGTCCACCACGGTGATTTCAGAGCCCCCCTTGCAGCATCTTTAGCTTCTACCTTACGGCCCACCCTGTAGAAAACACACAAATGGCTCAAGAACACAGAAAAATGTTTGCGGACTATATTTGAATCAACTTCTGAAAGGAAGTAATAGAGGGAAGATTTTCTACAAACTTCAGCAAAACCTCTGCATTGAATACAAAAGGCCGTCCAAATCCGGGAAAGTGCTCTTTCTTTGTATAGAACTCCCCAGTCACCAGAGCTGAGACCTACCACCAGCGTGAAGAAATAATTAAGAATGGGAACTCAAGCAACAGGCAAGAGCTCCGAAAAAAGTTGACCCACATCAGTTTAGTCTTACATGGTCCCCCTTCTCAAAATGTTGCATCACTTTGCGCTCTAAGATATCTGGAAATAAACCAACCTGAAAACAAAATGTCCATTATCGTTAACGCTCTGTTTGGTTTGTGAATTTTGAGAGGAAAAGGAAAAGTTCCCTTGTATTTTCCAATATGTTTTCCTCCATGCTTTTGTAAGTATGAAAAATCAAAAGTTTTCAAAAAACAATTAGAAAAGAATGGGAGTGACTAACAAAATTTCAAATTCTTAATTTATTTCTCACCATATGTACTTTTCCTCTTTATTTTCTTTATTAACCAACCAAAGAAAATTGTTTTCATTGGTGTTTTCCTTTCTTTTCCCTCACTAAATACATGAACCAAACAGAGGCTAAGGCAATTTGTCAAGACAGACAAGGTTTGTGCTCTCTTAGTACCTTCCTATGTGAGTTTATTTTCACTGGTAAGTATGTCTCACACACCCACACACACATGTCCAAACCAAGAATTAAACCTGCATCTACCATTCAGAAATAGCAGGACATACCAATTAAAATTGGAATCAGAAGCTACCTTTTTTAAGAGATACACATCTAAATTTGAAATCTTTGATTCTGCAAAGTCACCCTTCTTGTAAAGTTTCTCGCCAGCCTGTGCTGAAGCACGAAATAACGCATTGCTGCTCTCCTGAGAGTGGGTGGCATCTTCTTGAACCAGCATTCTATGAATATATTGATCTACCTAAGTTTAGATTAGAGGGAGGACAGAAGCCAAGTTGTTTGTACATCAATTCAAGTGTACGAAAATTAGAAGATACAAAGTTACTCTTCAACATGAAATCAAACCATGTCTAGCTTACGTTCTTGGCTAAAAGCCACACCCCTTGCTTACGGACCTCAACCACTGGCATCTCCATCCTGCATTTATGAGAGAAGATAGATTAGGGTTTGCTTGAAATGCCATCTTCAGAATGCACTCTAATCAATTGTATTAACATTATATTCTTCATTTTCGACATATTTTGAAGAGGCCTCCTAACGCAATTTTTTACATTTTTTAAAAAAAGAAGCAAGTTTTACTTGCTTATGCTTCTAAGTTGGATATGACATCTTGCATAGAAGGATATCAGTCGGGGTTTGACAGAACCCCATGAGGGCCATCCTACTCAACTTCTGCAGTGGGTAACTCAATACATCATGTTCCTATCTCCATTTTTACCTCTCATTTTTCTTTTCCTCTAGATATTACCCAAATACAAAATCTATGAATATTCCTGCATGTCTCCGAAAAACCACTACTTCAGTTCCAAAAACAGCATTAACCAAACTTGAATTTTTCTTAAGCAACTGGCTACCAGTTCGAGTTTATTTTTTACCCAGGGGGAGCAGTTGGCCATCGCAGCAATGCAGTTACATAACCTATGGGCAAAAGAATTATACAAAAAATAGAGGAAGAGCTTCAATTAGAAGTTTTTCTGGAGTATTTGCTTTCAAGTATAAGTTCTAATCAGAGAAAAGGAAGGAAAAAAAAAATTGCTTTCCATATTGTAGTTATCCAAACCTGAGCTGTTTTTCGTTAGAGGAATGACCAGTGGGATTAAACCATGCTTGGCTCCAGGAGAAACTAGGGGTTCACCTGTTACACTTCATAGATATGACTTAAACGACACAAGTGCTTTCTAATGATGTCTCAACAAGAACTCAGTTGCCTGATATCTCAACTACCATGCTTATCTTATGTGCTAAATGGTCTTGATAAGTGATGTTGTGCATTAACAGAAAATAAACTGACAAACACTTGGTTCTAAAATCCACAAGTGCTAAATTCAAAACATGGGAACAAGGAATAGTCTTCCATTTGATAAATTATGAACAGAAACCTTACTGACAATAGCTAGACTTCTTAGTTGCATAATCAGAGAGAAAATGACGGCATTAGAAAGGGAATTCAAGAAGGCTACCCATTTTAATGACTATTGAAACAAAGAAGGAGCATACATAACCATTTCAATCCGCAATAGTATTTTGTCAACAAGCCTATTTACTTGAGCAAAGAATAGGATCTCTGGAAAAAGGCAGTTTGGCAAAGCCATGTTATGAAAAGATTCCATAATCGATTTTAGCAAATTGTTTACATTAACTTGACTTTAATACAAACTTACTTCAGCAAGTACATATCAGTATGTGAACCCCAGGTACCATTAAGTACATGATTCATGGCTTTAAGATAATTCCCTTTCTCAAACTATTTTTACACCATAAGGCCATCAACCCACTATGCCATGTAAACACACAACTGCATTGAAAACAAGTGCTTATGATGCATCAATGGCACATAAATGCAAAAACACTCAGCATTAGCAATACAACAAACAATAAGTTTATGCACCCCTTTGGAGATTGTACATGAGTTGGCTTTCAGGCTGGTGCATGTGTTTTTTGTGTGAACAAAAATATCAGCTTGTGCCCATTAAAGAATGCAGGATATAGCCTGTGAGGAAGAAGATTATGAAAGACACGCTATAGATGACCAACTCGATCAGTTAACGTTATTGAACATTTCAAACTATGGAGACACATAATTTTCTCAGGGCTATCCTTATAAATATATATATATATATATATATAAAGGTAAAGAACCATCCCCAAGAAAATCACATTTGGATCCAGAACTTTCTCTATTGGTTCTCTATTCAGTTTCTTTACTCAAATCGTGCATAAAAAAAAATATGCACCCAATTTTGGAAAAAGCATCCACAGGATCAAGCAAGATAACAACATTTTAAAACTTTAAATCTAGCATTAAATTATTTTTTTCATCAAGTAAAGAGCAATCAAATTTGCTTTCACTTATTTTCACCAAGTAGATTATTATATTTTCACAATGCCAAGGATTTTTTATTTTCTTCATTTTTTTCTTTTGTTAGGGTGCATCCTAAGAAGCACCGATGCGGATACATGACACATATATGATGCGACGCGAATATGTGGACACGATACTTCTCAAAAAAGCAGGATACGAATATGTCTGGGACACGTAGATTTGTAATTTTTTTAAAATACATATTTTACCATGTCTAATCAAAATTGGCATAAAACCACATAGTAAATTACAACAATATTATAACATTATTTGTAATAACAAAGCCAATAAATAAAATTCAAGAACATCGTCATTAATCATCATTCATCAACATTCATATGTTACATACGTCATTACATTACTTACGTATTTGCCGAATGAATTGGTCTCAGTATATACTTCCCTTTATCCTTTTTAATCCTAAACTTTCTTTTATGTTTGTTTTAAACCCATTCAAATTTTAGAAAATCACATAAACATCTATATATAACAATTTTAGAAAAATTATAGTTTAACCCCATAATTTCAAAACATTATCTAAGAATGACAACTTTGTGTGTCCCTCACGTGTCCTAGGCGTGTCGTGTGTGTGTCCTTTGCATGTCGGTTGTGTGTCCGTTTGGGAAAAAAAAAAAGAATAAACAATTCAGGCTCAATATTTAGAGTATCCGACACGTGTCCAGAGAGTGTCAGTGTCGGATACGCTGCCGGCACGAATACGATGGTCAAAATAGAGTGTTGGTGCATGCATCACATATATCTGAAAAATAAGGGTCCCCCACACACATGAGTAAATTACTCAAAGAAATAAAACAAAATATAGCAGCATACTGTCCAGTGTCCACTAGGCTTGCAACCAATTAAGGACTATGTAAAGAGCCTTGGCAAGAACAAAAAAACATAAATTCATCACAACCAAGTGACTAGAAAATTCAATTTCAATGATCACTTTCTACATGAGCTACAATAAACTGATCAATAGACTGGAAATGCTTTACCTCTCAGTTGAAGCATTTTCAAAAGATGATGCAAATTCTCAGGAGGTTGAGTTGCAGCAACGTCCTTGATAAATGACACATGGTCTGCATTTCAAAACCCCAGTTATTAACAGAAGTTTTGCATTTATAATTTGTACAGACGGATTCTCAAAGTTGATTTGATTAGGAAATTTCGTCGAACCAATCTCCTAACTCATTCTAGCTAAATAGACTTTGCAAGAAAGTGCTGCAGAGACTATAATTTTGTATTAGAAAAACACCCACCACTCATGGAGCTATATACTCTTGCTATAAAATCAATTAATCTCATATATTCAAAACCCATCTATTGAAATCAATGTCATGCTAAATTAAGAAACTTAATGAATACCCATTTGAGCTCAACACAGAAAAGGAAATGATTTTGTATCCCCACTTCAAAAGGAGCCATGCGATTGGCTTGTAATTGGAGTCATTGGCGATAAATGAGAGCATTATTTTGAAATTAAAATGCATTCAAATGAAAAATAAAAAATAAAAAATTAATTCGAACAGACACAACATTGACACACTTGAATTCTACTCGAAACGCCATTATCTCAAACGCTGTATGTAGATACATACATCCTCATAAAGAATAGTTGCTATATACGTATAGATGTGTATATTATACGTATATAGCAACTATTCTTTATACGTATAATATACGCATCTATACACGCACACTGTAATCATATATTCATATATAGATAGAGACAGTACTGTACCAGGAGTTGCAGAAACTGACAATGATGAGTGGCATCGGAATGCAACTCTGCCTCGCCGGAGAAGTAGAGGTGAAAAAGAGGCGGCGCGTGGACCACCGGCGGACAATACTCCACCGCCCACCTTCATATCCTCTTCTACTATCGCACCACCAAGCTTTCGTCGGATATACTGGATTACTTTATATGGGCCGGGCTGGATCTAAATGGACAAATAATTTTGCTTGTGGGCCTTGTATTTTAGATGTGGACCCTAAAAGGTGGACCAAACTCGGATTATGCTCTCTAATGCTCCATTTTGTTTTGATGTAAAATGTATTGCGAAAAAAAAAAAAAAAATATATATATATATATATATAAATATACAGTCAGGTTCTAAAGAGGGCGCTATCTTTTTATTAAAGAGAGGGCTCTATTTTGACCGTTGGATCGTGCTTTCATTAATGGCAGTTTTGTCATTTCACAGTTTTTAAACACAATTCAATGGCCAAAATAGAGGCCCTCTCTTTAATAAAGAGAGGTGGCCCTCTTTAGAGAATCTTTGTATAAATATAAATATATATACAGTCCGGATCTTAAGCGGACTCTAAGAAGCATACCAATGGACTTTTAACAATGAAAAAGCCGCCTTTTAACGACGAAAATTTTTGTTGCTAAAAATCATTGTTTTAGCGACGAAATTTTTCGTCGCTAAAAGTCGATTTTGTCTCTAAAAGTCAATCCACTCCAAACCCTCCCTTTGAGCTCCACACCTATGCTCTCTGTATATATATATATATATATATGTATATGTATGTATTAGTGTTAGGTTGCAAAAAATTAGATAAAATATTTTACATTAAAACAAACAGAGCACATGTGCACATGCTCCGTTCAACGGAGAACAAAACATAAAATGTGTTCTTTTCTTTTTCTTTTGGGCCCGAGCTTGTTTGTGTTTTTCCTAAGCACGTTAGACACAAAAATTATTAATGGATTAAATACATTTTACCTCCTAGTAGTTAGGTTTGTTTTTATTTGACCCTATCACGGGTTAAAAGTGCTTTTTTTTTCTTCTTCTTCTTTTTTTTTTTTTTCTTTTCTTTTTTTGATGGGACAAAAGTGGACAATTAACCCAACGTTATTTTGTTTTAAGTACAAAATTAGTGGTGTTTACTTTTAATTTGAAATGACAAATCTATCATTAATTTTAGGTACAATCACATGAGGTCAAGGCGACAAGCGTTAACTTTTGAACTATAAGAGCGGTAAAGTAAAAATGACTAACCACATAGAGGTAAAATTTAATTAATATGCTAGATTTGACCCAAAAAAAAATAAAAATTAAAAGTTACATTCAATCATACCAGAATAGTTAAGTGTCAACTTTTAAACTGTAAGGGGTAAAGTGAAATGACCCCAACTATAAGGGGGTAAAATATACTTGGAAGAATGTTTCTTAATCAATAATAATGATGCTATTGTTGTTAAGACTTTTGCATTTACTCTTGTCTAAACGTTTAAGTTAAAAGCCAATGCACATAGGGACACATAATCAATGGAGATAATTGGTCAAACTTCTTAGTTTTTATAGACCACACTTTTTTAAAAATCTTGGCAAACTCTATCTAGCAAAAGCAGCGGCTTAGTTCAGTTAGTAAAAAAACACTCCACCTAACACTCATTACCGGGTTTGAACCCGGGCATCGACACTTATGCCCTCACATGAGACCGCTACACAATATCAATGAGTTACTTTGAGCTGTTCACGTTCATCCAAAGTTCAGATATGAATCGAATACAAGTTTCTCAAATCTATATTGCAAATTTTGTTTCCCCAAGACAATCATTTATTCAATAACTTAAGATTTTGGTACAATGACCATTCACATAATAAACTGTGCTTGGAAACACAGAAAGAATCAACAGAAAATACATCCAGAATTTGGAGTACCCACCTCACATGTACTGGATTCATAAATACAAAGTCAACATGATGTACAGGAAGCATTTACAGAAGCAATCACAGCTAGCATTTACAGAAGCACTCACAGTTATTACATCTTGCCAACATGAACTACTAGACATCTTCCGAATACTCGGCAGCAGTAGTCCTCAGGATTAACCAACCATGGGCCACATAGCAATCCTTTGAATATTGGATTGCATTGCTTCCGGCTTTATTTGAAGAGCGGGACTCGCGGTAAGCAAACCAACGAAGAAGTTCAATGGAACCCTCGTACCCCATACGTTCATAGACTCCAATTTGCGACATTTATTTACAAGAATTAGAATCCCATTCTCAGTTACATGACGGCAGCTCCATAGAACAATACTCTGGAAAAAAGAAATGTATGTACGTGTTTATATTTATACAATATACAATGTACACCTTTACAAAGAAGAAATGCCAAGGTAAGTGAATCAATTGCATCAATTTACCTAAAGTAATTAGTTAATTGAAATGAAACAAGTTCTTGATTAAGGATTGTTCCCTTTCTTTGTTTTTTTTTCTTTTTCCCTTTCCAGCGAGGGGTTGCAAATTTAGAGTCAGAAAAGAAAAGGCCAAGTAAAGAAGAACGAAAATGTTCCCTTAAGTTTTTCATCATACTTCACTACATTAGAAATTAAAAACATATTCCACACATTATTGAACTCAAGTAACGAGAGAGCCGCAAGTGACTCGGCAAAATTCAAAATTTCAATTTCTTCCAAAATTTTAGTTTATTTTTCACCCTATTTTCTTTTCTTTCCTATTTTCCTCACCATTTTGCTTATTAACCAAAGAAAGAAAAGCATTTTGTTTTCCTTTCCCTCACTAAATCCATGAACTAAACACATACTTAAAGTGCTATTCACACATAAACTACCAGTTTCCAGTACATTTAGAAGGGAGAAGAGGAGTGTAAAAATTACTGCCTCAGATACAAGGTACACCAAAAAATTTCAAGAAAAAAACTTGCAGTCCAAAAGAATTCTCATGCCCGATGCACATATCGACTTAAGTTTGACATATATAAGAAAGATAAACAAACCTTCAGATCTGGGCAGCTTTTTGAAATAGCAAACAAAGATTCATCTGTAATAAATGTACCCCCAACATTCAGGTGTTGCAGCGAAGTAGCTCTTGAAATCTGTTGAAAAAAACTAAAGAACTAAGAAAAACAAAGCATCATCTTTCTCTTAAAAATGGAAAGTACAATAACGTCATTAGCTATGAAGCACGAACACAGACACTACGACACTAGCAGGTCAACACAAAACCAAACCAAACCAAACCAAAAACAAGCCTCGTGTCGATAAGACAAAATCCTAAAAATTGCACGTCGAAACTGCAGGAAAAGTGTCCGTGAAGTGTCGTGTCCGTGTGTCGGAAACGATACGACACGCAACACGTTAAATTCTTAGAAGTGTCGACGCTTCCTAGGTCATTAGACACACCCAGTGCACAGATCATGCACGGGAATGTTTGCACCAAAACCTAACAATAAGGAACATTCTGAGTTTTTGTCTGCTCACTCCACTAGTCCTCTTTTGATGGCACGGGAAACTGGGACAAATAAAAGCAAAGAGGTAAATCTGCAACTGTTTTCGGCAATAAGCTCATGGTACGAGGGTCAGGTGGTACGTGTACAAGGTTGGACTTCCCAAATTCATGAATCTAAGAACAGAGAGCCATGGCCATAAATTTATACATTGTTATATTTCGGAATAAAACAACATTTTTTGTAAAATAAAAACGAGCATTCCAACCATTTTGAAGGAACTTTGTGGCAAAAGGAATATATTAAGATAATGTTTACTATTATACAGATAACTAACATGCTTTTTGGTGTGTATGTCCAACCAGAAGGGTAGGATACCTATCGTGCACCCATGTCCTAGTATCGAGTGTCTGACACTGGCCCTTCAACCAAGTGTCCATGTAACACAGCAAAAACCTAAATTCCCTTGTTAGGCATCCATGGGAAGATTCTTATAAGTAGCCGCAGAATAGTTTAATTGTCCAAGACAAACCATTCAATTCCATGGCCCAACTTGCATACTACAAAGAGAAGCGGGCTTAACAAAAAATAAGACACATCAGCAATTCAAACCCAAATGCATGACAGATTTGTGATAATTCATATTGCGCCAAAAGCCATAATCACAGTTTAGAAGTTTCTTCTGTAAGTAGGTCATGGCAGTTTAGAAGTTTCTTCTGTAAGTAGGTCATGGATGTATGGTTTCAAGTTGTCAACACAAATGCTTTTGTTACTACTTCTTCAACTTCAATCACATGAAAAAAGGTCAACCAATTAATGGCAAAAAATGCAAAGAAGACAAACTTTCACTCGCTGCAACTTTTTTCCCTCTAATGTTAAGCAGCCCACTATAGAGTTATGAACAAGGTAGATATTCCAATGTAAAAGATGTGGAGAATCCACCTAAACCACGTTAGCTCATTTAACCTAGGTATTGCTTAGAAATCTGGATCAATTTCTCATGAATTAGTTAACATCGATGTCCAATCCAAACAATATTCAATTTTAGAAAACCTTCAGCATAACTTCCAAAGGTTCAAGAAGTCCTGTGAAAAGAGTTAAGTATCGATATTACAGTGCCAAAAAATAAGAAGGCACAGATTCAAAACGTTAAAAAAAGTCCATAATCCAATGCCGTCCCACTCATATTAGGATGCTAGAAAGGAAAAATAGTAGACACAGACTTGAACTTCAGCTTGTTTCAACAGATATTGAGGTCATAACAGAAGTGGAATGGCTATTAACTTAAAATTGGGCATTTTTCGCACAAGGTAGCAATTCACGCTCGTCAACCCAAAATTCTAACACGCTTCAATAGTAACACTATCGTAAAAAAAAAAATTGCCAACATACAATTTTATTAAAAACCATTGCATTCCATATACAAAATTTGTGATTTTGTTAATAAGTTAAAGTTTGGCAACTTTAACTGACTGATGTATATAAGATGATGATGCATTGCACCAAATTGTACAATCTTCAATGGTAATCAAGTAGTTCAAAACCAAACACGGATAACATGGGTTCATGCTCAAGGATGATAAACACTAGTACATATTTAAGATGAAATTTAGATTTGAAAACTGGATGCATACATCAATCTTATGTTGGTATCAAGCAATGATCACCATCTAAATTGTTTGTTGTGGTAAGATGTGGATCCATTTTGTTCAGCAAAGACATCTTAGTTTTTGCCTATCTAATGATTTGATTTGTAACACTTTAAAAATCAGTTAGTACACTAAAAGATGAAAATTCGTTTGGTTTTCACATGGCAATACATAGCATATGATTGCTACAAAAAACAGAGACAAATGAAGTGATTTCATACCAGATGAACAACACCTGCATCTGTGATCCCTGTCATTCCCCATAGGGATATTGAGGTCAGGTTGCCAACGCATTTTGCCCATGATATTTGGTACAGGCCATTATCTGTTATTTTGCAAGCCCAACGGCTCCTTGAACTGAAAATTTAACTAAGACAAATGAAAGATCCAAAAACACTAACAAAACCAGATGTAAATTTGTAATTCTTATGCTGATACATAACACTGCAAAAATTTACCCCCATCAGCGTAAGATTTCAATGATAGTTATGGTTATCTACACAGTTCACATGATATACTAATGGAACAATCCAATTTCAGTGGGACTACTTTTTTCCGTTTAAATTGTAGATAATCCATATCTCAGGAAAAAAAAAATGGCAATTGACCCGAATTGCATTCATAAAATCCCAAACCCGATGCCATTCAAATCACATTGAAGCCAATCAATTCCTATGGCATGATAATTACAGTCCTCATTAAACATTTTTCAGTTCAGAAATTCCTCCCTAAGCCCAAAACTATTATTGTTATCGTTTATCTTCCCAATTCTAAGACTGATTCAGACTTAAAACGGCACAAACGAAAACAAAATTAAAGATGAAAATTCTGAAGCAATACATAGTTCAACATCATCAATTCGAATAAGAAATACGATAGAAGCACATATATACTAATACATGTATTACACATATACATTGAGAGAGAGAGAGAGAGAGAGAGGGGGGGGGGTATATAATACATGTCGAGCTCCTTGAGGCTGTAGGCGAGAAAAACGAGACGAGTGGTTGAATCATCGTCCATAATCTTATCAGCAAAGCTCAGCCTCTCTCTCCTAGCCAGAGATCGCTTCACTCCTTGTTCCCATTTCCTACATACGCCGCTCGCACTACAATTACAATCAACATACATATCTGTATTATACATATATATATATATATATATGTAAAGTTCAGAACAGAGAATAGGACAAAGTAACAACAATTGGAACACGCTAAAACTGATCAAAGACAGAAACTCACTGAGCCAAATCTTTGAAACAAGTGATGAGAACAAATATATGAGAAAGGAGGTCAAGAGGAAGGCGGTCAATCTCGGCCGCCTCTTCGTCCCCTCTCATGCCTCCTCTTCTCTCCTCCTGTCACCCCTTCACAAATTGGGGAAAGTTAGAGAGAGAGAAACAAGTCAATTTAGAGAGAGAAACGAGACGGAGGCTCTCACCTTTCTGAAACGTTTTCAATGGCAACGAAATGAAAAAAAAATTTGTAGAAACAGTCGTACGTACTAGTTATGGCGCTTTCGAGCCAGGCGGTACAATATAGTGTGTACATATATATAAATACTCCGTAAAAGATATTTTATTTGTATAATTATATATTGATGTTGAGAGAGAGAGAGAGAGGATGTGGTCATATTCTCGACATGTCTCCATTATTATTTTAGGGTAAATTACGCTTACACCCCCTTTATTGTGACCGTTTTTTAAATACCCTTCAACTATAAAACTCCATAAATTAATCCCCTCAACTATAACAACTTTTCACTAACATCCATTCGTTTAGGTTGTTGTCCAATAAAATGACTATTTTTGTATCATGTTATAAACACATGATATAAAAGTGTTAATAACATGATATTTTTGCCTCTCCTTTGAGTCATTGAAATTTTAAAACAAAATTGTCTTAAAATGTGCTTATAATAAATGGGAATTATATGTGCCAGAGCAACAATGATAATTTTGTCCTAAAAATTTCAATGGCTCAAAGTAGGAATAAGTAAACGTTTAACGTTTTTAATATTTTTATATCATATGTTCCTCACTTGATATAAAAAGATCAATTTTTTGGGTCTGAATTTTTAATAGGAGTGTTGATGAAAAAAAAATACAACAATTGAGGGGGTTAATTTGTCAAAATTTTATAGTTTATGGAGTTATTTGAAAAAGAGTCATAGTTGAGGGGGTTTACTGTAATTACCTTCTTCTTTTTTTCTCTGCTTTGTGTGTTTCTTTTGTTTGAACAGAGCATTACGTAATTAGCTAGTTTTACGACTGGCTTTGTTGGAGTAATACGTTACATGTACTTTCCGTGTATTGACTGGTTATATCAGCCTACCACGTGGACCGATATTGCCCAGCTAAGATTAACTTTGTTCAAGTTAAGATTTGGGAAAAAGGGTCAGATTCTAATTCTATCCATGGATTGACCTGGGTAGGATATCAAATACTGTAGTAGGTTATAAGGAGAAGTTATATCATGTCTCATTCCGGAGAAGTTATCACGTCACGTCATTATACCGATGTGGTATGACATTCTAATTATATTAAGTCATGTGATATCTAAAAATAGGGATCACGTGAGAAGTAGTGCAGACATAACTAACATGGAATAGTTGTTATGATCATGGGATAAGGAGTCACATAGAACCATTGAATAGGGCATCACATCACGTTATCATGTGGGCATGGTGTGATGAGCTCTTTCTCTACAGTGGTATGGTCTCTATCAATTGAGAGTTGTTAATTATGTGGCCAAATACACATTTATAATTTCACATTTGAATTACGGAAAAAATATTCATTACAAATTTACAGTGTTATAAAATCCTACACGGTCATTAATATTACAAGTCAATAGAGAGCTTGTACAAAATTCATTTAGCCCCCTATTTTCAGGAGAATCTCCTCCTCCAACTCAGTGATACCTAATATTTGCTCTTGAATCACATGGCAGACTTTTATTAGCGTGAACTATCAAGTGCCTTGATCAGTTGATCCCATCCCAAACAATAATTTATCGCCTATAAGGGTCTGTTTTACTTTTTCTTTTTTCTTTTTTCTTTTTTCTAATAAAAGGGGTTATTGATTCTACTTTTCACATGGAATTGGTTCTTTAGTATGTCCTACTCATACCAGAAGTTCAAACATTGCTCCCTCTTCTGAGCTCTGATATTTATGTTCTCACACAAGAACACTATACTAAATGATTTTTTTTTAAAAAAATAAGTAAACTTATATGATTTTATTCAGAGAATCTGATAGAAAATAACACATGTTTTTTTTTTAATTAAAAGAAAATAACACATGTTTGAATGTTTAAAATGTTATTCTAATCTGCCCACGACATCAATAGTCGGCAGTCTTAATTTAATTGTGGTCTAATTATAATAATATATTTAAACTGATGAGTGTAGGCACCGGACTCTATATTTTTATTTTGCTAACACTTTTTTTTTTTTTTTGACACAGGGACACTCACACACCCAAACCCACAGACCCACTCTCATGGGAGGACTGGGGACCACCCCGTACTGGGAAAGAACTATGGCCAAACCCACAGAAAAAACAGGGACAAGGATTACCACCCTGCAAGGACTTCCCACCAAAGAGAGTCGAACCCACTCACTCTCCATTAAAGAGAGAGTGGTGATACCACTCCAAATGACAATAGAGCACGAGTCTCTCTATAAAATGGTCAAATGACTTTTCAAGAAAAAAAAATGGTCAAATGACCTAACTAACGAAAGAATCATTTTAAGAACAACTTTAAAGTTTAAACTAGCATTAAAAAAAAAAAAAAAAAAAAAAACTGACATTGAATATGGTTCTCCCCTTATGTTTCATAAATAAATAAAAAAACACACACACACAAGTGAAGTGCTAAAGAAAGGCAATTTTTCTACTTTGGTTGTATATTATACCTTCCCAATCATGTACAATCTTGTTTAGAAGTATAATTTTAATCTTCACTACGCCATTTCAAATTAGGTTGAGTTTGAAATGGCTCCCTTTTGGGTAGTCATTGTGGACTACACTCATGTGGCAGTAGTAGGAACATACAAATTTTTTATTTATTTTTTTATTTTTTCTGCATTGTGAAAAAATATCAATTTTTTTTTTTTGTCCTGCAAGGCCACGTGGATGCTACTCACAATGGTTGCCGAGAATCCTTACCCAGCCTCCTTAGGGCAACTTCTACTTCTGTGGCTGTAATAGATCTTAGCAATAATTAGTTTCATATACCGACTATACAATTCCTGAAACATAAATTCCGTAAATATATTGACTATAAAGAGGCTCAAAAAAAATCAACAACTTAAAATAGGCTTTAATATACTAAGAATAACACTACGATCATCAAATGTGTATTCTAATTTCACAACACAAGTGTTTATTTACATTTTATAATATGTGCATAAACCACAATCAAGTTGGAAGCTAAAAAAAAAAAAAGAGTGTACAACATTTGAACACCCACATAAAATATTTTACCTCCAAAACCACTGTAATGTATTAAAGATTTTTCCGCTCTATCTAAAATTAGTATCTACCATTGATATCTCATATTTCCCATCCCTAGGTATAGGTGTATACATATGTATACACACACATATGTACAGCTATAGATATCTCATATTTGCCAGGTGGTCTTTATATGCTTAGAAATTACTGTCTAAACATAGTTATTAAGTTTCCATAGTGTCACCTATAAATTTAGGATGCTAAATGCCCAATCAGAAAGAAAACTGCATAGAATCATATTTTCATAATTCTCATTCCTCCATGGGAGCCCATGAAAAGGACATCATTCCAATACATCCCCATTTCTATAAAATATAACATATCAAGACCAACGTCCAGAATCTAAGCTAAAAAGGATAGTAGGGATTGTAGCAATTGAAACTACATCACTGCATGGATAACAATTTGAGTCTGAAAACAATTTTTAACCACTGTCACTAAAAGTTGTCTTAATAAGTCCTGGAGCACAAATGGGCATTCACATTACTGTGTTGGGAAAAATGTATGATAAAAGGAAAGATAAAAAGAGTCTATTGACATAAGGTTTCAAAGGGATTAAAAAAAAAAAAAGCAATGAATTAATTATTTTTTCTCCTCAGTTGCCAAGGCGATCTTTTTGCAAATGGGGCACGAATTTTTCTGCACAAGCCACCGTTTAATGCACTCGAAGTGAAAGTCATGCTCGCAATTATCAAGCTGCCCTAGCTCCTGCCCATCCACAAATTCTTCCTGCAATTAAGTTCAGAAAAATATATAAATAGTTTAGCATATTGCTTCAAAATATAAAAGAACCTAGAAAAAAAATGGTCGGGGAAATTAATTCAGGAAAAGAGTTCGGTAAAGTTCTTTAGGAACATCTCGTACTGTTCCGTTTTGAGATTGGTTTACGTGTGGTTACTGATACACGACATTGCACACATGGACCAATCACGTCAAAACACTTCGAACTGCTCCTATAGAATTTTATTGAAGTAATGTCCTTAAAATAGGTAGAAGTGTGAGCAAAAATACTTTTTAAGTGCCTTTTACCTGACAGATACAGCAAGGTTCCTTCTCTATTGGAGATCCTAATGCGACGGACTGGTGTGTACGTCGCCTCATTCTATTTATTATACCTTCTTCAGTCAGACCAGTGTTCACATGTCCAATTTGTTCCTCTAAGTACAACAACTCCTAAACCAATAACCGTCATTAAATACGCAGCGTTTCGTAATAATGATTCCAATATATGCAATGCCATGCAAAATAATCAATTCCATTTAAAGAGTGTTACCTCATATGACATTTCATCTACGTCAAGACGCATATCTTCATGCATATCATGCTCATCCTCAGAATCCTCATCAAACCAACCACGCTGGCATATAACCAACAGCAAGCGTCACATATTGAAGCATGAAAAACTAAAGCATGTGGAAAAACGTTCAACGTACATTGAAGAAAATACATAAAGATTCCAGACAAAGTCAACAAAAAAATCCGCTCAACTCTAATAGCAGCAAGACCAGCCATTATTTATAATTTGGGAACAAAGAAGGATCCAAACACCTCATGTTATGTCAGTTTCAAGATCCACCGAGTATTCAATGTGGGGAAAAAATGGTTCACCTTACCTAAGAAAAATAACAGACTTTATAACCAGCACGTACGTCACCTGAAAAAACCTAACCTCGTTTTGCACGGCATCATCAGAATTTATGAGTCTCAACACACGATGAACTTGTTCCAAGAAAACAAAGAAACTTATGGCTCTACTTGAGTGAGGTGTCAAAAATTTTAGTAAGGGCTAGCCACTCAATTAGCAAGGAATTGAATATTCATTATGTCATATTAATACTTAGAAGTCGAGGACCGAAACCTTAGAAACAGGAATCTTTAAAAGTGGTCACGCTCTCCGCCCCCGCCCCCGCCCCCGCTCCCAACCCCGCTTCTGCTCCCGCCCCGCTCACGAAGAAACCTTTGAAACCTCGTAATGTTTAGCACTTTCCCGCCCCCGCTCCCGCTCCCGCTCCCGCCCTCGCCCCCTCTACCGCTTCGTGCAACTTAGACCGAAACAACAATATGAGCAAGAGCAGAATTGGAGATTAAAAGACAACTTTAGCATGAAGCAAGCAGTTATCCACTCTCAAATCATAGATAAAAGAACCATTTTAACACAATCAATTTGAAGACCAGTCTTCCCTCCGAAAAATTCTACATGTAACTATTAAAGGATAGTGTCTTTCTAATCTCACTGTGATCACATATCAGTTACAATGTCTACAAGACCTTAATAATAAACAATCATCAAGGTTTTTGTATTATCTACGGAACATAACAGAAAATCTAATTTGGCTTTTCCAAAGATTATCACTAAAAAATGTAAACAGAAGAAAAGAAAAAGAGCTTAATCTATGAAGGGCCATTACCCAGTAGGGATCACCCTTAAGACATTGCCTTGTCACTGTTTTTACATAAAGTGGCTATTCTCAAAATTGAACCCGTGTTGTCCTATATAAGCTCAAACCTTTACCCATTGCACGTAAATCAAGGAAAAGTTTGGAACGATATATCTTCTCAGTCGGAATCAAGAACCCATTTTGATGGCCAGATGCGTGGAGGTATATAAACAGAGAAGTTATTGTCCTCTTGCATGAATAAGCAACGCTTTCAGCAAGACAGTCTCCTTTCCAAGTTACGGCAAATGATGCAAAAACTTTCATCTAGAGCACGATGTTTATCTTTCATGAAGGAAGTTTGAAAAGGGCATCGTAAATAATGACTTGGAAAGATAGATAATCATATCATTGATTTCTCTTGGGTAAAAAAATCTAAGTCACTGTCCAAGTGTCCTAACTAGAGATTCAGGAGTACTTACAGAATTTAAAATGTTTGTTTGTCCTCTATTTAGAAACTGCATACTTAAACCACGTCACGATAAGATAATCACATTTACAATTTATTGTCGAACCCTAGTACTACACCTTACAAAAATAGACCAGAAGTGTGGACATAAAAGTCCTAGTCTTTAAGAATTAGATGGTTCGGAAGATAAAAAAAATATGCATAATCAGTCCAATCCAGTAAAACCTTTTTTGCATGTTCTGTTGCAAAGATAATCAACTGCTCTAAGGAACCTATGCAGGCTACACTACTTTTACAAATATTTAAATTCCATGCATGGGCCCCTCTTCTTCTATTTGAACCTTACCAAAAACACCTATGGTTATAAAGGTTCCATACCAATCTTGTTTCATGAATCAGATTTGGCTCAATCAACCTTTCATACATGAATTTTAATGTTTTGACGACCAACTTTAAGTATCACCTTATACAATGAAATAATTACTCAAATGCTATCACTACTGGACAGGCAAACTTGAACAGCATAGCCTAAAATCATCAATAAAATGGTCAGAGTATAAGACAAATAGGGTAAAAAAACAAACCGCTGATAAAAATGTTGCTCTCCTCTCAAGAGTTGCAAAATGTGGTAGTAAAGGGGTGGTTGGAGGAACAGCATCATTTTGTCTTTCCTCTCTCGTCATCGGGAGTCCAAAGCCTAGATATGCCCGAATTGCCCTTGTATCACCAGTTGCAGCAGCTGTAAGCAGGTCAGCTCTAGCGGCTGCAATCATGTCCCTCCTAGATGACCTACTCGCAGCTCGATTAACAGCTTCAGAAACAAGCATACTCTGCTGAGAAATGTCTCTCTGAATGAGCGGTGAGTTCTCTTCCTCCATTGACGCATTCCCTCCAGAACTTGAACCAGTAATCCAATTCCTCTGGGAAGGCTGCAAAATAGGCTGGTGAATTTTAATGTTTGACACAACATAATTGACCAACTTTAAGTATCACCATGTAGGCTTATACTATTAAAACTATCAATCAAACGCTAGCACCACTAGACAGGCAAACTTGAACAGCATAGCATGAAATTCATCGATAAGAATTGTCAAAATATAAGATAAATAGCGGAAAAAACAAACCTCTGATACAAGTATAGCTCTACCCTCAGCAGCTGCAACAGGTAGTAGTGAAGGGGGGATTGGAGGAGTAGCAGCATTTTGTCTTTCCTCTCTCATCATCGAGCCTCCATAGCTTAGATACGCCACCTGAAATGCCATTCGATCACCAGTTCTAGCAGCTGCAAGCATTTCCCTCCAAGCTGACCTACTCACATGTTGATTAACAATTTCATAAACATGGGTACTCTGAGGAGTTACTGCCTGATTGAGCCGTGGGTTCTCTTCCTCCATTGACGCATTACCTCCAGAGCTTGAACCAGTAATCCAATTCCTCTGGGAAGGCTGCACAGTAGGCTGACTCATGCCCGAATTAATATTAGATGTGGAAATCCCAGAGAAGTCAGGTGAATGAACACGAGGATTTAGCACGGAAGTTGCACGTGACATGCACGGTGGGACTACATCTTGTTGATTTTCAGTTATTCGCAGGCGAGTATTTCTCGGTAAGCTTCCTGAATTTCCTGGTTGGCTTTCAAAATCAGGCCCAAAAGCTTGCCGATCAGAGCTGTCAGCCTCCTCAGGTACTTTTCTTTTGTCGAATTCTTGGTGCACATTTTGAATGTCTTGAGAAGAGACTGCATGCAGATTGGAAGAATCACTGGAAGGCGAATTCAACTGATGTAAAGATGAATCAGTTCCCATACTCTGACCAATTTCGTTAGTGTTGCCTTCATATGCAATGTTAAAGTCTATATTCCAACATGCAACACCGGTGTTGGCATTGGAATTATGGTCCTGGTCATTGGATTCGGGAGAGGATCTGGAGCTGCTGCTTTGACCTTCCATCATGAAAATTAGGGTCTCGTGTACAGAACTCTTCAGTCTGAAGATCACACCACCTGCATTCCAGAATAATCTTCATTAGCACTTAGCAGGCTGTACAGGATAACTAATCTACAAGTGGAACAATGAGTAATTATCCATAGTTGATGTGAAGTAACTTAATGCAACAAAAACCTCCAAAAATAGAGAGAGGACAGAGTGAGAGTTTTCTTTTTCAGCTTTAGAAATCTAAGTACAAGAGACTGGTTTTGAATCTTTAGCCTTAAATCTCAAAAATACTCTAATAGAACTGGCGGCCAATAATATTATTAGAACTTAGAAAATAATTTCCTCGAACGCCAATAAACAAGGAAATTCCACCTGAATGGTATCTTATCCATCTGCCAGACAAAAGCACAAGTTTACTAAGGCTTTGTTTGGTTCATGGATTTCATGAGGGACAAGAGAAGGGAAAGGAAAACAAGATGGAAAACTAGTTCTTTTACCTTACGGATGGGACTAGTTTTCCATCTTGTTTTCCTTCCGCCACCCGCCACCCATTTCTACCACACACACCCCCCCCCCCTCACGAAATCCATGAACCAAACAAAGCCTAAGTTTCAAGACCTATATCCACATTCTATCTGGTCTTCCTTTATGTACTAACCTGAATTCTTTCTAAACCTGAATGATACCATTTATCGATTTGGATTTGTGCTCTGTAACACAACACTATTCTCTTAATTAAGTTAATTCATCTATTCATAAGATAATATAGGAACCTTAGATTTGACCAACATACTGATACTTCCAATGTATATACTCAATGCTAACCCTTATCAGACCTACAATTGACAAACCATTAATTCATCTTCTTTTGCAGCCTAAGGTTCTGTTGAGTCCCATTTTAGCCTCAGAGACTGCACATGTATTCCATTCCCTACAGTTGACTTGTAAGTAATACACAGCTTTAGTTCTAGTTGAGAAGGGCCCAACAAACGTCTACAGTTTCTTCCAAAGGGTGACTCTTCTCACACGTATATATCAAGCTTCAACCATGCCTCTGCACCCAACCGTTCATTGAATTGACAACACAAGTTTTCACATCTCGCTCATCATTTGTCAACTGGATATGCAACGGTCACTTATTGTTTAACCAGGTGTATGCTCAAGCACTCACTCCAGTTATGTAGCTATCACAGGACTCTACTCAAAGATAAACACAAAGTCATTCAAGAGTCTTGAATTGCTAAAATTTGATCATAGAAAATCATGCAAAGTCAAATTCTGGAACAACACCACCCACAAACACCCCCCCACCGACCCAAAAAAAAAAACAAGAGAGAGAGAGAGAGATAGAGAGAGAGAGAGAGAGAGAGAGAGAGGAAAAGAAAAACACTCAATCTAACCCTAAACAAGATTGGAAATATTTAGTCTTTAGTATATCCGTCCTACATCAACACACAAATGTTACCTTCTTTCATGCATGAATCACAGTTAAAACAGTGATAGCTAAGTGTCAGTGCACATGCACGAGGACTTGCTGAGTACACTTAGCACACCATATATTAATCAAAATTTCTAAAACAGGTGGCCAATGTCGAAGGAACACGTGACGAGTCATAAAGCATTCTTTACGGAGCAATACTATGGTTCCAAAATTGGAACCCAACCCATGGCAGTGAGACCACATCCAATAAAATGACGACCAACTTATATTTTATAGGAATTTGTTTTAGATGGCCACTGTCACATGTTGGGAACCAAATGTGTATCCATGGCATTACTCTGGTTTATTACTAATTAGAGTTCCTTTTACAGTATTAATTTCTTCACAAATTACCATTGTTCAATAGTTTCTAAGTTTTATAATGGACAAACCTACTATGATATTACTCTATCGGGATCTTCTAGGATAGATCTAAGTGGTTTAGGATGTACGATACATCTCAAGTTACAACATTTTGGCATCACTTTGGTGCCATAAGAGCATCTCTAATTTGCTATTTTAGAGATGGATGTCAAACCTATATTTGGCATTGCTATTTAGTATATGTGCTCCAATGCTACATTCCAAAAGAATACCAATTATAGCATAGCACCCCAAAACAACACTCCAATAGGGAACCATAGGTGACGCTACAATTTAATTTGGCAATGCCAAATTATAGCATAGCACCCAAAAACACAACTCCAATGGCAATGCCAAATTATGCTCCACCTTTGGCATCCTATTGGAGTTGAGTTTTTGGGTGCTATGCTATAATTTGGCATTGCCAAATTAAATTATAGCATCACTTATGGCACCCCCATTAACTGCATCTATGTTACATGAACTCTCCTACTACCCCCAAGTACCCGATCCCCGTGTCCGACCCACGTACCCAATTCGGACACTCGGATCCTCCACAGTGATGTTGAAAAAGTAAGACGAAGCTCAAAATTGTGGGCAAAGAGGTTCTAACTATAGATATTAAGAAACATAGTATGTTTATACGTTAAGAAGGTGTCCGCATACCCGTATCCAACATTTAGACACATGTCCCCGGATCCTAAGATTTGGATTTAGAGGAGGTCCGACACCTAGATACACCACCCGCACCCGACACCCATACCCGATTCTGGGTAACATTTTTTCGAAGGCGATGCTATAATTTGGCAATGGCACATGCCTTGTTTAGCAACCCATCGAAGATGCTCTAATGTTATAACTTGGTGCCAACTGCCAAATAACTTTGAAAACCACTATTTTCCAAATGGTGCAACATTTTTAGCACCAAAACCACCAATGTAGACTTTTCCTGAGTCTGGGAAATTCAAAAGGAGCACCAAAATCTGAACATTACTGGCTTTCTATATAAGAGTCTTACCCAGACTTTAATAGCCACATTTCAACTCCATAACATGAGTAAACATAGGTTTAAAAACTACATGTGCAAAGTAAATTCAGAAAAACAGACATCATCTTGAAGCTATGAAAATGGTCAGCAAATTAAAAGTAAGAACGTGAAAGGAGCACTAAGATGAAAATCGGATAAACATGGTCATTATTTAACCAAAGTAATCAAAAGGGGTAGTTAGTTTGGTAGATTCACCGTGACATTGCAACACTAATAAGCTTATATTTTCATATTCTTGGCATCTGTTGTTTAATTCTTGTTCAGTTTCTGTTTAGAGGTACTACCAAATACATGGCCAGGCATGAGAACTTGAGAGTTAAATGATGGTAAAGAGACTGAATGTTCCGTAACCTCAGGGAGATTCTCGTAGTCTAAAGCGATGCATACATTTAATATTTGAGTACTGTTTAGACAAAGGAATAACTTTAATCAGATTGGACCTAAGATCTCCTCGGTCTAAAAAATTAATTTGGAACCTCAAATTTACTTCAGATGGAAAACATAATGAGAATACGTAATTCCAAAGAGAAGAAATACAAGAGGCTATTAAAAGAAACATATGGGACAACATCGTGAAACAAATTTTTGTCGGTTCTTTCGACCAACAACCACATATATCTCCTCCCTCTGAATGGCGGCGTGCGCGCACACGCACGCACACACACACACAAATGCCGGCACTCAGTGACTCACATGCAATGCACTTGAAAGTCATGTCTATCTATTCATATAGTAATAGGGAGAATAACCAGTAAAAAAAAATTGAATTAAGAGGACACATTGATTACTAGCAGTTCTACTAATTCAGACCATTAAGAACAAAAACTGGCCACAAATGTGATTACCATACTAAAACTAATCATTTAAACATGTTCATAGACCTAGCCCCTCAATCAACAGAAACTAGATTAAAGAAGCCAACCTCAACTTCAAACTAATCAGTTCAAAAAAAAAAAAAAAACAAGATTATTAGCGGTTAATATCAAATATAATCAAAGTAAACAAAAAATGGTCTCAGAGATTATACCCAACAAAAGCGAGATTTTGAAGACAACTGATGCTTCTGTGCTCTATTTTTTCTCTCTCTATACATATATATATATATATATATCTACTATATATGCACTTCTCTCTCCATTTGTGTTGTCTAATAGTAATAGAGTCGAATTTATAAGGGTTTTGAAATTCAGGAAATTCACAGAATCTGAAAAGAAGGATTGAAATCATAATAACAATTCCAAAAAAGGTTACGAGATTGAATTGCCCTCTCGATTCATAAATGAGTAGCGTTGTCGTTGCGAGCCAGAGAATCAAACAGTGAGACCCTCCTCGTGGCATTTCACTCCCCCTCTTCTCTCTCTTCTCTCTCTCTCTAAAAATATGGCAAATGTTATCTGTCTTCATCTTCCACCTTCATCGCAATCCAAATGCACTGCCTTTCCCTCCCCCCCCCCCCCCTTTTTCTCTCTCTCTCCGGGCAGTGTGCCAGTGTGTTAGTAAGCGATAATGAATTTTATTATTCTTCCAAATATTATTCTATATTTATATACTATTGTTTATTTAATCCTTGTCTTCACATTAACTAAACTATTATTAATGTTCTAATTTTGTTTTGTTTCTCTTTTGAAATAGTGTAATCTCAAAGATTTTCCTTTATTTTTCTCACTCAATTTGAAGTGCAAGAAAAAAAAATTGACACAAATAAGTTCTTATGTAGTCTCTAGTCCTTGACAATATTTGGACACTTTCTTTTTTATTTATGCTTTGTACTCATTTGCACCGTTTCTTCCATGCATCATTGTATATTAGTTAGGAAGAAAGAGACAATAATATCATGATTCTAAATTGTTATCGCGTATAACGGCTTGTGCCTTTCTTTTTAAGTGTGTTAACAACATGATCATTTATAGGATAATTAACATGATAGTTCATTTTGATAACCAAATAATTGTGATTCCATTATTCTAATTGTTAAGGTCGTTATTTTGAGTGTGCTGAAAACACTGTCTGTTATGCGATATGTCAGTTTTATTTTATTGATAAAATGACCGTTATTACAGTTATTTTAATTTGTTATCAATAAAACCGTTAAGGCTGTTATCTTGAATGTGTTGAAAGCACGACCGTTTATACCATTTATTTAGTATATAGTTGCATTAGTTGAGGCGAATCATTCACGGTATTGTCATTTAAATTCGTCATTTGTATGGCCGTTAATAACGTTGTTTTTGTGTAGGTCGATAATACTAAATTTGTACTCAGTTCAAATTTTATGATCATCCAATAAGGGAAGAACATAATTTGGATGAAAGGGGTGCCAAATTATATGATTATTTACTATTGGACAGCCATTTTAGTGAGTTAATGTCTAATAATGTGAAAATTTCGCTATAAAAAATTTAAAAAACTAATGTGAAAATTTCAAATTTCACATATCAACCTTAATTTGTTGACAATGTAATTGTTTGATACTAATCTTATAGTTCACCATTAATGTAAAAAAAATTTAATATGTTCCTTTTTTGTTTGACATTACAATGAAAATTATATGCCCATAGTTCCATTCGTTGGTGGTATAACCTTCAAGAATGTTAGTTCTACAATTAGCATTACTCTAATGTCAAACAAAAAAAGGAACATAATAAAGTCTATACATTTATGGTGAATTTAGCGATATTACATCGTCAACAACTATGACATCGGGTTTAAAATTTGAAATTATCACAATGTTAGGAATTAACTATCTAAAATGGAAGACAATAGGCATATAACTAAGGACCACGGTCCAGCCAGGTGACAAAAGTCTAAGATCTCCATTCAAGTGATGAGTATTCAAATCTCCTCTCTGTGTATAAAAAAAAAAAGCATATAACTAGATAAATAGTCACCAATTTCTCTTTATAAAATGTTCTTTCAGTGTATATACAAAACTTAATGAAGCATGAATATTGTACTATTGACACACTTAGAAAATAACAATAAAACAACGGTACCACAAGTGAATCGTCTTAACTAAATCCACTATACGTTAAGTTAATGGTAAAAACAGTTGTGGGTCAAAACACTCGAGATAACGACCTTAACCGTTTGATTATATCAAATTCAAAATAACGTCACCATGGTCGTTTCGTTTTTTTTCTTTTGTTTTTGGTTTTTTTCTTTTGCCAATACATGGTTGTTTATGAACAATCGTGTTGTTTTTTTTTTTAACCAGCTGAATTTCATTAAAACAAATCAAGTGGGATAGTCGAACAAAATAGAATCACGCACAAAAGGAGGAAACTCTTCCAACCAAACAACTAAGCCATCAGACACTGAAGCGTTCCTAGCCACAACACATGCGCAGTCATGTTACCCTCTCTGTGAATATGCACGCATCTGCAACCCAAGAGACTCATGAGAGATTGCATTGCCCAAAGGATATGGCCATAAGGGGCAAACTGAAAATCATTATTTCAAAGGTGATTAACAAGGGTCAAAGAGTCCACCTCCACCACAAACTCACGGATGCCCACCTCATACGCAATAGACACTGCATGGCATACCGCCCAACACTCCATCGTTATAGCATCAAAGTTAGCTCTAAGGCCCTCCGGAAAAGAAAGCAAAACCTCACCTCCATGGTCCCGCAAGATCATGCCCCCAAGGCCCATGTAACAACCTGCATTTCCATTTAATTACTGGTATTTGCATTTGACATATTTAAATTCAAATTGAAATTCTATGTTTAATCTGTGTCCATAGAGCTATTTTAATTTATAATCTTCGTGTTTTAGAATCTTGTGACTTGCTTTAGTTCATATTTAAAATTCTGTTGGGGTCTAACTGCGATTTTATAAAAATTATCAATACCTGTGTTGGATTTTAAAACTATATTTCAAAACGGTGGAAATATTTACTTTTGACTCAATCAGTATTTTTATAAAATCAGAAAATCAATTCTTACGTTAAAATGAATTTTCTGTATTTTTGTGACGAACACCGCGCCACGAAAATCTCAGTTTATGTTCAAAAATGTCCACGCGGTGTTGAACTTCCACAGATTTTGGAAGTGATACAAAAGCAAGATTTGATATATGCTTTACTTTCCATTTATGGCAAATGATCATTAGCTTGTGCCTTGTTTGGATCTATCTATCTTGTGTGTGTTATTGTTGTGCCCATAAGCTACTTTTTCAAACATCTCTAGCTTGACCCATACACATCTAAATTGCCCCTTCAAAATCTGGAGATGTACATACGTATATGTATTTTGTGTATTTTCAGAAAATTGAAAATCTATTTCAATTGTAGTGTAAGAGTGAACGGACTTGGTCCCCAAGATTTCCAAATTGTATATTCTATATATGCTACACTCACACAACACTCTCTTGCACATTCTGTAGAAACACAGAGATAAAAGAGAGAGAGCTTGAGAGTTAAAATTTCATAATCTTATAGTGAGAGAAAGCTTATTCACCATAGCTTACAAGTTTGCAATTGGGTTTCTACTTCTTGATTCTTTCTCAACAATCAGTTAATCTTCAATCACAGTGAGTATTTCTAACTCACTCATAATGTAATTCACTCCTTATTTGCCACTGGGTATTAATAATTTGTAATCACCATGGTTCTCACGTTGGTATTCAAAGCTTGAAATCATGAAGTTTTTCAATCCTAACCAAAATAAGTTTTTAGAGATAAAAATGATAGATTATATATCATGGATGCTATGTTTAAAGTTTTAAAGCTTAATTTGTTCATAGGAGAAAGTATATTAGAAATTAAGTTTTGACATCATTTAGTTTTTCGTAAAATTCGAGAGCTACGGATCGATTCAAGTAAAATTGATTGTAGATTCTTAATCCTTGCAAAAAACTGAAGAAATCCATATATGATATGTTATATATACTTCAGTTTTCGAAAATGGGTCAAAAGACCCCTTAATTTCTGAAACAGGGAAAAACCAGTGAGGAAGACGAAGACACTGCCTGAACTCGTGTGCGCGATAGCGCGAGCGGCCTGCGCAAGCGACCCGCGCGCGCGAGCCGTGTGTTTTCTGGCAGAAAGAGAAGTTTTTAAAAGAAAACAAAAATTGGGCATATCGCGCGAGTGGCCCGCGCGCGCGACTTTGGACAGTTTCTGGTTTTTGTTTGTTTTGTGTTAAGGAACTGTTTGGGTGATGTTTCATGCACTTTTAAAGCTCCGTTTGGGAAATTTACTAAAACAGAAACCAATTTGGTTATGTTTGGACGATTGAAATGATGTATTACGACTTAACAATCCCCGCACGTACATTGCTCCTATAATTCAGCATCTTACTTTATGTTTAAAGTTTCATGACATACATGTGGAGTCAGTTGTACATGCATGGTGAGTGTGAATGTTGGTCAGTGTGGAAAAGAGTAAAGGTCAGTGGGGTATAGAGTGTGTGATTGAGATTGTGTTGTGGACACTCCCTGGTAAGTGAGTACCAAAGTGTGTTGTGGTTGAGATTGCAGTGAGAGTATCTTTGTAATGCGACGGTGGCAAAACCGGACACTCCCTGACGCCCATGGTAGCGTTAAAGTGTGTGACGCCGAACTTGGACATTCCCTGGCACCCATGGTAGTGCTAAAGTGTGGCCTACGGACACTCCCTGGTACCCGAGTCTGGATACTGCGTGAGGTTACCTCCGGTATTTGCGAGGCGGATTAGGTACTAAAGTGTGAGGCATTGGACACTCCCTGGTACCCCGGACCAAAGTGTGAGGCAAACTGGACATTCCCTGGCACCCCTGTGCTAAAGTGTGGCTATCGGAGTATTGCAAGGATACTGGCGTGAGATAGTGGGTTGTTGTGTTTGTCGAGAGAAAAGAGTCAGTAAGATGAGATGGTGCATTGTTTACATACACGGTCACATATATGTGAATTATAGTTTTCAAATGATATTGTGGTTGTTTTCTAAAATGAATTCTTTACTTTAATGTAAACTTGTTGAATTAAAAGGAAATTGGAAAATGGTAAATGAGTATGTCTTACATTCAAAGTTATGTTTTAATACTCACCAGCTTCTTGAAGCTAACGACGTTGATGCATCCTGGACATTTGTGTCTAGGCTTTTCAGGTTTTAATCAAGCTGAACATTATGACTACGCTAACTGAGAATGGCTGCTTTTGGAAGACAAAACTGTTATCAATATTCCATGCTTTAATTTATGAACTGTTCTGTAATAAGGATGACTGTAATAGACGATAGATATTGTTTTGTTTTAAGGCGGCTTGTGCCTTAGTAGACCCCGTATCGTAATATATAATATGTTAGAAGAATATTTATAAGCTTTGATTGCTCTACTCTGATTATGGTTTTTATGTTGTTCGACGTTTGGGACGGAATCGATCCTTCAAACTGTCGCGACCTACGGGTCCATAAAGGAAATTAAACGCTTTCCATATTTATGCTACGTCGGGGCGTGACATCCTACCTCCCCACGGGTACAGAAAATCGCCCCATCAACATTAAGCTTGAGAGATCCGTGAAGGGGTAGCTACCAGCGAAGCCTTGATCGAACAACATGGGGTAACACCAGTTTGGCCTCTTCAAGGCGAGCTGCGGAGAATTCCACCAAATAGTTATTAACAAAAAGGGTCGTAGCTCGTGGATCGGATCGTACACCCTCCATCACAAATTTATTCCTATTGTTCCGAATCGCCCACGCGCATGCCACGAACCGAGTAATAACAAAATCATTGTAACTTTCAAGCACACGAGCAACCCAATCCATAAACTTTAGATTAAGATCTTTCTGGTAAAAACAATAGTTGAAGACAGCAACCCAAACCTCCCAAGCTTTACAGCAAGTGACCAAAGCGTGTTCAGTTGATTCACAGTAATACCCACAAGCCACACAATTACCATCAACAACAACCTTGCGGCGAGCAAGGACTAAACGGCAAGGCAGAAAATCTCTCACAGCATGCCAAATAAAATGTTTAAGCTTGTTCGGCACCTCCACTGCCCACAGCTTGTTCCAAGAAAATGCAAACTCACCTGAAGAGTTGAACCCACCCCCCGAGGACTCACGAGAGTTTCCACAGCCCGCATGGTAAGCAGATCGGACCGAAAAAACACCATTGCACGTCCAATGCCAAATGAGTTTATCACAACATGTGGAATTAGTGAGCGGGAGACCCAGAATCAGATCCACATCTTTCGGCCAGAAATACTCCCCCACTCAATCCTCATCCCAAGCCCTACCATGTGCATGAATAAGGTCTGCAACCATCATGTTGCTGAGCAAAGCTAGTCCCAAGGTCAAAGGTTTAAATAAAATGGGACCAGGAAGCCAAGGATCATGAAACACCCTAACTTGATGCCCATTCCCAATCCGCCACCTAAGACCCAACTGAAAGACATCCAAAGCACTTCAATTGCTCCTCCAAGTGAATGAGGGGTAGTTACCCCAATCGGCACTCAAAACTGTCCCATTTGGAAAATATCGAGCCTTAAAAACCTTATGGAAAAGAGAGCCGGTATCCATCAGAAATCGCCAGGCCTGTTTGGCTAGTAGAGCTTTGTTGAAATTCTCAAAATCCGGGAAACCCACCCCATCCTCCGATTTAGAGTGGCAAAGAACGTCCTACTTGGCCCAATGAATTTTCCGTTTTCCCCCTTGTTGACCCCACCAAAATCTGGACATCGTGCGAACAAGATCCATAAAGATAGTGGCAGGCAGCTTGAAGTAAGCCATAGCGTAGGTCTGGATGGCTTGTGCAATGACTTTTACAAAAACCTCTCGACCTCCCTGGGATAACAATTTCTCCTTCTAACCGGAAACCTTTCTTAGCGCCCGATCACGAATAACTAAGAAAATTTGTGTCTTATTACGCCCAACTAGAAACAGGAGCCCCAGGTACTTTTCATGACTCAACAACTCTTGAACACCAAGAATTTGTTTAATATTCTGAATAACATTGGTGCTCGTATTTGGGTTGAAAAAGACGAATGATTTATTCACATTTTGTCACACCCCAACCCGCCTCGTGCGGATTAGGACACGTGTAACAATGCTACAAGCTCCCAATCACATTAATTTGTAAAGAAATATACGAATTACTAAGAAACACATGTGTTTAACCCCATTAAACAACTCTGTTGTTACAAAATAGGCCCCAAGGGCAAAATGGTCATTTATAAAGTATGTAAAATTTTTATACCAAAAGTTATAATTTTGAGTCCCGGTTCCAACGCAACAAACGGCACGCGAAACCGAGTTTTCTAGAAGAAGTTATGCATGTTTCCGTAAAAACGGACATGCTGGGGAAAAATACAAGGCGGATCGATCCCTTCATAATGGGCGGATCGATCCATTTATATTAGTCTCCCGCATAATGTCCCCTTGGAAGGGCGGATCGATCCCTTCACAAATCGCGGATCGATCCCCTTCACAAATTTTGCTGCTAAATTTCCTTTGCTGTCAAACAAGTTTCCAAGTTACCAAAACACAACCAAAACATATGGAAACCTTATGAAACTTTGGGAAAACAATCCCAACACATTTCTAAACATGTTTAAACTCAAATTAAGCATGGATCATAAAATCATATTCACAATTTGATCAAATCAACCATGAACTCATTTCATTTGAAATACAACAAACTTTTCAACTTAAATTCTCAATTCTTATCCAAAATACATGAAACTTGTTGGAATTCAACTCAAAGTCATAACTAACATTATAAACACTAAAGAAACATGTCCAAGACACTAACGACACACCCGGACTTGCCGAGATGGTCAAATCCATTACTTGCACCCTACTAGAACAAAACGAGAGAGATTACACATATGTTCTCAAATTTACCTCCAACTCTCCAAAATACATGGTTGTGACCCAAGTTCACTTCCAGCAACTTAAATATGAACATTAACATAAAAGACACCATACTTTACATCATTTTACAAGTTTCAAAAGAAATTTACAAGCATGAGGCTCAATCTCCCCCATCTCTCCCATCTCTCCCCATCTCTCCCATTCACAAGTCAAGACTTCAAGCCTCAAGTCGAGAACCTTAAGCCACTAGTTACATATAACACATGTTTAAAAACATATTTACAAGCTCTAATTCTCCTCCCCATTCCCGAGCACGTCACCTTCTCTCCGGATATCGCTCCGTACCTGCGGTGGTTGTTATGTACCACAACAGAAATAGGAAAACGGTTTTCTTAAGCAATTTGCTTAGTGAGCATTCTAAGCATGACTGAATGTTTAACATGTGCAATGCAACAATCAACATATAAATCATATTTGTAGTCGCCGAGTCACCGGTTTAATGATTCATTCAGACCCGAAGACCTCCCTTGGTCCCGTGGCCACTTCTATTCCTTGGACTTCAGTATTTCTCGGATTCTTCCTCTTCACCACCCTTATTACTCCCAACAATGAACCATTTTCCCGGTGCTCATTGACTACCACATAGACATATAAGCATATAAACATGCATCAACATATGGTTTTCACAAAATTGATATGAAATTCACAATCCACCAATATAGTAACTTCTAAACATGATATCAACAACCAAAGTTATACAAGGATTCATTGACCACCTTAAACACAATCATTCTTAGGCTAGAAAACTCACCTCACTCACAGCTTATACCCCAAATCAAGCTAATTATGCAGAATTCCTTAGTAATTCTTTCCCAATTCTTTCCCCCGGAGTAATTCCTATACAAATTCGGCAACCTCGGTCACCGATTGGCGTAAGCTACCAAAATTACAGCGAGTAAAATAGAAATTGAAGGTATAGAAACGACCGTCTTACCTCCACGAGTCCAAAAGTGGTTTCGATTTGTGAATCCGACGAACGACGGCAACGGAACGGCGAGAATTCGGCGTCGGTGACGTTTTACGTCTTCTCTCGGTGCTCTCTCTGTTTTCTCTGGATTAATTCCAGCAGATTGAGAGTATTAACTCTCTGTTTTGACACATATTGCATGTGTAGATGAGGTGTCTTCACCTCAATACTCATTATTTCCGTTTACACCCCCGAAATTTCTTAAGTTCTTATTATGAGATCCCCAAACATTCCATTAACTACCCAATTATCTAATGAGGGTTTGTCTAAGTTTCGTATGGGTCCCAACGTGGGTCCCACATATTTTGTGAAATTGCTATCGCACCTACTAATTTTACATCTTTTTCATTTATACCCTTACTTGGGTGTCCATACTAATGCTAACACATATTAACATGTAATATGAAAGCATGTAAACAAATATCCATGTAATCACATAAAATGCATTTAATCATTTAAAATGCAAATTACTCATTTACCCTTCACGGGATTCCATTTCAATACCTGTCCCACCTCACTGGGGACTTTTCCAACTAGTGTCCCTCTCTGAACACTTTTTACTTGGGCGAGTCCAAGCCTCCCCTTAATCCATTTTATACACTAATTATATTAATTAATGCATATTATCACAAATAATTAACCCGTTCTCCGGGTACGGGTGTTACATTTCTCCCTCCCTAAAAGGGAGTTTGGTCCCCAAACTTACTCTTACCTCAAGAATTGAAGAGATGCGGGTACTTGGCTCGGATCTCATCCTCCCGCTCCCAAGTAGCCTCTTCCACTGAATGGCTTCGCCATTGAACCATCACCAAGGGAATCACTTTGGTCCTCAATACTTGATCCTTCCTATCAAGAATTTGCACTGGATGTTCCACGTAAGTTAAATCTTCCCGAATCTCTAACGGTTCCGGAATGATAACATGTTTCGAATCCGGCACATAACGTCGAAGCATCGACACATGAAACACATTATGAACATTCTCTAATTCTTGTGGCAGCTCTAATCGATAAGCTAATGGCCCAACTCGATTAAGAATCAAATACGGCCCAACATATCTCGGACTAAGCTTACCTCGCTTACCAAAACGTGCTATGCCTTTTGATGGTGATACTTTCAAAAACACATAGTCACCCACCTCAAACTCCAACGGTCTTCTACCCGTATCCGCATAACTTTTATAACGACTTTGAGCCGTTTGTAACCGTTGCTTAATCAATTGAATCTTGTCAGTAGTGATTTGCACTATCTCTGGTCCCAAAAGTTGTTTCTCTCCAACTTCTGTCCAACATACTGGCGATCTACACTTTCTTCCATATAATGCCTCATAAGGCGCCATTCCAATGCTAGTTTGGAAGCTGTTGTTGTAAGAAAATTCAATCAACGGCAAATGAGTTTCCCAATCAGCTTTAAAATCCATAACACATACTCTCAACATATCTTCCAGAATTTGAATCACTCGCTCGGATTGACCATCGGTCTGGGGATGAAATGCAGTACTAAAATGTAAAGTTGTCCCCATAGCCCTCTGTAAACTCTCCCAAAATCTTGACACGAACCGAGTGTCACGATCTGACACTATCGACACTGGTGCTCCGTGAAGTCTAATAATCTCTCTGATATAAATCTCTGCAAGTTTTGATGGATCTTTGGTCCTAATAGGTAGGAAATGGGCTGACTTAGTCAACCGATCTACAATCACCCATATGCTATCATTTGACTTTTGAGACTTTGGAAATCCCGAGACGAAATCCATTGTAATATGTTCCCACTTCCACTCTGGTATCTCTAAAGGATGTAACTCTCCTCCGGGTCGTTGATGTTCAATTTTCACTTTTTGACAGGTCATGCATTTAGACACAAATTCTGCTACCTCTCGTTTCATACCACTCCACCAGTAAATTTCTCGCAAGTCTCTGTACATTTTGGTACTACCCGGATGTACAGAATATCTTGTATTGTGGGCTTCCTCCATAACTTTATTTCTCAGATCTCCAACTTTAGGTACACATAATCGGTTAATATATTTCAGAACACCATCTTGGAAACTGAATTCTGGCCTTCTCCCCTCTGGTAACTCATCCACAATCTTCTTGAATTCTGGATCTAAGAACTGCTTAGTCTTGATTTCACCAATTAAACTTGGCTGTGCCACGATCGCAGCCATTAAACCACCTCTAATTTTAGGAACTACCTCAAGCTTCAATTGTTCAAATTCCTTTATCAACTTTTCCTGTCCAGTCAAGGCATAAGCTAAGTTTTCTGACGACTTCCGACTCAAGGCATCGGCAACTACATTGGCTTTTCCCGGGTGATACTGAATTTTTAAATCATAATCTTTCATGAGTTCCAACCATCTTCTTTGTCTCATATTAAGATCCCTCTGAGTGAATAGGTATTTCAGACTTTTATGATCCGTGAAGATTTCACAAGTTTCCCCGTATAGATAATGTCTCCAAATCTTTAACGCAAAAATTACCGCCGCTAATTCCAAATCGTGAGTTGGATAGTTCTTTTCATGAGACCTCAACTGTCGTGAAGCATAGGCTATTACCTTGTCATCTTGTGTTAGCACACATCCCAAGCCTTGGTGCGAAGCATCACTGTATATTCTGAAATTTCCAGTGCTTGTTGGAATTGTAAGTATTGGTGCCGTAGTCAACTTTTTCTTCAATGCTACAAAACAATCTTCACACTCCTTGTTCCACTCAAACGGTACATCTTTTCTCATCAACCTTGTCATTGGCATTGCAATTCTAGAAAAGTCTTTAACAAACCTTCGATAATATCCGGCTAACCCCAAGAAACTTCGAATCTCGGACACATTTGTCGGTCTTGACCAATTCATAACAGCTTCAATCTTCTGCGGATCTACAGAAATACCTTCCTTAGAGATTACATGCCCCAGAAAAGTGACACTCGTCAACCAAAACTCGCTTTTCTTCAATTTCCCAAACAATTGTTTCTCTCGAAGTCGCTGCAAAACTAGTCTCAAGTGTCGTTCATGCTCTTCCGGACTCTTAGAATAAATGAGAATGTCATCAATGAATACAATAACAAACTCATCCAAATATGATTTGAATACACGGTTCATCAAATCCATGAAGGCAGCAGGCGCATTAGTAACCCCAAACGGCATCACTAGGAATTCATAGTGCCCGTAACGGGTCCTAAAGGCTGTCTTCTCCACATCCTTAGCTTTAACTTTCAGTTGATGGTACCCAGATCGTAAGTCAATCTTTGAAAATACCTCAACCCCTTGAAGTTGATCGAATAGATCGTCAATACGTGGCAACGGGTATTTGTTCTTGATGGTTACTTTGTTGATCTCCCGGTAGTCAATACACATCCGCATTGTACCATCTTTCTTCTTCACGAATAGTACTGGTGCACCCCACGGGGACACACTAGGTCGGATAAAACCCTTGTCTAGCAACTCTTGCAACTGTATCTTTAACTCTTTCAACTCAATTGGTGCCATTCGATATGGTGCTCGTGAAATTGGTTGGGTTCCCGGCATAACATCAATACCAAATTCAATTTCTCGATCAATCAATACACTAGGTAACTCCTCAGGGAATACATCTGGAAACTCTCTAACTACCGGAATATCTTCAAGTTTTAAATCGGGACCTCTAGTATCAAGAATACTACACAGAAACCCCCGACAACCCTTCTTTAATAAACGACAAGCTTCAATAGCTGACACGATATACGGTGGTGATACAACACCCTTACCTTGAAAATAAAACTCATCTTGATTCGGAATACGGAATGCTACTCCTTTAGTGTTACAATCAATATTAGCATGATTAGCCGCTAACCAATCCATACCCAATATAACATCGAAGTGCTGAATTACTAATGGTACCAAATCAACAGTTAACTCTTTACCATTCACATTAATCTCACACTTTCTAAACACACCCGAACTAACCAACGGAGCCCCCAACGGTATCGCGACAGATAAATCATAGTTTAGGAACTCTAATGGTTTATCTAAATGTTTAGCAAAATGGTGTGACACGAATGAGTGTGTAGATCCCGAATCTATAAGTACATTTGCTAGATGTGAGCAAATGAGAACCATACCTGAGACAACAGTATCGGCAGAAGCGGTATCTCCCGGCCTGAGTTGAAATGATCTTGCCTCTCGTTGCTCTCTCCTCGGAGGTTGAGTAGTCCTTGGTGTGATAGCGCTGGCCGCAGAAGAACCTGAACCTGATGCTCCTTGGCGTCTAGTAGGACAATCCTTAGATTGATGTCCCAATTCCTTACAAGTGAAGCATCGGCCCCTCATATCTAAATTCTGATTTGGACAATTCCTGGCGATGTGTCCCGGTTGTCGGCAACTATTGCAAATGATTGGGTTTGGAAGTTGATTGCACCGGCCCCAATGGAATTTCTGACAAGTCTGACACCTCGGTTTATTTCCACCGGAACCACTACCAATACTAGCTGATGATCCTCCTAAACTCTGTCTTTTTGCACTCCCCTGACCACTGAACTGACTTGATCCCGGTCGTTTACTTTGTTGACTCGGTGGTGGTGGCATGTTTGAAGTATAACCAAGGTCTCTCTCAGCAATAGAAGCAATGTCCAATGCCTTAGCATAAGTCTCTGGACGGAATACGGTCACTCGTCCTCGGATGTCACCTCGAAGTCCCGCTACAAACTTCCTTGCTTTCACTTTCTCGGTTGTTACAATGTCCCCGGCAAACCTTGCCAAACTCGTAAATTGCGTGGAGTACTCCCGGACTGACTTTCCCCCTTGTACCAACTCCATGAATTCTTGAGCCTTTTGATCCCCAAATGACTCTGGAAAATATTGATCATTGAAAATCTCAAGAAATTGGTCCCACGTTGTCGGTTGACCCGGGCCTAGCTTAGTACGCCACCAATATTGCGCTTCATCTTTTAACGTGTCTGCAGCAAATAGCACTTTTTGTTCATCAGTACATGGTAATACCCGAAAGATCTTCTCCATATCCGAGATCCAAAAATTCGCCTTCGTCGGATCGGCTTCCCCGCGGAATATGGTCGGCTTTTGTTTGTGGAATTTTGAAATAGTAACAATGTCTTCCCTTGGATTCGGATTCGGTTGTACCGGTCTCTCTTCGATCACATGAGTTTCTGCTACTCGTACCAACCCTTCGATTGCTCTTTCAACCCGTTCCATTCGGTTTGAGGTGTCACCTCCAGACATAATGCCTGGCACCCACATATAGTACATACATGCACGTTACTTTTAAATAAACACATAACATACTAATCAACATTTAAAAGCATGCTAAATAAACGTGTATGCATGTTTATGCAACTACGTGTTGTTGTGTGCACACTACGCGTCGTATACGTCTCTCGTCCCCAAAGGCTCTAGCCAACTGCTCTGATACCAAAAATTGTCACACCCCAACCCGCCTCGTGCGGATTAGGACACGTGTAACAATGCTACAAGCTCCCAATCACATTAATTTGTAAAGAAATATACGAATTACTAAGAAACACATGTGTTTAACCCCATTAAACAACTCTGTTGTTACAAAATAGGCCCCAAGGGCAAAATGGTCATTTATAAAGTATGTAAAATTTTTATACCAAAAGTTATAATTTTGAGTCCCGGTTCCAACGCAACAAACGGCACGCGAAACCGAGTTTTCTAGAAGAAGTTATGCATGTTTCCGTAAAAACGGACATGCTGGGGAAAAATACAAGGCGGATCGATCCCTTCATAATGGGCGGATCGATCCATTTATATTAGTCTCCCGCATAATGTCCCCTTGGAAGGGCGGATCGATCCCTTCACAAATCGCGGATCGATCCCCTTCACAAATTTTGCTGCTAAATTTCCTTTGCTGTCAAACAAGTTTCCAAGTTACCAAAACACAACCAAAACATATGGAAACCTTATGAAACTTTGGGAAAACAATCCCAACACATTTCTAAACATGTTTAAACTCAAATTAAGCATGGATCATAAAATCATATTCACAATTTGATCAAATCAACCATGAACTCATTTCATTTGAAATACAACAAACTTTTCAACTTAAATTCTCAATTCTTATCCAAAATACATGAAACTTGTTGGAATTCAACTCAAAGTCATAACTAACATTATAAACACTAAAGAAACATGTCCAAGACACTAACGACACACCCGGACTTGCCGAGATGGTCAAATCCATTACTTGCACCCTACTAGAACAAAACGAGAGAGATTACACATATGTTCTCAAATTTACCTCCAACTCTCCAAAATACATGGTTGTGACCCAAGTTCACTTCCAGCAACTTAAATATGAACATTAACATAAAAGACACCATACTTTACATCATTTTACAAGTTTCAAAAGAAATTTACAAGCATGAGGCTCAATCTCCCCCATCTCTCCCATCTCTCCCCATCTCTCCCATTCACAAGTCAAGACTTCAAGCCTCAAGTCGAGAACCTTAAGCCACTAGTTACATATAACACATGTTTAAAAACATATTTACAAGCTCTAATTCTCCTCCCCATTCCCGAGCACGTCACCTTCTCTCCGGATATCGCTCCGTACCTGCGGTGGTTGTTATGTACCACAACAGAAATAGGAAAACGGTTTTCTTAAGCAATTTGCTTAGTGAGCATTCTAAGCATGACTGAATGTTTAACATGTGCAATGCAACAATCAACATATAAATCATATTTGTAGTCGCCGAGTCACCGGTTTAATGATTCATTCAGACCCGAAGACCTCCCTTGGTCCCGTGGCCACTTCTATTCCTTGGACTTCAGTATTTCTCGGATTCTTCCTCTTCACCACCCTTATTACTCCCAACAATGAACCATTTTCCCGGTGCTCATTGACTACCACATAGACATATAAGCATATAAACATGCATCAACATATGGTTTTCACAAAATTGATATGAAATTCACAATCCACCAATATAGTAACTTCTAAACATGATATCAACAACCAAAGTTATACAAGGATTCATTGACCACCTTAAACACAATCATTCTTAGGCTAGAAAACTCACCTCACTCACAGCTTATACCCCAAATCAAGCTAATTATGCAGAATTCCTTAGTAATTCTTTCCCAATTCTTTCCCCCGGAGTAATTCCTATACAAATTCGGCAACCTCGGTCACCGATTGGCGTAAGCTACCAAAATTACAGCGAGTAAAATAGAAATTGAAGGTATAGAAACGACCGTCTTACCTCCACGAGTCCAAAAGTGGTTTCGATTTGTGAATCCGACGAACGACGGCAACGGAACGGCGAGAATTCGGCGTCGGTGACGTTTTACGTCTTCTCTCGGTGCTCTCTCTGTTTTCTCTGGATTAATTCCAGCAGATTGAGAGTATTAACTCTCTGTTTTGACACATATTGCATGTGTAGATGAGGTGTCTTCACCTCAATACTCATTATTTCCGTTTACACCCCCGAAATTTCTTAAGTTCTTATTATGAGATCCCCAAACATTCCATTAACTACCCAATTATCTAATGAGGGTTTGTCTAAGTTTCGTATGGGTCCCAACGTGGGTCCCACATATTTTGTGAAATTGCTATCGCACCTACTAATTTTACATCTTTTTCATTTATACCCTTACTTGGGTGTCCATACTAATGCTAACACATATTAACATGTAATATGAAAGCATGTAAACAAATATCCATGTAATCACATAAAATGCATTTAATCATTTAAAATGCAAATTACTCATTTACCCTTCACGGGATTCCATTTCAATACCTGTCCCACCTCACTGGGGACTTTTCCAACTAGTGTCCCTCTCTGAACACTTTTTACTTGGGCGAGTCCAAGCCTCCCCTTAATCCATTTTATACACTAATTATATTAATTAATGCATATTATCACAAATAATTAACCCGTTCTCCGGGTACGGGTGTTACATTTCTCCCTCCCTAAAAGGGAGTTTGGTCCCCAAACTTACTCTTACCTCAAGAATTGAAGAGATGCGGGTACTTGGCTCGGATCTCATCCTCCCGCTCCCAAGTAGCCTCTTCCACTGAATGGCTTCGCCATTGAACCATCACCAAGGGAATCACTTTGGTCCTCAATACTTGATCCTTCCTATCAAGAATTTGCACTGGATGTTCCACGTAAGTTAAATCTTCCCGAATCTCTAACGGTTCCGGAATGATAACATGTTTCGAATCCGGCACATAACGTCGAAGCATCGACACATGAAACACATTATGAACATTCTCTAATTCTTGTGGCAGCTCTAATCGATAAGCTAATGGCCCAACTCGATTAAGAATCAAATACGGCCCAACATATCTCGGACTAAGCTTACCTCGCTTACCAAAACGTGCTATGCCTTTTGATGGTGATACTTTCAAAAACACATAGTCACCCACCTCAAACTCCAACGGTCTTCTACCCGTATCCGCATAACTTTTATAACGACTTTGAGCCGTTTGTAACCGTTGCTTAATCAATTGAATCTTGTCAGTAGTGATTTGCACTATCTCTGGTCCCAAAAGTTGTTTCTCTCCAACTTCTGTCCAACATACTGGCGATCTACACTTTCTTCCATATAATGCCTCATAAGGCGCCATTCCAATGCTAGTTTGGAAGCTGTTGTTGTAAGAAAATTCAATCAACGGCAAATGAGTTTCCCAATCAGCTTTAAAATCCATAACACATACTCTCAACATATCTTCCAGAATTTGAATCACTCGCTCGGATTGACCATCGGTCTGGGGATGAAATGCAGTACTAAAATGTAAAGTTGTCCCCATAGCCCTCTGTAAACTCTCCCAAAATCTTGACACGAACCGAGTGTCACGATCTGACACTATCGACACTGGTGCTCCGTGAAGTCTAATAATCTCTCTGATATAAATCTCTGCAAGTTTTGATGGATCTTTGGTCCTAATAGGTAGGAAATGGGCTGACTTAGTCAACCGATCTACAATCACCCATATGCTATCATTTGACTTTTGAGACTTTGGAAATCCCGAGACGAAATCCATTGTAATATGTTCCCACTTCCACTCTGGTATCTCTAAAGGATGTAACTCTCCTCCGGGTCGTTGATGTTCAATTTTCACTTTTTGACAGGTCATGCATTTAGACACAAATTCTGCTACCTCTCGTTTCATACCACTCCACCAGTAAATTTCTCGCAAGTCTCTGTACATTTTGGTACTACCCGGATGTACAGAATATCTTGTATTGTGGGCTTCCTCCATAACTTTATTTCTCAGATCTCCAACTTTAGGTACACATAATCGGTTAATATATTTCAGAACACCATCTTGGAAACTGAATTCTGGCCTTCTCCCCTCTGGTAACTCATCCACAATCTTCTTGAATTCTGGATCTAAGAACTGCTTAGTCTTGATTTCACCAATTAAACTTGGCTGTGCCACGATCGCAGCCATTAAACCACCTCTAATTTTAGGAACTACCTCAAGCTTCAATTGTTCAAATTCCTTTATCAACTTTTCCTGTCCAGTCAAGGCATAAGCTAAGTTTTCTGACGACTTCCGACTCAAGGCATCGGCAACTACATTGGCTTTTCCCGGGTGATACTGAATTTTTAAATCATAATCTTTCATGAGTTCCAACCATCTTCTTTGTCTCATATTAAGATCCCTCTGAGTGAATAGGTATTTCAGACTTTTATGATCCGTGAAGATTTCACAAGTTTCCCCGTATAGATAATGTCTCCAAATCTTTAACGCAAAAATTACCGCCGCTAATTCCAAATCGTGAGTTGGATAGTTCTTTTCATGAGACCTCAACTGTCGTGAAGCATAGGCTATTACCTTGTCATCTTGTGTTAGCACACATCCCAAGCCTTGGTGCGAAGCATCACTGTATATTCTGAAATTTCCAGTGCTTGTTGGAATTGTAAGTATTGGTGCCGTAGTCAACTTTTTCTTCAATGCTACAAAACAATCTTCACACTCCTTGTTCCACTCAAACGGTACATCTTTTCTCATCAACCTTGTCATTGGCATTGCAATTCTAGAAAAGTCTTTAACAAACCTTCGATAATATCCGGCTAACCCCAAGAAACTTCGAATCTCGGACACATTTGTCGGTCTTGACCAATTCATAACAGCTTCAATCTTCTGCGGATCTACAGAAATACCTTCCTTAGAGATTACATGCCCCAGAAAAGTGACACTCGTCAACCAAAACTCGCTTTTCTTCAATTTCCCAAACAATTGTTTCTCTCGAAGTCGCTGCAAAACTAGTCTCAAGTGTCGTTCATGCTCTTCCGGACTCTTAGAATAAATGAGAATGTCATCAATGAATACAATAACAAACTCATCCAAATATGATTTGAATACACGGTTCATCAAATCCATGAAGGCAGCAGGCGCATTAGTAACCCCAAACGGCATCACTAGGAATTCATAGTGCCCGTAACGGGTCCTAAAGGCTGTCTTCTCCACATCCTTAGCTTTAACTTTCAGTTGATGGTACCCAGATCGTAAGTCAATCTTTGAAAATACCTCAACCCCTTGAAGTTGATCGAATAGATCGTCAATACGTGGCAACGGGTATTTGTTCTTGATGGTTACTTTGTTGATCTCCCGGTAGTCAATACACATCCGCATTGTACCATCTTTCTTCTTCACGAATAGTACTGGTGCACCCCACGGGGACACACTAGGTCGGATAAAACCCTTGTCTAGCAACTCTTGCAACTGTATCTTTAACTCTTTCAACTCAATTGGTGCCATTCGATATGGTGCTCGTGAAATTGGTTGGGTTCCCGGCATAACATCAATACCAAATTCAATTTCTCGATCAATCAATACACTAGGTAACTCCTCAGGGAATACATCTGGAAACTCTCTAACTACCGGAATATCTTCAAGTTTTAAATCGGGACCTCTAGTATCAAGAATACTACACAGAAACCCCCGACAACCCTTCTTTAATAAACGACAAGCTTCAATAGCTGACACGATATACGGTGGTGATACAACACCCTTACCTTGAAAATAAAACTCATCTTGATTCGGAATACGGAATGCTACTCCTTTAGTGTTACAATCAATATTAGCATGATTAGCCGCTAACCAATCCATACCCAATATAACATCGAAGTGCTGAATTACTAATGGTACCAAATCAACAGTTAACTCTTTACCATTCACATTAATCTCACACTTTCTAAACACACCCGAACTAACCAACGGAGCCCCCAACGGTATCGCGACAGATAAATCATAGTTTAGGAACTCTAATGGTTTATCTAAATGTTTAGCAAAATGGTGTGACACGAATGAGTGTGTAGATCCCGAATCTATAAGTACATTTGCTAGATGTGAGCAAATGAGAACCATACCTGAGACAACAGTATCGGCAGAAGCGGTATCTCCCGGCCTGAGTTGAAATGATCTTGCCTCTCGTTGCTCTCTCCTCGGAGGTTGAGTAGTCCTTGGTGTGATAGCGCTGGCCGCAGAAGAACCTGAACCTGATGCTCCTTGGCGTCTAGTAGGACAATCCTTAGATTGATGTCCCAATTCCTTACAAGTGAAGCATCGGCCCCTCATATCTAAATTCTGATTTGGACAATTCCTGGCGATGTGTCCCGGTTGTCGGCAACTATTGCAAATGATTGGGTTTGGAAGTTGATTGCACCGGCCCCAATGGAATTTCTGACAAGTCTGACACCTCGGTTTATTTCCACCGGAACCACTACCAATACTAGCTGATGATCCTCCTAAACTCTGTCTTTTTGCACTCCCCTGACCACTGAACTGACTTGATCCCGGTCGTTTACTTTGTTGACTCGGTGGTGGTGGCATGTTTGAAGTATAACCAAGGTCTCTCTCAGCAATAGAAGCAATGTCCAATGCCTTAGCATAAGTCTCTGGACGGAATACGGTCACTCGTCCTCGGATGTCACCTCGAAGTCCCGCTACAAACTTCCTTGCTTTCACTTTCTCGGTTGTTACAATGTCCCCGGCAAACCTTGCCAAACTCGTAAATTGCGTGGAGTACTCCCGGACTGACTTTCCCCCTTGTACCAACTCCATGAATTCTTGAGCCTTTTGATCCCCAAATGACTCTGGAAAATATTGATCATTGAAAATCTCAAGAAATTGGTCCCACGTTGTCGGTTGACCCGGGCCTAGCTTAGTACGCCACCAATATTGCGCTTCATCTTTTAACGTGTCTGCAGCAAATAGCACTTTTTGTTCATCAGTACATGGTAATACCCGAAAGATCTTCTCCATATCCGAGATCCAAAAATTCGCCTTCGTCGGATCGGCTTCCCCGCGGAATATGGTCGGCTTTTGTTTGTGGAATTTTGAAATAGTAACAATGTCTTCCCTTGGATTCGGATTCGGTTGTACCGGTCTCTCTTCGATCACATGAGTTTCTGCTACTCGTACCAACCCTTCGATTGCTCTTTCAACCCGTTCCATTCGGTTTGAGGTGTCACCTCCAGACATAATGCCTGGCACCCACATATAGTACATACATGCACGTTACTTTTAAATAAACACATAACATACTAATCAACATTTAAAAGCATGCTAAATAAACGTGTATGCATGTTTATGCAACTACGTGTTGTTGTGTGCACACTACGCGTCGTATACGTCTCTCGTCCCCAAAGGCTCTAGCCAACTGCTCTGATACCAAAAATTGTCACACCCCAACCCGCCTCGTGCGGATTAGGACACGTGTAACAATGCTACAAGCTCCCAATCACATTAATTTGTAAAGAAATATACGAATTACTAAGAAACACATGTGTTTAACCCCATTAAACAACTCTGCTGTTACAAAATAGGCCCCAAGGGCAAAATGGTCATTTATAAAGTATGTAAAATTTTTATACCAAAAGTTATAATTTTGAGTCCCGGTTCCAACGCAACAAACGGCACGCAAAACCGAGTTTTCTAGAAGAAGTTATGCATGTTTCCGTAAAAACGGACATGCTGGGGAAAAATACAAGGCGGATCGATCCCTTCATAATGGGCGGATCGATCCATTTATATTAGTCTCCCGCATAATGTCCCCTTGGAAGGGCGGATCGATCCCTTCACAAATCGCGGATCGATCCCCTTCACAAATTTTGCTGCTAAATTTCCTTTGCTGTCAAACAAGTTTCCAAGTTACCAAAACACAACCAAAACATATGGAAACCTTATGAAACTTTGGGAAAACAATCCCAACACATTTCTAAACATGTTTAAACTCAAATTAAGCATGGATCATAAAATCATATTCACAATTTGATCAAATCAACCATGAACTCATTTCATTTGAAATACAACAAACTTTTCAACTTAAATTCTCAATTCTTATCCAAAATACATGAAACTTGTTGGAATTCAACTCAAAGTCATAACTAACATTATAAACACTAAAGAAACATGTCCAAGACACTAACGACACACCCGGACTTGCCGAGATGGTCAAATCCATTACTTGCACCCTACTAGAACAAAACGAGAGAGATTACACATATGTTCTCAAATTTACCTCCAACTCTCCAAAATACATGGTTGTGACCCAAGTTCACTTCCAGCAACTTAAATATGAACATTAACATAAAAGACACCATACTTTACATCATTTTACAAGTTTCAAAAGAAATTTACAAGCATGAGGCTCAATCTCCCCCATCTCTCCCATCTCTCCCCATCTCTCCCATTCACAAGTCAAGACTTCAAGCCTCAAGTCGAGAACCTTAAGCCACTAGTTACATATAACACATGTTTAAAAACATATTTACAAGCTCTAATTCTCCTCCCCATTCCCGAGCACGTCACCTTCTCTCCGGATATCGCTCCGTACCTGCGGTGGTTGTTATGTACCACAACAGAAATAGGAAAACGGTTTTCTTAAGCAATTTGCTTAGTGAGCATTCTAAGCATGACTGAATGTTTAACATGTGCAATGCAACAATCAACATATAAATCATATTTGTAGTCGCCGAGTCACCGGTTTAATGATTCATTCAGACCCGAAGACCTCCCTTGGTCCCGTGGCCACTTCTATTCCTTGGACTTCAGTATTTCTCGGATTCTTCCTCTTCACCACCCTTATTACTCCCAACAATGAACCATTTTCCCGGTGCTCATTGACTACCACATAGACATATAAGCATATAAACATGCATCAACATATGGTTTTCACAAAATTGATATGAAATTCACAATCCACCAATATAGTAACTTCTAAACATGATATCAACAACCAAAGTTATACAAGGATTCATTGACCACCTTAAACACAATCATTCTTAGGCTAGAAAACTCACCTCACTCACAGCTTATACCCCAAATCAAGCTAATTATGCAGAATTCCTTAGTAATTCTTTCCCAATTCTTTCCCCCGGAGTAATTCCTATACAAATTCGGCAACCTCGGTCACCGATTGGCGTAAGCTACCAAAATTACAGCGAGTAAAATAGAAATTGAAGGTATAGAAACGACCGTCTTACCTCCACGAGTCCAAAAGTGGTTTCGATTTGTGAATCCGACGAACGACGGCAACGGAACGGCGAGAATTCGGCGTCGGTGACGTTTTACGTCTTCTCTCGGTGCTCTCTCTGTTTTCTCTGGATTAATTCCAGCAGATTGAGAGTATTAACTCTCTGTTTTGACACATATTGCATGTGTAGATGAGGTGTCTTCACCTCAATACTCATTATTTCCGTTTACACCCCCGAAATTTCTTAAGTTCTTATTATGAGATCCCCAAACATTCCATTAACTACCCAATTATCTAATGAGGGTTTGTCTAAGTTTCGTATGGGTCCCAACGTGGGTCCCACATATTTTGTGAAATTGCTATCGCACCTACTAATTTTACATCTTTTTCATTTATACCCTTACTTGGGTGTCCATACTAATGCTAACACATATTAACATGTAATATGAAAGCATGTAAACAAATATCCATGTAATCACATAAAATGCATTTAATCATTTAAAATGCAAATTACTCATTTACCCTTCACGGGATTCCATTTCAATACCTGTCCCACCTCACTGGGGACTTTTCCAACTAGTGTCCCTCTCTGAACACTTTTTACTTGGGCGAGTCCAAGCCTCCCCTTAATCCATTTTATACACTAATTATATTAATTAATGCATATTATCACAAATAATTAACCCGTTCTCCGGGTACGGGTGTTACATTTCTCCCTCCCTAAAAGGGAGTTTGGTCCCCAAACTTACTCTTACCTCAAGAATTGAAGAGATGCGGGTACTTGGCTCGGATCTCATCCTCCCGCTCCCAAGTAGCCTCTTCCACTGAATGGCTTCGCCATTGAACCATCACCAAGGGAATCACTTTGGTCCTCAATACTTGATCCTTCCTATCAAGAATTTGCACTGGATGTTCCACGTAAGTTAAATCTTCCCGAATCTCTAACGGTTCCGGAATGATAACATGTTTCGAATCCGGCACATAACGTCGAAGCATCGACACATGAAACACATTATGAACATTCTCTAATTCTTGTGGCAGCTCTAATCGATAAGCTAATGGCCCAACTCGATTAAGAATCAAATACGGCCCAACATATCTCGGACTAAGCTTACCTCGCTTACCAAAACGTGCTATGCCTTTTGATGGTGATACTTTCAAAAACACATAGTCACCCACCTCAAACTCCAACGGTCTTCTACCCGTATCCGCATAACTTTTATAACGACTTTGAGCCGTTTGTAACCGTTGCTTAATCAATTGAATCTTGTCAGTAGTGATTTGCACTATCTCTGGTCCCAAAAGTTGTTTCTCTCCAACTTCTGTCCAACATACTGGCGATCTACACTTTCTTCCATATAATGCCTCATAAGGCGCCATTCCAATGCTAGTTTGGAAGCTGTTGTTGTAAGAAAATTCAATCAACGGCAAATGAGTTTCCCAATCAGCTTTAAAATCCATAACACATACTCTCAACATATCTTCCAGAATTTGAATCACTCGCTCGGATTGACCATCGGTCTGGGGATGAAATGCAGTACTAAAATGTAAAGTTGTCCCCATAGCCCTCTGTAAACTCTCCCAAAATCTTGACACGAACCGAGTGTCACGATCTGACACTATCGACACTGGTGCTCCGTGAAGTCTAATAATCTCTCTGATATAAATCTCTGCAAGTTTTGATGGATCTTTGGTCCTAATAGGTAGGAAATGGGCTGACTTAGTCAACCGATCTACAATCACCCATATGCTATCATTTGACTTTTGAGACTTTGGAAATCCCGAGACGAAATCCATTGTAATATGTTCCCACTTCCACTCTGGTATCTCTAAAGGATGTAACTCTCCTCCGGGTCGTTGATGTTCAATTTTCACTTTTTGACAGGTCATGCATTTAGACACAAATTCTGCTACCTCTCGTTTCATACCACTCCACCAGTAAATTTCTCGCAAGTCTCTGTACATTTTGGTACTACCCGGATGTACAGAATATCTTGTATTGTGGGCTTCCTCCATAACTTTATTTCTCAGATCTCCAACTTTAGGTACACATAATCGGTTAATATATTTCAGAACACCATCTTGGAAACTGAATTCTGGCCTTCTCCCCTCTGGTAACTCATCCACAATCTTCTTGAATTCTGGATCTAAGAACTGCTTAGTCTTGATTTCACCAATTAAACTTGGCTGTGCCACGATCGCAGCCATTAAACCACCTCTAATTTTAGGAACTACCTCAAGCTTCAATTGTTCAAATTCCTTTATCAACTTTTCCTGTCCAGTCAAGGCATAAGCTAAGTTTTCTGACGACTTCCGACTCAAGGCATCGGCAACTACATTGGCTTTTCCCGGGTGATACTGAATTTTTAAATCATAATCTTTCATGAGTTCCAACCATCTTCTTTGTCTCATATTAAGATCCCTCTGAGTGAATAGGTATTTCAGACTTTTATGATCCGTGAAGATTTCACAAGTTTCCCCGTATAGATAATGTCTCCAAATCTTTAACGCAAAAATTACCGCCGCTAATTCCAAATCGTGAGTTGGATAGTTCTTTTCATGAGACCTCAACTGTCGTGAAGCATAGGCTATTACCTTGTCATCTTGTGTTAGCACACATCCCAAGCCTTGGTGCGAAGCATCACTGTATATTCTGAAATTTCCAGTGCTTGTTGGAATTGTAAGTATTGGTGCCGTAGTCAACTTTTTCTTCAATGCTACAAAACAATCTTCACACTCCTTGTTCCACTCAAACGGTACATCTTTTCTCATCAACCTTGTCATTGGCATTGCAATTCTAGAAAAGTCTTTAACAAACCTTCGATAATATCCGGCTAACCCCAAGAAACTTCGAATCTCGGACACATTTGTCGGTCTTGACCAATTCATAACAGCTTCAATCTTCTGCGGATCTACAGAAATACCTTCCTTAGAGATTACATGCCCCAGAAAAGTGACACTCGTCAACCAAAACTCGCTTTTCTTCAATTTCCCAAACAATTGTTTCTCTCGAAGTCGCTGCAAAACTAGTCTCAAGTGTCGTTCATGCTCTTCCGGACTCTTAGAATAAATGAGAATGTCATCAATGAATACAATAACAAACTCATCCAAATATGATTTGAATACACGGTTCATCAAATCCATGAAGGCAGCAGGCGCATTAGTAACCCCAAACGGCATCACTAGGAATTCATAGTGCCCGTAACGGGTCCTAAAGGCTGTCTTCTCCACATCCTTAGCTTTAACTTTCAGTTGATGGTACCCAGATCGTAAGTCAATCTTTGAAAATACCTCAACCCCTTGAAGTTGATCGAATAGATCGTCAATACGTGGCAACGGGTATTTGTTCTTGATGGTTACTTTGTTGATCTCCCGGTAGTCAATACACATCCGCATTGTACCATCTTTCTTCTTCACGAATAGTACTGGTGCACCCCACGGGGACACACTAGGTCGGATAAAACCCTTGTCTAGCAACTCTTGCAACTGTATCTTTAACTCTTTCAACTCAATTGGTGCCATTCGATATGGTGCTCGTGAAATTGGTTGGGTTCCCGGCATAACATCAATACCAAATTCAATTTCTCGATCAATCAATACACTAGGTAACTCCTCAGGGAATACATCTGGAAACTCTCTAACTACCGGAATATCTTCAAGTTTTAAATCGGGACCTCTAGTATCAAGAATACTACACAGAAACCCCCGACAACCCTTCTTTAATAAACGACAAGCTTCAATAGCTGACACGATATACGGTGGTGATACAACACCCTTACCTTGAAAATAAAACTCATCTTGATTCGGAATACGGAATGCTACTCCTTTAGTGTTACAATCAATATTAGCATGATTAGCCGCTAACCAATCCATACCCAATATAACATCGAAGTGCTGAATTACTAATGGTACCAAATCAACAGTTAACTCTTTACCATTCACATTAATCTCACACTTTCTAAACACACCCGAACTAACCAACGGAGCCCCCAACGGTATCGCGACAGATAAATCATAGTTTAGGAACTCTAATGGTTTATCTAAATGTTTAGCAAAATGGTGTGACACGAATGAGTGTGTAGATCCCGAATCTATAAGTACATTTGCTAGATGTGAGCAAATGAGAACCATACCTGAGACAACAGTATCGGCAGAAGCGGTATCTCCCGGCCTGAGTTGAAATGATCTTGCCTCTCGTTGCTCTCTCCTCGGAGGTTGAGTAGTCCTTGGTGTGATAGCGCTGGCCGCAGAAGAACCTGAACCTGATGCTCCTTGGCGTCTAGTAGGACAATCCTTAGATTGATGTCCCAATTCCTTACAAGTGAAGCATCGGCCCCTCATATCTAAATTCTGATTTGGACAATTCCTGGCGATGTGTCCCGGTTGTCGGCAACTATTGCAAATGATTGGGTTTGGAAGTTGATTGCACCGGCCCCAATGGAATTTCTGACAAGTCTGACACCTCGGTTTATTTCCACCGGAACCACTACCAATACTAGCTGATGATCCTCCTAAACTCTGTCTTTTTGCACTCCCCTGACCACTGAACTGACTTGATCCCGGTCGTTTACTTTGTTGACTCGGTGGTGGTGGCATGTTTGAAGTATAACCAAGGTCTCTCTCAGCAATAGAAGCAATGTCCAATGCCTTAGCATAAGTCTCTGGACGGAATACGGTCACTCGTCCTCGGATGTCACCTCGAAGTCCCGCTACAAACTTCCTTGCTTTCACTTTCTCGGTTGTTACAATGTCCCCGGCAAACCTTGCCAAACTCGTAAATTGCGTGGAGTACTCCCGGACTGACTTTCCCCCTTGTACCAACTCCATGAATTCTTGAGCCTTTTGATCCCCAAATGACTCTGGAAAATATTGATCATTGAAAATCTCAAGAAATTGGTCCCACGTTGTCGGTTGACCCGGGCCTAGCTTAGTACGCCACCAATATTGCGCTTCATCTTTTAACGTGTCTGCAGCAAATAGCACTTTTTGTTCATCAGTACATGGTAATACCCGAAAGATCTTCTCCATATCCGAGATCCAAAAATTCGCCTTCGTCGGATCGGCTTCCCCGCGGAATATGGTCGGCTTTTGTTTGTGGAATTTTGAAATAGTAACAATGTCTTCCCTTGGATTCGGATTCGGTTGTACCGGTCTCTCTTCGATCACATGAGTTTCTGCTACTCGTACCAACCCTTCGATTGCTCTTTCAACCCGTTCCATTCGGTTTGAGGTGTCACCTCCAGACATAATGCCTGGCACCCACATATAGTACATACATGCACGTTACTTTTAAATAAACACATAACATACTAATCAACATTTAAAAGCATGCTAAATAAACGTGTATGCATGTTTATGCAACTACGTGTTGTTGTGTGCACACTACGCGTCGTATACGTCTCTCGTCCCCAAAGGCTCTAGCCAACTGCTCTGATACCAAAAATTGTCACACCCCAACCCGCCTCGTGCGGATTAGGACACGTGTAACAATGCTACAAGCTCCCAATCACATTAATTTGTAAAGAAATATACGAATTACTAAGAAACACATGTGTTTAACCCCATTAAACAACTCTGTTGTTACAAAATAGGCCCCAAGGGCAAAATGGTCATTTATAAAGTATGTAAAATTTTTATACCAAAAGTTATAATTTTGAGTCCCGGTTCCAACGCAATAAACGGCACGCGAAACCGAGTTTTCTAGAAGAAGTTATGCATGTTTCCGTAAAAACGGACATGCTGGGGAAAAATACAAGGCGGATCGATCCCTTCATAATGGGCGGATCGATCCATTTATATTAGTCTCCCGCATAATGTCCCCTTGGAAGGGCGGATCGATCCCTTCACAAATCGCGGATCGATCCCCTTCACAAATTTTGCTGCTAAATTTCCTTTGCTGTCAAACAAGTTTCCAAGTTACCAAAACACAACCAAAACATATGGAAACCTTATGAAACTTTGGGAAAACAATCCCAACACATTTCTAAACATGTTTAAACTCAAATTAAGCATGGATCATAAAATCATATTCACAATTTGATCAAATCAACCATGAACTCATTTCATTTGAAATACAACAAACTTTTCAACTTAAATTCTCAATTCTTATCCAAAATACATGAAACTTGTTGGAATTCAACTCAAAGTCATAACTAACATTATAAACACTAAAGAAACATGTCCAAGACACTAACGACACACCCGGACTTGCCGAGATGGTCAAATCCATTACTTGCACCCTACTAGAACAAAACGAGAGAGATTACACATATGTTCTCAAATTTACCTCCAACTCTCCAAAATACATGGTTGTGACCCAAGTTCACTTCCAGCAACTTAAATATGAACATTAACATAAAAGACACCATACTTTACATCATTTTACAAGTTTCAAAAGAAATTTACAAGCATGAGGCTCAATCTCCCCCATCTCTCCCATCTCTCCCCATCTCTCCCATTCACAAGTCAAGACTTCAAGCCTCAAGTCGAGAACCTTAAGCCACTAGTTACATATAACACATGTTTAAAAACATATTTACAAGCTCTAATTCTCCTCCCCATTCCCGAGCACGTCACCTTCTCTCCGGATATCGCTCCGTACCTGCGGTGGTTGTTATGTACCACAACAGAAATAGGAAAACGGTTTTCTTAAGCAATTTGCTTAGTGAGCATTCTAAGCATGACTGAATGTTTAACATGTGCAATGCAACAATCAACATATAAATCATATTTGTAGTCGCCGAGTCACCGGTTTAATGATTCATTCAGACCCGAAGACCTCCCTTGGTCCCGTGGCCACTTCTATTCCTTGGACTTCAGTATTTCTCGGATTCTTCCTCTTCACCACCCTTATTACTCCCAACAATGAACCATTTTCCCGGTGCTCATTGACTACCACATAGACATATAAGCATATAAACATGCATCAACATATGGTTTTCACAAAATTGATATGAAATTCACAATCCACCAATATAGTAACTTCTAAACATGATATCAACAACCAAAGTTATACAAGGATTCATTGACCACCTTAAACACAATCATTCTTAGGCTAGAAAACTCACCTCACTCACAGCTTATACCCCAAATCAAGCTAATTATGCAGAATTCCTTAGTAATTCTTTCCCAATTCTTTCCCCCGGAGTAATTCCTATACAAATTCGGCAACCTCGGTCACCGATTGGCGTAAGCTACCAAAATTACAGCGAGTAAAATAGAAATTGAAGGTATAGAAACGACCGTCTTACCTCCACGAGTCCAAAAGTGGTTTCGATTTGTGAATCCGACGAACGACGGCAACGGAACGGCGAGAATTCGGCGTCGGTGACGTTTTACGTCTTCTCTCGGTGCTCTCTCTGTTTTCTCTGGATTAATTCCAGCAGATTGAGAGTATTAACTCTCTGTTTTGACACATATTGCATGTGTAGATGAGGTGTCTTCACCTCAATACTCATTATTTCCGTTTACACCCCCGAAATTTCTTAAGTTCTTATTATGAGATCCCCAAACATTCCATTAACTACCCAATTATCTAATGAGGGTTTGTCTAAGTTTCGTATGGGTCCCAACGTGGGTCCCACATATTTTGTGAAATTGCTATCGCACCTACTAATTTTACATCTTTTTCATTTATACCCTTACTTGGGTGTCCATACTAATGCTAACACATATTAACATGTAATATGAAAGCATGTAAACAAATATCCATGTAATCACATAAAATGCATTTAATCATTTAAAATGCAAATTACTCATTTACCCTTCACGGGATTCCATTTCAATACCTGTCCCACCTCACTGGGGACTTTTCCAACTAGTGTCCCTCTCTGAACACTTTTTACTTGGGCGAGTCCAAGCCTCCCCTTAATCCATTTTATACACTAATTATATTAATTAATGCATATTATCACAAATAATTAACCCGTTCTCCGGGTACGGGTGTTACACATTTATTATCTGGCCCGAAGACATTTCATAGCGGTGAAGAATATCCATGAGATTTTGACATTCACATTCTAAAGCCCCATAGAATACCAGACTGTCATCCGCAAAAAATAGATGGGAGATAGTAGGCCCTCTTCTTCCCACCCTCACACCACCCACTAGCCCCCGGTTATTCACATCCACCAGCACTCTAGAGAGGACCTCAGCACAAAGAATAAACAAATATGGAAAAAGCGGATCTCCCTGTCTAATACCAAGCAATGGCACAAATGGCTCTGACGGCTCCCCATTAAGAAGGATTGAGTAAAAAACATATTCAACACATCGCATAATAAGATCAACCCATCTATTTGCAAAACCCAATCGCAACAAAACACCTCACAGAAAAGTCCACTCAACTCTATTATATGCTTTGCTCATGTCAAGCTTGAAAGCCATAGCACCATGCTTCCCCCTTGATAAGGATTTAAGATGATGCATGACCTCAAACGCAACAAGGATATTGTCAGTAATGAGCCGGCCTGGGACAAATGCACTCTGGGTCTCCAAAACAATCGTGGGAAGAAACCGTTTCAACGTATTAGCAAGTACTTTAGAAACAATCTTATAAAGCACATTGCATAAACTGATATGGCGGAACTCAAAGACTCGCTTAGGGTCTTTAATTTTCGGAATCAACACAACAAGGTGTGATTAAAATTGCTAGAAAAATGTCCCGAATTGAAAAAAGATCTAACCGTTTCAACCACATCCTCTCCCATGATGCTCCAAAAATGCTGAAAGAAAAAAGTGGACATACCATCTGGGCCCAGTGCCTTATTTGGGTGCATCTGGAAAAGAGATAACTTTACCTCCCCCGTCGAGATATCCACCAAAAGTTGCCTATTCATCTCAACTGTAACCTTTCTCTCAACCACATCAAGGATTAGGCTAAGTCATCCATGTGTTGGGAAGTGAAAATATCATGAAAATAGTCTAGCACAATGTGTCTCATTATCTCCTCATCCTTACACCAAGCTCCATCTGCTCCCTCAATGCCCAAAATGTTGTTTCTCTTCTTTCTTTGGGATGTTTTCCTGTGGAAAAAAGCAGTATTTCGATCCCCATCTTTAACCCAACACACACGAGAGCATTGTCGCCATATCGTCTATTCGCGCTCAAGTAACTCATTAATTTCTCGCTTTAATTCCCTTTCCTTCACAACAGAATCCTGGGTGACCGGACCTCGCAGAACCCCCTCCAGAACTTTGCTTTTATGCCTTAACTGTCGTTGGACATGCCCGAAGGTAGCCTTATTCCACACCGAGAGTACCACCACACAATTTTTGACCCGCGTCTCAGCCATTAACATCGAACCATCCCCAAACCATGCATCATGGACAACATTCTCACAATCAGAATGACGATCCCACATAGCCTCAAAACGGAAGATCTTCTGCTGACTGCTACGTCGGGGTGCCCTATTCCCCAATAATTTATTAAAATAGGGCAATGATCGGACACAGGAGCCACAAGATGAGAAACAAAAGCACAAGTGAAGACCTTCCGCCATGGGTCCGAAGCAACAAAACGATCCAACCTTTCTCTAACATGCCCACCGTCTACTATGTTTTTCTTCCAGGTAAAGTGATTCCCCGTGTAAGATAAATCCTCCAGACCACAAGCCGCAAGTGTATCCCAGAATTGATCAATGCGGTTCCTGTTTGGGGGGCGACCTCCATCCTTTTCCCACAAGTGAAGCAAATCATTAAAATCCCCTCCCCCCACAACCCAAGGAAGCGAAAAAGAATGCCGCAGACTTTGTAGCATATTACATATGAATTTACATTTCGATGCCTTAGGATGACCATAAAAGCCCGTCTGATGCCATTTTCCCATACCATCTGGACCTTCAAGGTGAGCAGAATAACTAAGCACCGAAACACTAACAGCATCCGTCCAACAGAAAGCAAGCCCTCCACTCTTGCCCACACATCTAAATGCCAAACACCCTTGAAAGCCCAAATATCGACTAATAGCTTCTATACGATGAGACTGTAACTTGGTTTCTGACAAGAAAACCATGGCTGGAGCTTCTGAAAGCACCAACTGGCGCAAGACATGAACTGCACGTGGGTTCCCAAGCCCATGGAAATTCCAACACAACCAACTCATGGCGATAGGCGGCAGCTGCTATGGTACAGGAACATGCTGACTGTCAGAGTGAACCCTCTTAGAATTCTATGAAGGTTCATCCACAGCTTCCTCAAACACCCGTTTACCACCCGAATCCATAAAAGCATCATGTATAACCTCGACTTTATCTAATGCTGCCGAACGAGCAAACCTTTTCCATTTTGGACCTTTATCTCAGCGTTTTGGGGACCATCCTTGTGACCAACCTCAGTGTTGGGATAAGGGACTTTTTCCATCACCAGGTTCTTTTCTGGTCCCAGATTGGTTAGGCCCACACTATCCTGGGAAGGGACAGTCATGGTAGAGGATCCCCATCAATAGTTGCCACGTTCATACCATCAACGGCTTCCTCAGAGCAATTGTTAGGTGCATCATTCTTCTCCACCTTCTCCGACTCCATAACCCTAACCAACACACTCCCATCTACCTTACTGGATATTTTTGCACCAAACACATCTGTAGGAAATTCATCCAGATTCACCTCCGGAGAACGATTATTAACACCCTCCTTCCACTTTCTAGACCCTCCGTCGTCCCCAATGGAAGCCCGTAGCCACGTACTGTATTGGAACACTCTGGTGGAGTTCCGCAAATTCTCATGCAAACCCTCATCACCACGTGCCCGATCCATCCATAATCGAAAAAAATTTCTGATAGGCGTTCATATTTGTATCGTACCCAAGAACTCCCACCACGAGTCTGAACTTGTGCTCCTCTCAAGAGTGGTGAACAATCATGTTGTTAAACAACACTCAAAATATCTCTCGCTTTGTTCAAACTTACCTTACCTAATAACACACACACTCTCTCTTTCTCTCTATACGTTGATATTAATTTAGACACCATTATTAGTGTTTTAATTTTGTTTTGTTTCTTTTCATTAATCTAAATAGAATCTTCAATTTTTCCTTTCAAAATGTGTCTAATTCTTTCACTTTCTTCTTTGCAACGATTATTATTTTGTTTAATTAATTTTTCTTGTTGTATATTGTTGAATTAAAAATCAACAAAAGGCAATTATATCTTTGTAAGTTTATGTACTGATATTTTTTCTTAATTAATGTGAACAATTTTTTGCAAATGATTTGATAATTTTAATGCAGGTTCCAAAAAAAAATTTGTCAATAAAGCATTTAATTATGTGTCGGGCCCATTTTTAGAGTTTGACTTGAGCTCCAAAAAATTCAGGATCGGCCCTGGAAACGGATACTCAATTTTGGCCAACATATCATCGTCTTTAAGAATCTTGTTATTTAAAGATGTATACATAAATTTATAGTAAGTCTTTCCTCTCTTGAAATGCAGAGAGCCCATTCTCTTAATTGATTCTCTGTCTTTACCTAGCTCACTCTCACATTATCTGCATTCTCCATTTCTTAAAGTAAAGACCCCTCTCATACTTTCTCTTTCCCTCATCATTTTAGAGAACCCTACCCACAGTCTGGCTTGGAAATCTGGGTAGAAAGATGGGAAAACTTTGTGCTCATTTGAGTCGGTTTGACAGTGAGGAGAATTCTAGGCTTCTCTTTCTCCATCGCTCTCATGTGGAAATTCCTATTTGATTACACCCTTTTTTTTTTACCTAGGAGAAAACATGTAGAGAAGTCAAGTTGCTGAGAAGTTGCAAGGACAATGTACAGCTTATGAAGTTGAAAAGTTGTCAGATGATGCGAACAAGAGGATAAAATAATGCTTTTTTTAAATGAGGACCTTACTCATTCTTAACACTGCTCAAAGTGCAAACTGTTATAATTATGTTAGAATAATAGTCTAGGTTCTTGTACTTAATATTGTACCTTACTATACTTACTGTCTGGGTTCATTGTACTACTAGCCTAGGTACTTTTCCTTTCCTTTTTTTGGATTATCTCTTAGCCTATGTGAAGGCTACATTGTAATGTTAATCACACATCTTAATACAATGCAATCGTATTACTCTCTCTCTCTCTCTCTCTCTCTCTCTCTCTCTCTCTCTCTCTCTCTCTCCTAACTCTTATCATATTCAAACACCACTCCCATTATCAATCACACTGCAAGTACAATCTGGGCCAGACGACATACCATAAATAGAAAGCGGGCGCTTGTGAGTTATCCCATCAACGAGGTTCTTATCATCAGTCAAAAAGAAAAGGTGGAGCGAGAGTTTGTGTTGCAATTTGTCTGTGTTACTTGAATCTGGACAAAAGTATTCCCAAAATTGTAATGAAGTGCAACATTTCGATTATACGAGTAATATTTGAGTGTATGCTTCTAGATCTACAAATTATTTGGCTACTATGCCAGTCATCCCTTACACTGCTTTTTGCTAGAGGTTTTTTGTATGGGGATTGGAAGTTTGGGTAAGGTGTTGGTTTCTTTTTTGGGGGGGAGTTTCATGCTTAATTTGTGTAGTCTTGTTGGGGATGAAGATGGAGGGAAGGAGGAGATCTTTCAGAGAGAGAGATTCTTGTTGGGTTGGGGTGGGGATGGGGATGGGGATGGGAGGGATGAAGGAGATCTTTTGGGGAAAGGGAGAGAGAGAGAGAGAGAGAGAGAGAGAGAGAGAGAGAGAGCGCATCATTTATCTATTCTTAGTGTTTTCAAGCCACCTAGGATGTTATCTTTCCAAACAAAATTGGTCCGCTAATTTAAAATGATGGGTGTCCGTTAAAGAGATATACTCTAAAGTTATTATATATATACACACTCCCTATTCCCAATTACTTAGATTTGGACATTAATTATCTATCAATCTTAGAATCTACAGTGAAACAGTTTTTCTAGATACAAGGACTTGCTATCATACTTGTTATGTAAGATTATTGTATACATTTAATAGCCTCGTATATAAGTGTTGACATTTATAGGTAGAACAACTTTTCCAAAAAATTATTTATACTTTGTCCAAAACATGTGTGAAATAATACTAAAATAAGAGCAGTGTTATGCTTTCTAGGTATTAGAATTGTAAGTATATAGATACATTTACAATAGTAACTACAACGAATTCAGCTAATTTAAAGAATGTCTTGTTCTATTTCTTGCTTAATGTGTCCTCGTACTCGTAATTAGATTTTGGATAATTCATTACTGAGTCCCCTTATCCTAAAATATTGGGGTCGACCAGGCCCCGACTCCTGGATTCATATTCACACCCGACACATATACTCCACGTAACATAGCCAGGAATCAACCACAAGCAATACAACATTAACTGTCCCTCCAATGCTCTATCATACTCTCCACTACTCTGGAAAACTTTATAACTCCCAAAAACCACCTAAAACCCCTCCACCTACACTTCTCTCTCTCTCTCTCTCTCTCTCTCTCTCTCTCTCTCACACACACACACACACACATACACACACACATACATACACACACTTTTGGGATTTCTTTGGCTCTCGCTCGAGCTACATACTCCTATAGACTCATTAGTATACTAATATATACATATTGAGCTGCTTACGTGTTATACTCTTAGACACCACTCACACATCACTAAAGGACCTACACGGTCTTTAGAGAAGCATTATGTGGATACTATAACAATGCAATTTCTTATTGCAGTTAAAGTCACTCAAAAGGATACAGAGGAACATTCAAAGGCCTGTAAAATGTCTCTACAAATACCTTCAAGTGGTGGAATTTGTTGGCAACATTGATATTGCATGAGCTTGCCAATTACATTGTTCAAAATGTTATCGCACTTCAGAAAATTATTGTTGATTGTCGCCCTACATTCTTCCGAGGATGGAAAGCGTTCACAGACAATGAGAGTTCAAAGGAATTGAGAGAACGTGCTTTAGAGCTAAAAAGAGAACTACCCTTGTGGAGTTGAGTTAGTTATGCACCCTGCCCTGGGCATTCAAGACCCAAGGTCTGCAACACTCAAAAGGCTTTACTTCATTAAAGAGAGCTACCTCTTGGAGTGAAGTTAGTTATGTATTCTATAGCTTGTAGTTAGTAATATTTATTTCTACTTGTTTCCATTTAAGCGTTTGCGGCTTTAACTTGAACATGAAACACTCCTTTTTTGGTTGGCTGTTAATCGCATTTTTTTTTCTTTCTAATTGGCTTAGGTGAATATAGAGTTAGGTACAAGGATCCTTTAACGTAAAGTGAACAGGAGCTAATTTTGGTCATGATATATAGGGCCACCGACCAAGTCAGGCCACATTACCGCCACACCTGATATGGGTGTAGATGGCTATCCTACTTGGTAACCTTCAACCTCATGTGGACAGTTTTACCCTTTCACCACCTGTGATGATGAATATTTCTTTCCATGGGTGATCAACACTACAAGCATTGTTCTGTTGTACTGAAAGTGTGTACCATGGAAGTCAAGTTTTGTATCTTTTTTGACCTTTAAGTCAATTTTTTTATGATCTTTTATTTGTGAATTTTGAAAAGTGGAATTTGTTTATGAGTCATGCTTAATACATCTAGGTCATTTGACACACATTTGCGTCTAATTCTCTTGACAGCACCATACAGAGTACTAGAAGTGAATAAATGAAAACTGGAATTTGCTTCATCATATTAGGCACGATCAATTTGATTCATATTAGGTTTTCAGCATTTTAGAAGTCCGCCAGGTTAGCAGGCGCAAGTGTTTCAAACTTGGTATTAGGGACCCCCTTTTTCTTAATTTCTTTTATGTTGCTTTACCCCCCCCCCCCCCCCCCCCCCCCCCCAATATTTTCTATTCAGATTGATATGTTTCTGACTTGTATGAGTGTGTTCATATTGAGGTGTGCATTTAATCTACACTTGAACTTTTGGCACTTTGAAATTTCATTTTCTAAGATAATGGTATTGCATTGAAGAGAGGTTACTTGCCCATCACAAAAGAAGAGAGAAAAGGCACTTCTATTTCCTGTTTCTTTGTTGCATGTCTATATTTCTATCTCTTTCCTTTATTTATTTTGTTTTAAGTTATCCATTTAAACCTTGCTCCTTGCAAATAACATTTTTGTTGAACATGACTTTTCTAAAAGCTCTCTCCCTCTCTCATACGTTATCACCAATAGGTACATGATCACCAATATAGATACCCACTTTTATTGGGACTTAAATCTGACTCGATAAGCCAAAGGATTTCTAAACACTCTTGGTTAGATGAGGGACTCTTCTGCTCCGTGTGCACACAAAGCTAATAGACTGACTCTTTTTTTTTACCTTTGTAACAGCTGGGAGATCCCATACACACATGCATTTCATCTCTGATATTGAGGGGCTACATTCTCTTTATCATAGGAGGACGACGAATATTAAGGCTAACAGATATTTATGCATAGGGACGTACTATTATTGTATGAGATGTATTTATTTACTACTAAAAGGACAAGGTTAGTTTATTCTCTTTCAAAGAAGGTAATTTGTTGTATGTGACTTCAGTTTTGCTTTCATTTTTGCTATATACATGTATAATCAGTATTTGTATATATAACTTGTTTTTGGTGCTTTTGGTTTTCATTCTCAATTCTGTTATTGCAATACAAGCATAGGGATTTTTGAAGGCATTGCCAAGATCAAATGGAAAAAGGGTACGCCATGCCTATAAACAAGAATAGACGTACGTAAGATTTTATAGTTAATGTTTTACCATTAATCCCTTTTCAACAAGTTGTCTTTGTACAATGTTATACTTTGCAATTATCATTGTTTGGTTCCTTCAATTTTAATTGAGGTGAAATGAAACTAGATCAGGGTATGTTAGGTAGAATGTATATTTCATGGCCCTGTGTATTTCTCTATTTTCTAATAACTATGATGGGGTCCTTTCTTTGAAACATGAGACATTATCGTCTGTGAATTATCGAAACTATTTGACTTTGGTTACCATCTATCAAGACTTGGATATGTTCTGCTTATTCTGGCAGCTAAAACCTCAGATATGATGTATAAATATGTCGGTGATGGTTTGTCAACATATTTCATATAAATATGACAGTGACTAATATAAATTAAGAGGTTAACTTTTGACATGAGTTGGGCCTTTATTTATTGCTTGATTGCTATATCAGAATCTTCATTATGGATTTTGTGCATGGTTTTATGAAATATATTATAAATGATGCTTGTCTCGCACCACGATTGACTGGAAGCTTTTCTTACATGATCATTATTTACGATTTCATTATATATATAATCGAGGGACATTCTTAAACATTTCATTGTGGAAAAGTATCTCTGTGCTAGCTGTGATTCCTAATGCTGCAACATATACAATTTTGGGATTCCGAAGGAATTGGAAGGCATAAAAAATGGAGTCATTATGGTACAGGCTGACCTTTCTCTCTCAGATCTTGGAACTGGGACAAGGGTGTTGTAGTTTCCTTGGCTACAACTTCAGTAACTGCGGGTGCACACAGATGCGTTGAGGCTGTAGAATCTCTGGGTGCACACAGATCCCAAGTGGCCTATGCCATCAACACAGGCTGTTAGAATATAAGCATTAGTATTAAGGGTATTTCTGTAAATTCATGATTGTTTATGATTGATATATATATATATAAGTGTGGGCTAACCTAATTTGGTTAAGCCTTCCATTCTCTCTAATCTCCTTCTTAACATGGTATCAAAGCCAAACCCGAATCTAGGGTAAAGCTCTCCATCCACCACCACTACATCCACCATCGGCCCACCACCCATCACCACCCACCATCACAGCAACCAGAAACCAACCACCTTCGCCGCAGCCACCAAGGCTGCTACAGCCTGCGCCGCAGCCCCTAAGGGTCGTCCACCATTTTTTAATCCTCACCCACCACCCTATCTCCTGATCCGAAAGCTTCTTACCTCTCCATTCTTCTAGCCGACAACCTCTAAACCTTGCTGACCCCCATCGAACTAAACTGGTCTAATTTTTTCTTCACCTTTTCATCTTGCTGTCCTTCAAAGCTGCAGTTTTTCTTACAGATCTGTGCTTCAGACAGCAAGTTTGATTGGTGATATCTTCTTTTGTGTGGTCTAGGTCCTAGTACGGACCCAGTTGGTTAGTTCAGTTTGAGTTTCACGTGTTGATGTTGCTTCTTGTTAGCTGTTAGTCTTTTTTCTTTATTATTGGTATAAGACTTCCAGTTTGTTTGTTGATATGGCTGACAAGAAAGGTTCTATTACCTCGTCTGATGTTGTTAGTACACAAATTATTACCACCAAGTTAAATGGGTCCAATTACTTGTTGTGGGCTCAATCTATGAAAGTCGCCTTAGGGCTAGGAAGAAGTTGAAATATATTGAGTTTGTTGCTCCTGCAAAGGATAGTAAGGATTATGAAGATTGGGTGTCTGAGAATTACGTGGTTATGTCCTGATTGTAGAATAGTATGGAACCTACTGTGTGTTCAAGTGTCATGTTCTTGTCCTCAGCCAAAGAGATTTGGGAGTCTGTTCATGAGATGTTTTCCATGGACAAAAATGTTTCACGTGTTTATGAGGTATATCAAAATTTGTTTCTGCTTCAACAGTGTGATAAACCGGTTAGTGAATACTACAGTAAATTCAAGGGACTCATGGATGAGTTGAATCAGTATCATCCTATCACTAATGATGTTGACGTTATCAAGAAGAAACGAGAGGAATTTTATGTCTCCAAGTTCTTATCTGGGTTACATTCGAATCTTCAGCCTGTTAAGTCACAGATTTTAGCCGGCGATGGTGGTATTCCATTCTTAAGCAACGTGTATTCTTGTGTGCTCCGTGTTACTACAGAGTCTTCCTTCTCCGCCTCTTCTGAGCCTATTGGGAAAGAAAATTCTGCACTTGTTACTTCTATAGGATATAGAGGGGCTTTTCGTGGTCGTGGCAATTTTCCTAGTAATAATCGGGGTCGCGGTGGTCATGGTATTGGCAATTCCCCTCCTATGTTTAATGGTAATCAAGGAAGAGGAGGTCCTCCGAGATGTGGTCGTGGTTTTGGTCGAGGTCGTGGTTCTCTTTATTGTACACACTGTGGGGGTGACAATCATATTGTGGATAGGTGTTATGATATCTATGGTAATTCGTGGGAGACCTCACCTAATCCAGCCCGATACTCTTCTAACAATGCTTCTGGATCTCAACAGGTAGTTAGTACTCCTACTCCACCTGCCGTGGCATCTTCAAATGAGTCTATCACTCTCTCCCGAGAAGAATACAATGCCTTAGTCCAACAACAACAGCAGCAATCCTTGTCTAATACTGCTGGTTTTGCACAGTCAGGTAATATTGCGTGTTTTTCTTCATCTGCTCCTTCACCATAGGTCATCGACTCAGGAGCTTCGGCACATATGACTGGTAAGTCCAATGTATTTACACAATTGCTTAGTCCACCCACACAGCCTTCTGTTATTTTAGCTAATGGATGATTTTGTCCTATTATTGGTCATGGTCATGTTTTTCCCACCTCATCTCTTTCAATGTCATTTGTAAATTACATTCCTCAATTTTTCTGTAGTCTCCTATCGGTCAGTCAACTTACTAAATCTTTAAATTGTTCTGTAACATTTTATCCCTCTCATTGTGTTTTTCAGGACCTCAACTCGAAGAAGATGATTGGTGGAGGCCGTAAGCGAGATGGTCTTTAGTACCTCGAACAACATTCAACAACGAATAAATCGACGGCTTTACATACAGCTGTTTCACCACATCAATGGCACTGCTGTTGTAGGAAAAACAGATTTAAAATAGTTTTAAATGCGCGGCGGAAAAACAAAGTTCAAAACTTTTATTGGTTGCCTGGATCTACTACTCGTTAACTCTATAGATGCGTACAGGAGAAGGGACAGGTGCATTACCTTATGGTCTTGAACCCAATTCTGATTTAGTCCTTCTCCTTCAATGTGCAGCAGCAAGCTCTAAGAGATCTTCACCCTTATGTCTCCTTGAATGCTCCCAGAGTGGCTAGGGTTGGTGGGAACCCTAATAGTGAGAATAGGGAAGGTTTGGGAACTCTAAACAGGTTCTGCAGCAACTGGTACGTTAAAAACGATGAACCCCTATTTTTGGACGTAGCTGCCCTATTTATAGATTCCCAGAACCGACCTTACTTTCAATCGATCGAAGCTACTTCGATCGATCGAACAACGTTAGATCGATCGAACCTGTCTAGACTTCAATCGATCGAAACAACTTCGATCAATCGAACCAGTCTTGACAGCATTCTCATTTGCCTTTCCAAGCATACTGGCGGAGCTAAGAGTGGGACCTCCTAGGTTCTTAATTACTGGCTCCGATTAATTATTATTCCATCTAGTCATTACTCTTGACTAAGGAATCAATAATTAATCAATTATCATTAATGCCACTATAAAATGATAATTGCACTCCAGTGCATAAGAACATAATCACACATACATAAGCGATTGCTAGACTTGTATAATATGATACGGATGTCCCTCTACCAGGCAGTATTCGTATCTATCATTGGGATGTATGTTTCAAGACACTGTCGACCCAATAGATAGTACATCTTATATTCCTCGAGTATCATTCACTACGCTTGGATTACTAAACATGTCAACAATAACACTTTGTTGACAAGGCTGGCCAGCTCTCAGTAATCACTCCTAGTGACATTCTTGAGGGAATACTTACTCTTCGTTTTATAGAAGAGGGTAGAATTCCATCTTGACAATATATGTTCCCAACGTTGCATACTTGATTACCCAAGATACCCAGGTGTTGATCTTGCAAGACCTCACTGATTGGTAAGTCAAAGCAACCAAGCATACAACTTGCGTCCATAACTGTCTCAGGATTGAGGACATGTATCCCTATACAAGTTTTGAGTTCCTATTGACGGTAACAGCGTTTAGGTGTCAATAGGTTTAACTCAGGTCCGTCAATGCACCGAGTGCACTAGCATATTAACCAAGAGTCAAAGACTCTTATGAATGAGATTCATCATTCTACCCCGTAGACGTTAATCATGCTACAGTGTATACCTGATAAGTTATCCAGACTTATCATCCACTGTGACTTATTTGAAACAACAAGGATTTGTGATTCATATCTCACATGTGTAATCACATACACAAATGAACCACATACAATGTTGTTTAAGGATTCCAGTCTAATATTCATCTCATGAACTAACATGCATAAATGCATTATGATATTCCATAGTCCATTGTCCAACTAACTGGTTTGAGGGTATATTCCCAATAAACTCCCACTTGCACTCATAACCATATAGTGTTAAAACAACAATAGCATTATCTACGTGACATGTCAAATCCTTACCCATAAGGTTTTGTAAAGGGACTGATGATCATCGACTGAAACAATCCATAGTAGAACATCTTCATGTTATACTATATCCCTAGACAAAAGACGTCACCAGACATGTATCCAATAAAGCTAATTCAAACATTGTCCAAAACACCATCACCTAGCATATATCTTCTAGTTCTTTCTCAAGTCCTAGAGAATATATACCTTATGATAGTTCATAAAACTGAATTTTCATTTGGACTGATATCTGTGAACAACCTTAACGGTATAACTGATATCCATACCTAATATCACATACAAGGTTTATCAATGGCGAAGGCTTATGATATACCTTTCATGCGACCTCTTTCATCTTGTGTCCCAAGATACAAGTCTTGAAAGAGCAATAGGTTATGTTCAAAGGTGAAAAACCTTTATCGAAATGTTCTACGTTGAATCTAGCCAGCAACTTTCTGATATAGAAGTTTGAGATAATTTCATTATCTTAACTTTCCGATCTTGAATGAGCAAAAATCTAAAGATTATAGCTCGCCTCACCGAGATCACAAATATCAAGTATACTGGAAAAACTTAACCTCAACCACTGATAACACAATTTTAACATCTCGCAATGATAAAGATATCATCAATATGAGGAACCATAATCACCACCACACTTCCTTTGCGCAAGGATCCTTTCATCCACTTAAGCCACATTCATACTTCAGACGAATCCAAAGTATTTTGACCAACATGTCAAAACAGATGTCCTTATCTCTGGATGATTGCTTAAGTCCGTAGACTTATGCAAATCATATACAGGAGCTTCCTTATCACAAAACTTCAATGCACAAGGAGATTTTAGCAACGCTAAGAATTCTCCCACTAAATGAAGTACCGATGTAGGAACAGATGAAGAGGTAGTAGATTTTAGTTCTAGATGATTTATAGATTGCTTCAAGATATAAATTACTTTACTCTTTTATATTATCTTTCCTTTATAAAATTTGGTCTCCGACCAACTTTTGTTTTCTCTGGAAACACTACAAAAGTATTATACTTCTGATCTAGATTCAAAAGGCTCATCATTTCTTTACACCAAAGTGCTAGACATCCTTATCCAAAGTTACCATGAGAAAGAAGTCGCATTCTTTTCACAACTTTGGGGATGTCTATCGAAAAGATTTTCTTTTGAATAAGATCCAGTATATACATTGTAGTTCCATCGAGAAAAACAAGGAATAGTAGTAACTCTAAATAACTCATCCCATGACCCAGTCATATCTAAAAAAAAAATAGTTCCTTCTACCTGCTACACCATCCCGTGGAGGCGCACTAGGTGTAGACTGTTGAGAAAGAATCTCATTCTTATCTCCTTTGGACAATAAATACATTAGATAGATACTCACCATTTTGATCAAATCAAAAGGCAACAATATTCTTTTACCAATTACTCTTCATTCCAAAACTTTTGAATTTCTTCAAAATTGAGGATGAAGATGCAATAAGTAAATGTATATCAGTATCCAAAGTAGCCGAAACTACTTTTCAACTCTAATGTTTATTGCCCTACATACATGAGTATGTCCTAATTCTAACAAGTCCTTGGTCGTGTGATTTTCAAAAGAAAAGTCACCTGATCATATTAGCCTCTAAATAGGATTGACAAACAGGTAGTGGCCTCAACAACCAAAAGAGTTTTAGGATCCAATCCTTTACTCCCCATTTATCCTAATTTAGATTAATATGATCTGATCACATTTACTCTCTAAATAGGATTGACAAATAGGCAATGGTCTTAGCAACCAAAAGAGTTTAGGATCCAATCCTTTACTCCCCATTTATCCTATTTAGATTAAATATGATCTAACTTCAAAACCAAAAAGTTATAGAATTAGTTGAGGGTGCTATCCTTTTAGATGGTAAAATACCCATGAGTCATTTAGATACTACATTAGATAATATATGAGAAACAAGAGTAAATTGGTGAGATACTTGCTTGACAAGTTATTTAGATCACATAAAAGAACGCTTTCTTTTAATCAAGAATTTCAGTACCAAAATCAAAAGAATAAATATTATTCATTAATTCAAAACTGAAATCCATCTAATAACTCCAAAGTTTTATTACAATATAAAACTATTAATCTAATAGCAACTTTTGCATCAGATCCCAAAAGGCAATCAAGATCTTCTAATCACTGCACATTCTTATTTTCCAATTCCCTGCAACAATTACAGATATAATTTAGAAAATATAGAATCAATGCCCCAAGTAGTTGAAGTATCAGTTTTTCAACTTACTTCAAAAACTAGTGAAAAGGGATCATACCTTGCCTTTTGGCAGTCAAGTATTCCACACAGTTCCTTTTCCAATGCCCTCTCATGCCACAATGGAAACACTTTCCTTTTGGCACAGCACCAGCCTTTCCCTTTCCAAGTCTTGCCTTCTTCCTAATAATTGCGTTAGGCTCACCTATCCTTGAGTCTTACTTCTCCTTCTCTGAACTTATGCTCTTAGGCTTAGTTCCAGAAGATGAAGCCATTCCAATGTTTTGAACATTTGACTCCTCTTTGACTATATCCATCGTTGCCTCAAGAGAGCTCATCAATTCACTTGTTGAAAAAACTGTTTTACTCATTTTAAAAACCTTTTTAAATTGAGTGAATGATGAAGGCAACGAATGCAAGATTATGTCAACTTGAGTCTCACAATCAATGTCGGAACCCAGAACTTCCAGTACTTTAAAATAAGTAATCATTTTAAAAACATGCTCTCTTATTGAAGTTCCTTCCAACATTCTGGTGTCCATGACTAACTCCAACGCTCTAAGCCTTGCAGTTTGACTCAGCTCCCCAAACATCTCCTCGAGGTTCAATATTATAGCACGGGCAGTGTTCAAAGGTTGATGTTGCTGCTTTAACACATCAGACAAAGAGTCTAAAATGCTAGAGCGAGCTATACCATCAAATCTTATCCACTGCCAATATTGATCCGCAAGATCAGTTGGGGTGTCATGGTATGGAATAGGTGGACAGGGAATGGTAAGAACGTATTTACATCCATTAGCAGTTAACAATTCATCCAGTTCCAGTTTCCATTCAACGTAGTTATTTCCAATTAGCTTATTCTGGATCATGGTTATAGCAAGTGGGCTAGACATTATGAATCTGAAATACAAATAATGTAACAGAATTACAATATGGAAATCATGAAAATGACAATTTATATGATACATTGGAATTCCCTTAACCAACTCATTAATTGTCTTCAGGATGTCAAGCCTATGAAATTAAGTCTCCGTGTGGCGATCATAACCTCATAGCCTGATTGGGAAACCCATCATGAATGTCATGCAACTCTTACAAAACAATTCATGACTCCTGAACTTTTGGTCTCTAAGTTTCTGGATAATGCTCCGTGTGGAATCCCTTACCCATAGCTTAGCTAGTGTTTACCATTAACTAGAATCCAATGACAACCGCCTCAAGTAGTGCCTCAGTGTAGTGGTCACCCTCTAACGCGTCTCATTGATTCTATCCAAAGGAAGTTCATACCTAGTAACCAATGAATAGTCTATCCTCCGTATGGAATGATCACCCATGGCTGGGTGATACAGTATGGAAGACCGTGGGAGTTATAAAATAAGTCCCTCTCCCACTAGATTTTTATAAGAAGTTCATATCTAGTAATCAATAAGAAATACCCTCCGTATGGAATGATCACTCATAAATGAGTAACACAGAGTATTTCTCATACTTACAATGAACTAATAGGAATTTTTCAATTTGAAAAAAAATGTTTCTTCACATTGCTCATAAACATCAAGTGTTTACTAATGTGTTGGAAAAAGGTTTTGAATTTTTATTTTAGAAAACTTGTTTTACGTGCATGTAAGTAGTAACAATATATAAAATTCAAATCACAACTAAGCACATAAAACAAAAAACTAAAATGAAATAAAAGCATTCAACAATGCCTCTATCTCCCATGGCTCTATCTCCATAGAACCTTCTTCTTGGTTTGATTGCCTCCGACTCCATCTTCATGGACAACGGCTTGCTCCTCCATCTTCATGGATTTTCTAATTCTATTACATTGGTCCTATACTTCTCTTGAAGCTTACAATTTATCTAGAAATAGAAACAACAATAAAATAAAAGGCTAGGGAAACCGGTGCGACTTTCCTTTTCATAGGATTGAAGTCGCAGCGCCCTTTACATAAGCCTTAAATCCAAACCAACAATTAAATACATCATTCACCAATCTCAAACAATTAAATACAAAATTTAAAAGTCTTGATGCCAGGGGAGATAGCGGACTAAACTTGCTGCAAAAGGGTTAGTCGCATGCACACCCACGCATATATAACAAATAAATGTATCATTGGATCCCCTAATTGATTCACATAGTATATAAACTCTTTACATACTGAATTAGAACTTAAAACAACATCACAATTCTCTGTCACACTTCGATCGATCGAAAAGGTTCGATCGATTGAACCTTCGATCGATTGAACATAGTTCAATCGATTGAACTTTCAGTTTCACAGAACGTTTTGAAAAATTTACAGCATAAATAAAATTTTAAAGTAAATATTTTTAAAACCTTTAAATCTATAAACTGAAAACCTGGACAGAAAAGCAGTCTCGATCGATCGAACAACATTCGATCGATCGAACAAAACCAAAGTTCGATCGCTTCAGAACAGATGATGTTCGATCGATCGAGACTACTTCGATCGATCGAACCCACCTTGCATCCAATGCAATCACAGATTTGTATTCTGCTGCATAAACACTGCAGAAACGGATCTGTGACGATGCAGTTTTGAAAACAGTCCTAAATTCAACAGCAAATCAAAACTAGCGTTCCAAAAATGCATCTATAGATCCAAACAAGCGAGGCTCTGATACCAATTATAGGAAAAACATATTTAAAATAGTTTTAAATGCGCGACGGAAAAACAAAGTTCAAAACTTTTATTGGTTGCCTGGATCTACTACTCGTTAACTCTATAGATGCGTACAGGAGAAGGGACAGGTGCATTACCTTATGGTCTTGAACCCAATTCTGATTTAGTCCTTCTCCTTCAATGTGCAGCAGCAAGCTCTAAGAGATCTTCACCCTTATGTCTCCTTGAATGCTCCCAGAGTGGCTAGGGTTGGTGGGAACCCTAATAGTGAGAATAGGGAAGGTTTGGGAACTCTAAAAAGGTTCTGCAGCAACTGGTACGTTAAAAACGATGAACCCCTATTTCTGGACGTAGCTGCCCTATTTATAGATTCCCAGAACCGACCTTACTTTCAATCGATCGAAGCTACTCGATCGATCGAACAACGTTAGATCGATCGAACCTGTCTAGACTTCAATCGATCGAAACAACTTCGATCAATCGAACCAGTCTTGACAGCATTCTCATTTGCCTTTCCAAGCATACTGGCGGAGCTAAGAGTGGGACCTCCTAGGTTCTTAATTACTGGCTCCGATTAATTATTATCCCATCTAGTCATTACTCTTGACTAAGGAATCAATAATTAATCAATTATCATTAATGCCACTATAAAATGATAATTGCACTCCAGTGCATAAGAACATAATCACACATACATAAGCGATTGCTAGACTTGTATAATATGATACGGATGTCCCTCTACCAGGCAGTATTCGTATCTATCATTGGGATGTATGTTTCAAGACACTGTCGACCCAATAGATAGTACATCTTATATTCCTCGAGTATCATTCACTACGCTTGGATTACTAAACATGTCAACAATAACACTTTGTTGACAAGGCTGGCCAGCTCTCAGTAATCACTCCTAGTGACATTCTTGAGGGAATACTTACTCTTCGTTTTATAGAAGAGGGTAGAATTCCATCTTGACAATATATGTTCCCAACGTTGCATACTTGATTACCCAAGATACCCAGGTGTTGATCTTACAAGACCTCACTGATTGGTAAGTCAAAGCAACCAAGCATACAACTTGCGTCCATAACTGTCTCAGGATTGAGGACATGTATCCCTATACAAGTTTTGAGTTCCTATTGACGGTAACAACGTTTAGGTGTCAATAGGTTTAACTCAGGTCCGTCAATGCACCGAGTGCACTAGCATATTAACCAAGAGTCAAAGACTCTTATGAATGAGATTCATCATTCTACCCCGTAGACGTTAATCATGCTACAGTGTATACCTGATAAGTTATCCAGACTTATCATCCACTGTGACTTATTTGAAACAACAAGGATTTGTGATTCATATCTCACATGTGTAATCACATACACAAATGAACCACATACAATGTTGTTTAAGGATTCCAGTCTAATATTCATCTCATGAACTAACATGCATAAATGCATTATGATATTCCATTGTCCAACTAACTGGTTTGAGGGCATATTCCCAACAACTGTCTGGGTCATCCTTCACTACAGTCCTTGCAGTTGGTTTTTTCGTCCTTTAAGTCTATGTCTAGTTTAGAGTGTGAGGCTTGCAAGTTGGGTAAGCATCATAGGGTGTCTTTTCCTTTACGCCAAAATAATCGTCGGGCCACTCCCATTGAGTTGGTTCATTCCAACGTTTGGGGTCGGTCTAGACATAAGAGTCTGTTAGGTTTTTCTTATTTTGTGTCTTTTGTGGATAATTGTTCCAGGATGACATGGTTATTTTTAATGAAAGAACGTTCATCTATTTCTTCTAATTTTCAATTATTTCATAAAGAGATTATGACTCAGTTTAGTTGCACTATTCGTATTTTACATTCTGATAATGCTTTGGAATATGTTAAAGGACCTCTTCAGTACTATTGTGATTCTCAGGGGATAATTCATCAATCCTCTTGTGGTTATACTCCACAACAGAATGGTGTAGCTGAACGGAAAAATAGACACTTTCTTGAGGTTGCCCGAACAATTATGTTGCACATGCATGTTCCTAAACAATTTTAGGGGGATGCTGTACTTACTGCCTGTTATCTTATTAATCACATGCCTTCATCTGTTCTTAGTGGTGGCATTCCTCATTCTGTTCTCTATCCAGATAGATCATTGTTTGCCTTACCACCACGTTGTGGACACGCGGAATTCCACTCCTTTCGCTCATTTTGAGATCGTTTTGAAAGGAAAAAGAAAAGGTCTGTTGAAAACAAATACAGAGTCGCCACTTGGTCTTTAAGGAACCAAGAAACCTAATTTGACTCACCCAAACGGATAAAGGGCACCGGCCTTTCATAACCAAAGAACTTGGCTCGGGGTTTTGGTACGAGAGAGGAAGGAGCCTTTGTCACGACTAAAACACCCTCAACTCGCCCCGTCTTTCGACGGGCCTCAATTAGCATCCAAATAATCATCTTATACTATGCATGGTTCTACAATTAATACTATGATAATATATTACATCACACAAGAATTTTGAAATGGAAGATCAAAAGATGAGATATCATTCATAAAATCTAAGCCAAATATCACACAATGCAAAAGTGAAAGATCACACAAAATAAACCTAGGAAAAAAATCTTCTAATCATATATCAAATAATTAAGTTTCCCTAATCTAAAGGGGACATGAATTGTTATTGAAACAAAAAAAATCAAAGAAATCTAAGCGTGCTTAGCAAGCTAGTATGATGCATGTTAATTTTTGAAAAAAGAAGACCTCTCAATCCCCGAGACGGATGAGAAAGGATGATTAGTCGAGGGGAAACATGAACGTATGATCAAGCTCATTCCTTATAATCTTCTTAGATTAGGAGTCACAAAAGCCCCAAATCTTTGCATGGATGCAATGTATGTATCTAAAATGTGCCAAGGTTGTAGTGTGTTTTGTGTTCATGGATTTCTAGAATGACTTAGAAGTCTAGAATGTATATGTATGAATGAAGGAAATCATCATGGGATGTGTAAAAATGTAGTATGAACTACTTCCTAATACATGAGCTAATTTGAAATACATATAAGCTTCGAATCAAAGGATGGAATTAAAAGTGTGCTTGCTGTGAATAGTGGACAGAACAGTAGTATGATCTTTTGAAAATTGAAAAGAGGGGTTAGGAATGTTTTCAATGCATGATTTTTTATGGAGTTCTTCTTTATTGTGTCTAGAACACAACCCAAAAAGACAATCCTTAATAACTATTACAGATTTGAGAGAAATCAAATGAACAATAGAGGTTACTCAGAAATAGAGTTTGTACTGTCGACTGAAATGTCAAAAAATTTTAGAAAATGAAAGCAAATGATCTAGGGGCCCATTTTATACAGAAAGTTTCCTAAGACACTGAATTTTAAGGGAAAAATAATTTTGGACCACATATCTTGGAAAAGGTTTCTGTAAAACAGATTGGAAGTCAGCCAAGCTGCTGTGACAGCAAAGGCAGAATACCTGGAGAGAATGTTTGGACCAAAATGGAACATTTTCATGCATCTCCAAGTCAGACCAAAAATCATCGGTGCTCTCTAATAAGTTAGGAAGACTTTCCAAGTGGTCTTGCATTCATACATTAAGTATTGAGTTCTAGAGAAATCATTGAAGTCAAATTACTCACTGTTTTGGGAGTTTTAAGACAAAGCTAGGGTTTTATTCCTTTAAATCAAAATGAGGGTTCAAGAGGGGAGGTTTTGAAATGGGGCTTTTGAAAGCATATTTTCAATACTTGATGAAAATTAAAACCACTTAGAATGTCAACATTTAACTCACATCAAGAACCTCCAAGATTATTGGAGAAAATTATTTCCATTTTGAAGATAACCTCAAGAATACATAGGAATGTATTGAGGTTATGATCATCATCTATCAAACATGTTTTTGAGGTTAAGAGCTACTATCCATAAGGATTCACTCACCTCAAACTTCATGTCATCATCTAGATGATAATAGACTAGTAAATAAATAAAGAAAAGAAAAAGAAATGAGATAAGAAGAGATGAACATATATATAATCAAAGCAAGTAAATAGCAATCAATAGATGATATTCATGATGATCTTAGACTTGTAGTTTGGTGTTTCACTCATATGTGATGACATTGGACATGGAAGTAGCTTTCTCTCTCTAAAATACCTACTAGAATGGTAGTTAGGTGTGTTGAATGTGAAGTAAATGGAAGTAAATAGGAGTAATGAAGTAAAAAACAAAGTTTTGAAACTCACTTTCTTGCTTGAAAATCAAAGAAGGAAGCTTCCTTTCTCTCTATTCTAACCTTATCTCTACAACTTTCTCTCTAAACTTCTCAAAGCTTGTATTTGGCACCCCCAAAATGAGTAGTCAAAGGGGGTTTATATAGGCCAATGTGGGGTGAATTTGGGATTTAGAAAGTACTCACATTGGTCCTAAACACTTGAAAACATAGAACTATGTCGTTTTGATTTCTAATTAATCAAAATGGACCCCCAAAAATATTTACAAAAGTATACTATTTTGGAGAAGAGTGCCGCGGTGGCACTGGGCCTGTGCCGCGGCGGCAGTGGGCCAGTGCCGCGGCGGTACTGCTCCTCATTCGTCCAGATATTTCCTTTTAGGCCCCCAGAGGTTCCGGTATTCGCGAAAAGGCCCTATTTCGTCTAAAATTCACAGAAAATGCATACGAACTCCAAATTGAGGTTGTGATATACCGTTGGAAAGGTAATGGAGTCTACTTTACATAAACAATAGTTCGAAGATAGGTTACTTTGAAAAGTTTTGCAGTATTCGTGATAAAAGCCGATTTGATCGCCTTTTTCGCCTTCCGAAATTCATAATATATTCGTTTTAAATCCAGAATTTATGTGCGATATACCGTTGGAAAGCTATTGACCTCTAGTATCCGTGAAAAATGTTTTAAAAAAATGATACGGTGCTCCGGCTTAAAGGTCAATTCTTGGTCAAACTGGTCAAACTTGGGATTCCCGGGAAGTTCTGGAAACCTCTGGGAGCTCCTAGGAGCTGACGTTTTTCGTTCGATTTTCTTTTAAAACTTATTTTAATACTTTCCACATGATCCAGAATGATCCCGAAACTTTTCGGCGAATTCGGATGATTTTAGTCAAACCTTGGTCAAACCTTTGTCAAACTTGTCAACGGGGACTTTTCGAGAATTTTCGGAACTTCCGGGGGTCTCTGGGAGCTGACGATTTCATCTGGTTTTGATTAAAAACTTATTTTATGACTTTATTTACGACATAGCATGTCTCCAGAACTTTTCGGTCCAAATCTGGGAGTTTTCGGGCTTTTGGGGGTATTTTGGTCATTCTGAGCATTTTAACAGATAGAACTAACTTCCATGTGTCCGTTCTGAGTCTTTTCAATCATTGTGAACCACCAAGCTATGAGTCTCCTAAATCTGATAGCCGACAAAATGGGGTGTCTACACACGTGTGTTTGGTAGTGTTGCATTTGTTCATGTTCTTACTCTTGGTCATGATAAATTAGATCCTCCGAACTTCTGTAGGGTTGCTCGGCCTAACCCAGTTTGACACAGCATCGGTCTTGGACGAATCCACTGAAATTCCTTGAGATGACACCTTGTGTCCCAAAAATTTCACTTCTTGCAACTAGAACTCACACTTACTGAACTTGGCATACAACTGATGGTCCTTGAGCGTCTGCATCGCAATCCGTAGATGTTGCTCGTGTTCTTCTCCTGACTTAGAATAGATCAAAATATCATCTATAAATACGATGACAAACTGATCCAAATAAGGTTTGAACACTCTGTTCATCAGATCCATAAACACTGCCGGGGCATTCGTCATTCCAAACGGCATCACCAGAAATTCATAATGACCATATCGGGTTCTGAAAGCAGTCTTAGGTATGTCTTCCTTTCGTACCCTCAACTGATGATATCCCGACCTTAGGTCTATCTTGGAAAATGTCGTAGCTCCTTGTAGTTGATCAAACAAATCATCAATCCGAGGCAAAGGATACTTGTTCTTGATAGTCACTCGGTTCAATTCTCTGTAGTCGATACACAGTCTAAGTGTCCCGTCCTTCTTCTTCACGAATAACACCGGTGCTCCCCGAGGCGATGTACTTGGACGTACAAAACCTAGGTTCTCGAGCTCTTGAACTTGTTCCTTCAATTCCAGCAGTTCTGTGGGGGCCATTCTGTAGGGAACCTTGGTGATCGGTACGGTACCCGGTATAAGCTCAATACAGAACTCTATACTTCTCTCGGGCGGCAAACCAGAAACGTCTTGAAATACTTCTTCGAAGTCCTTGACTACAGGTATAGATGAAGCTGTCACCTCTGTACTGACGACTTCGATGTTGGCTAAACATCTCGTGAGGAACATATCTCCCGAGGGGTTACATTGAAAATCGAAGGGTTGATTCTCATTGTCGGGGAATGTAATTCTCTTCCTCGCACAATCCAACTTCACTTGATTCTGAGAGAGCCAATCCATTCCTAGGATTATGTCGAACTCCTTCATCGATAGGACGATCAACCTAGCAGGGATTTCACGGTTTTCTAACCGTAAGGGACAATCCTTGCACACATGTCCTAATCTGACTGCAGCTCCTAGTGGCGAAGTAGCCTTCAAAGCTTTCTCTAATCGATGAGGTAAAATACCCAATCTCCGAATTGTATTAACAGATATGAACGATAGAGCAGCACCCGTATCAAATAACACTTTAACGTGAGAGTTAAACAGAGTTAATGTACCTTCCACTGCTTGCTGATCAGGTTGAGTTTCTCCATAATCTCCTTCTTCATATGCAGTTCCATCATATCCAGCGGCATCAGGGATAACAACATTCAAGCGAGTCTGGCCATGTTGACCATAAGTCACCTGTTTAGGAGCAGTGCAGAACCTACTAATGTGACCTGGTTCACCACAGTTGAAGCAGACTATTCCTTGCTGAGTAGCACGCCTTGGTGCCTTACAATCACGAGCCAAATGACCAGGGTTGCCACAGTTGAAACACTTTCCACTACTACTTCCTTCTCCTACTCGGGATTGAGTCGGATAGGTAATAGCCTGGGTCTTCTTGCTTCCGTCAAAATTCCTCTTCTGCCCTTGGGTACGATTCATTGGTGGTCTATTCCCAAAATTACCCCTTTGAGGCGGTCGGAAATCAAATTGCTTACGGTTCACTCGAGCATCCTCTTCCAGGTCGGTAGCCAAACCAACAAGTCCTTCGAACGATTTATCTAGGTGACCGAGAGTCAGGCGACGAATCTGCGGTGTCAGCCCTTGGTTATACTTTCGGATCTTCTTCTCTTCAGTATCAACCAGGTGTGGAGCAAACCGAGACAGTCTTTCGAACTGTGTGGTGTATTCTTGCACTGACTTGGTTCCTTGCGTCAGATCCATGAATTCCTTCTCTCTTCTGTGCCTCTCCGTAGCCAGGAAGTACTTCTCCAAAAATCTCCCCTTGAACGCAGTCCACGTCACCCCCATTGCAGCTCCATTCCCGATAGTAGCTATGACTGAATCCCACCAATCTGCGGCAGCATCGGTCAACCGAAACGTAGCCAATCTTCTCTTGTCCATCTCGTTACACTGGACAGCTTCAAACATGTGGTCCATCTGTCTTAACCACTGTTCCGCTTTACAGGGTTCCGCGGTACCCGCAAACTGTTCGGGCCTTAGAGCACGGAATCTCTCGAGCAACTTGTCCCCAGTTTGACGGTCTCTTCGGTTGTCATTCGTATTACCGATTCTTTCCAACCGTCTGATAAACACTTCGAACATATCCCTGTAGGATCGGCAGCCTCGGGTGCTCCCTCGATCAGGTTCCTGTTCCTCCTGACTCCTCCAGCCATTCTATGCATGATAGTGGTAGTAGAATGAGAAACATGCATGCAACAGTGCTATGAAGCAATTTAAATGACAACAACATTCAAAAGGGTATATTTTATATATATCACTTCTTGTCAAGTAGATACAAAAGCATGTATGGTCAGATCAATGCCTACCCTATCTGTATGGGTTAGGACGCATGCAAGAGTTAATGTTACAAAAATGGGTCATCGCCCTACACTCTAATGCATGTAATTACAGCTTGCAAAAAGAGATAGAGCTAATAGTCAAAATAGTCAGTATGTACAAGGCGATATCTAAACGGTCAGTCATCGCCGTAGGTAGCCATCAACAGGTCAAGCGAATCGGCCTGATGCAGTCGCTGAACATGGGAGGGGCCTGCCCCAAAGTTACAGCTGTGAGAGGTCATCAGTGAAGCAGGTCCAGGGACATCTGCCTCAGGCAAGGCTGGCTCAAGTGCAAGTGCCTCCTCAAGGTCGACTGCAAAGTCGTCCCATCCTAAGCCATCCTCCTCGGTGTCCTCAGAAATAGGAGCGAACGCAACATCAACGTCATCGTCATCCTCAACAGCGGGGATGATCGGTGGAGGTACCTCCAGCTGTGCAAGGTGGGCCTGCACAACCTGAACCTCAAGGGAAAGATAGAAGGCATCGCTATTAACCAAGCGAACCATCTCAACGAGTACTAAGCGCTGGATCTCTATGAAGTAAAGAATCTCGAGGTGAGCACGAGACAGGTCGACCAGTCCTAATATGTGAATCTGATGCCAGAGGTCTAGCTCGACGGTAGCAGCTGCACGCTGCCCAACAGCAGTGAAATAAAGGGTCGCCGATGCCGGCACTATGGCTCCCACAGTAACCCAATGCCCTCCAAAAGCATCAGGTACAAACAGGGGCTGAGCTGGATCCATACCTGAAAAGGTGCTACTTAAGTCAGAACAGAATAATCTTAGGCGTTTGGGTTCTGAGTCTATCCTCCCTGTCGTATCATCGGGGGTGTAACACTTAATGGAATGTGGAATCGGGTCTATACTGGTAAACCCTAACCTGGCTAAACTATCTTGTGATAAATCATAACCTGGCTCTGATACCACTAAATCCTGTCACGCCCCGACGTAGCATAAATAAGGAAAGCGTTTAATTTCCTTTATGGACCCGTAGGTCGCGACAGTTTGAAGGATCGATTCCGTCCCAAACGTCGAACAACAAAACATAATAATCAGAGTAAAGCAATCAAGGCTTACAAAAATTTTCTAACTTATTACATCTTATGATACGGGGTCAACTAAGGCATAGACCGCCTTAAAATAAAACAATAACTTAGTGTCTGTTACAATCATCCTTAAACAAAACAGTTAAAAACTTAAACATGTAAACTTAAATCATATATTTAATGAACAGTTCTCTTATTCCAAAAGCAGCCATTCTCAATTCGCATAGTCGTATGATTCTTCCTGGTTATAACCTGAAAAGCCTGAACACGAATGTCCAGGACGCATCAACGTCGTCAGCTTCAAGAAGCTGGTGAGTATTAAAAACATGACTTTGAATGTAAAACATACCCATTTACCTTTTTCCATCTTTCAATTTACATAAATCCATAGTTAAACCGCAGGAAGAATTCATTTATAAAACAACAAGGAATATATTAAAGGTCGTTCATTCATAAAAACAGACGATCGTGTAATGAGACAATGCACCACACTCATCTTGCCGACTCTTTTCTCTCGACAGCCACAATAACCCACTATCTTACTCCTGGTATCTTTGAAACACTAAGATAGCCACACTTTAGCAACGGGGCGCCAGGGAGTGTCCAGTTTGCCTCACACTTTGGTCCGTGGTACCAGGGAGTGTCCAATGCCTCACACTTTGAATACCCTAACCGCCATGCAAATACCGGGGCAACCCCTCACGCAGTATCCAGACTCGAGTATCAGGGAGTGTCCGTAGGCCACACTTTAGCACTACCATGGGTGCCAGGGAATGTCCGAGTTCGGCTTCACACACTTTAACGCTTCCATGGGCGTCAGGGAGTGTCCATATTTGCCACCGTCGCATTTCAAAGATACCCTCTCCACAACCACAACCACAACTACAACCACAACTCAACCACAACCACAACTCAAACTCAATCACAACCACAACCACAACTCAATCCACAACCACAACTCAACTCAAACTCTAACTCTTTTCACACTGACCATTACTCTTTTCCACACAGACTGACACCCCCATGCATGTACCACTGACCCCACATGAATGATATGCACTTAAACGAAAGCAAAAATGCTGAATTAAAGGAACAACACGCGTACGGGGATTGATGAGTCATACTACAATGTTTTAATCATTCAAACATAACCAAATAGAGTTCTAATTAACTAAATTTCCCAAACAGAGCCTTATCAGTACTAAAAAGTTGAACCAAACAGTCCCTTAGCATAAAACAAACAAAACCAGAAACTGCCAGACCTCGCGCGCGCGGGCCGCTCGCGCGAAAGATCGCTCGCGCGGGCCGCTCGCGAGATATGCCCAATTTTTCTTTTATAATATAAACTTTTCTGTCTGCCTGAGAAAGCCAAAGTCGCGCGCGCGGATCGCTCGCGCGAAGGGATTCTCGCGCGACCCTCGCTCGCGCGACCAGCCTAATTTCATTATATATATATATAAACTTTCCTTTCTGCCTGGGGAAGCATACCTCGCGCGCGCGGGCCGCTCGCGCGAAAGATCGCTCGCGCGGGCCGCTCGCGCGATTCTCGCGCGCGCGGTCGTGGCGCGAGATGAAGCTGAGGCTTCATCTTCCTCGCAGAAACTGCTCTGTTTCAGATTTTCAGGGTCTTTTTGACCCATTTTCAATTCTGTAAGTATATAGGTCATATAGTATATGGTTCTCTTCGGTTTTTAACAAGGATTATGATTCCATAATCAATTTAACACAAATCAAACCATAGCTCTTGAATTTTATGAAAAACTAAAGGTTGTCAAAATTTGTTTTCTAATATACTTTCTCATGTAAATAAATTAGGCTCTAAAACTTTAACCATAGTCAATACATACTGTAATCTTTGATATTCAACTCTGAAAACGGATTTAGATTAAGGTTTGAAGATCTTGATTTCAAGCTATGAAATTTCAAACGTATGATCAACAATGGTGTATTATCAAACAAGCTATACTAACAGTAAATAAGCATATATTACATTCAAAGTGAGTTGATAATACTCACTGGGATCAAGAATTGAAGTATGTGTTTGAGAAAGATAAGAAAATAAGAGGCCCAATTTCAAGCTTGGCTATGGAAGTCTTGAACTTTCTCTCTCTATATGAACTCACTCTTTTCTCTCTGGAATTTCAGTAAGAAACTCAATGTATGTGTGTGAGAGTGTGTAGTGTATGTATAAATAGAACCTCACCAATCTTGGGCTCCAAGAACAACCCTCTTCACTCAACAAAACAATTGTGATTGTTAATATCATAAATACACAGCACATATGTATATACGTATACACATATACACAGATTCAAAGCTGCAACTGTCTCCCAATTGTTTGAAGGGTCATGTAGAGTACTAGGGGGCAACAAGCAAGTGTTTGGGAAATCAAGCTTATGGCCTAACAATCACACACACACTACAAGCACAACCAAACAAAGCACATCCAATGATGAGTTGCCATAAATAGAAATAAAGCAAATGTCCAATCCGTCACTTCCAAAATCTGTGGAAGTTTAGCACAGCGCGGACAGTTTTGGACATAAACTGGTATTTTCGGGGCGCGGTGGTCACCACAAAAATACAGGAAGTTCATTTTAACTTAAGAAATGGTTTTCTGGTTTTATAAAAATACTGTTTGAGTCAAAAGGAAATATTTCCACCATTTTGAAATACAGTTTTGAAATCCACACAGGTATTACTAACTTTGTAAAATTGCAGTTTGGCCCCAATAAAATTTAAATGTGAATTAGATAAGAAATTAATATTCCAAACATGTGACTGAAATTAAAATAAAAGCGGACAATGCTAATTGAATTTAAATATGCCAATGCAATTACAAATAAATTAAATACGGACATGAATATTAAATTAAATGGAAATGCAGGTTGTTACAATTCATGACCCGCCTGCTCCACATCCATCTTCATCAACTTCGGCTGAGGTTCCCCAGTCTCATGATCTACCCATCGCTCTTCGAAAAGGTACTCATTCTTGCACTCATCATCCTATTGATCAGGCTGTTTCATATTCTCATTTATCGTCTCCACTTCGCTCCTTTGTTAGTGCTTTATCTTCAGTCTCTGTTCCTCGGTCTCATACTCAGGCATTAGCTTCTCCGGGTTGGAAGAGTGCTATGGATGATGAGATGTTGGCGTTGTCCTAAAATGGTATGTGGGAGTTAACTGATCTTTCTTCTGGGAAACATGTTCTAGGTTGTCGTGGGGTTTATGTGGTTAAGTATCATCCGGATGGTATTGTCGAACGGTTGAAAGCTCGTTTGGTGGCTAAAGGGTACACTCGGACTTTTTGTGTTGATTACTTTGAAACTTTTTCCCCTGTCTCGCCTCAATTCTGTTCGCATTTTATTGTTTGTTGCTGCTACTCAGGGATGGCCTCTATATCAACTTGACATCAAGAATGCCTTTCTTCATGGTGACCTACAAGAGGAAGTGCATATGGAGCAACCTCTTGGGTATGTTGCTCACGGGGAGTCACATAAAGTATGTAGGTTGAAGAAAGCCATTTTTGGCCTTAAACAGTCTCCAAGGGCATGGTTTGACAAGTTTAGCCAAGTAGTTAGTTCATATGGGTTAAAAAGAACTAGTTTTGATCATTCAGTTTTTGTGAGACACTGTGAGAAAGGTACAATAGTTCTAGAAGTTTATGTGGATGATATAGTGATTACTTACAGTTACTGAAGTCTCATTTAAGTAAGCATTTTCATATGAAGGATTTGGGGCTACTACGTTATTTTTGGGTATTGAGGTAGCAAGGTGTAAGGAAGGGATTTTCTTATCCCAAGAAAGTATGTCCTTGACCTTCTAGATGAAACAGGATTGATGGGTTCAAAACCTGTCGACACTCCAATGGACTCAAATATTAAGTTTAGTAAAGATGATGGAGAAGACTTCAATGATGCTGGAAGGTATAGAAGACTTGTGGGTAAGTTGATTTATTTAACCGTGACTCGACCTGATATCACCTTCTCTGTTAGTTGTTAGTCAGTTTATGCAGAGTCCCAAGTTATCACATTAGGAGGCAGTGTGTCGTATATTGAGGTATTTGAAAGGAGCCCCTGGTAAAGGCTTAGTGTTGAAGCCTTCAGATAACTTGGAGATAGTTAGTTTCTCAGATGCCAATTGGGCAGGAGATAGTCCTGATAGACGTTCAGTATCAGAGTTCTGTGTGTTCGTTGGTGGAAATCTCGTCAGTTGGAAGAGCAAAAAGCAAAATGTAGTTGCAAGGTCAGGTGCAAAGGCTGAGTATAGAGCTATGGCTTATACTGCGTGTGAGTTGTTATGGGTGAAGACTATTCTGCAAGAGATGGGATTTCCAAGTAATAAACCTATGAAGATGTATTGTGACAATCAGGCAGCTATGTACATTACGAGTAATCCAGTGTTTCATGAGAGGACCAAACATATTGAAGTTGATTGTCATTTTATCAGAGATATGGTTCGGAGAAAGGAAATTGTTACTTCTTTTGTTAGGTCTAGTAAGCAACTAGGAGATATTCTTACCAAGGCACTAAATAGAGGACCGTTTTATGATCTTTGTAACAAGCTGGGCATGATAGATATCTATGATCCAGCTTGAGGGGGAGTGTTAGAATATAAGCATTAGTATTAAGGGTATTTGTGTAATTTTCATGATTGTTTATGATTGATATATATATATATATATATATATTTATATAAGTGTGGGCTAACCTAATTTGGTTAAGCCTTCCATTCTCTCTAATCTCCCTCTTAACATAGGCCATGCCAGCTGAACGCCTATAGACTATAGACAAGATCACACTAGTAGCAACTGCGGCGAGATAAAATGCTTGACATAATTTCATTAGTACTTTTTCTTTCTCTTTATATATTTTTTTATTTTTAGTTTTTAGTTTTACAATTTGAGCTTACCAGATTGAGGACTTCTAATTTTTATTTCTTATAGTTTCTCAACTAACAAGGCATTAGAGATTTAAGTTCGGGAAGCATAGAATCACTGATTAAAGTTTTTTGTTTTTTCTGGTCCCCAATTTTTAATCTATACTTAATCATAAAATGCTCCTTTTTTCAACAAGTGCTAACTTTAAGTGTTTTGTGCAAGGGTTGTAAACAATTGTATTCCCGAGGGTGCACGAATCATGAAATTAATTTTTTTGGGTCAACGTGATATTATTTTGGTGACACCATTTTTTGAGAGAATTAGGAGTGATGATTGTAACTATATATGTATAATTGATAAAAAAAAAAAAAGCGAGCCTTTTCTTTTTCTTTCTAATTGACCTAGGTGAATATAAAGTTGTAGGGACAAGGATCCTTTTACAAAAAGTGAGCAGGAGCAGATTTGGTCATCATTTATAGGGCCAAGTCAGAAAAAAGAGGAAAATGAACAGAAATACAAGAGGCATACCCCATGGATTACATGAAGCTCAAAACAAAACAACAGTCAGCCTAAGGCTGAAGACCTGGAGGGCTGACTTTCTGGGAAACAAGAACCAAAAAAGGAACCCTCCAAATCCAAAAAAATCATGATCAAACCAGGAAAAAAAAACATCCATTTACATCCATTTGCTAAGCATAGCATTCAGATCCGGGTTAGTGCGTCCCAGAATCTGTAGTTTGTCACTTTGTTGCATGCCTACATGATCTCTACATTGCAAAAAGATGTTGAATTTCTCTCTTTCCATATTACATAGATAGCAACACCCTTAGTTTCATTGCGAAAAGATGTAGAGTTTCTCTTTCCATATTGCATAGATAGGAACACCCAAGCAAGTTTTAATCTCCACTGCCCAATATTTTTTATGTTTCAGATATCTAGCTCCCCAATTAATCCAATTTTGCCACGATGAATGTCTAGCAGCAACACCGCATGTTGCTAACAGATTAAGCGAGATCTGTTGTGGAATGGGGCACTGAAAGTACAGGTGGTCGTGGGAATCAAGGTAGCCTCGACAACATAAGCATTGAAGGTTACTACGAGTGAATGATTGGATTCTATCATGTGTATTCAGCTTATTGAGGACTGCCAACCACAAAATAAAGGCATGTCTAGGGTAGCGCCTTTAAACCAGACTAAGGAGTGCCAAGGGACTTTGGGATTCCAGATAAGAATTTCATCCCATGTATGGGAAGTTGAGAATTTCCCATTAGGTGAAGGGCCCCAAACCATTGTGTCTGGGATTGGATTTGGGGTGGGGGGGGACCATATGCCTGCAAACCTCCAACAATTCAACCGAATTGGTAAGAGCCAAGAGGTCGGCACCAAGAACCCCCGTGAATAATATCTGAAACCTTGGCATTCCTAGGAATGGAAGCATCAGGAATGACCATAGGACCAACAACGGGAAGCAAAGGGTCCAGAGGGTGCCGGTTATCATGCCAGAGAAAGGCACTACTAGTCTACTACCATCACCAATCTTGTGTTTCAGCATAGGTCTAGCCTTGTCCCTTAATTTGAGAAGTTTTCTCCATACCAAGAGCAAGTTTGAGGGGGTTTGACATCCCAGAAGTTTCTCCCCTTCAAAATGTTGATGTTAATCCAATCAGCCTATAAAGATTTGTGCTCCAAACGCAAAGAGGGACCATGTATGCTTCATATTGAGAGTAATGTTCCAATTAGCAAGCTTTTTTAGCCCAAGATCCCCTTCTTTAGTAGGTTTACAACAAGCGACCTTAACCCCATAAGGAGATTCATCATTACCAGTCCAAAGAAACCTTCTTAGATGCATTTCAACCTGCTTGAGAACTTTTTTAGGGAGGATGAAAAGACTTGTCCAGTAAATTTGAATGTTGTATAAGACAGATTTGAGGAGCTGCTGCCTTCCAGCATAAGATGAGAATCTGTTAGTCCAGCTATGAATACGCCCACTCACTTTCTCCACCAAAGCAAAACAATCATGACTTCTAAATTTAGTGGATATAAGGGGAACCCCAAGATATCTCATAAGATCATCAGCAAAGCACATTTGACTAAATCTCAGCTTGTCACACTTCCTATGATACTTAAACCCTCCCTTGTGAGTGATGTTGTACTTAAGGATTTTGTTGAAGACATCCATGGCAAGCACAAAGAGGTAAGGAGATATGGGATCACCTTGTCGGAGGCCTTTCATACCCGAGAAGAAACCCACCAGATCCCCCATTAACATTCACAGAGAATTTAATGGAGGTGATGCAAGCTTTAATCCAATTCTGCATAATAGAGGGAAACCCCAAAGCGTCCAGAAGGTCCAGCATGAGGCTCCAGTGAACACTATCATAAGCCTTCATCGGATCCACTTTAGCAGTAGCCTTAGGAGTTCTATTCATCTTGTGATAATTTCTCACCAAATCCTGAGCCGATGAGATGTTATCACCAATTTTCCTATCCTTGATAAATACTGATTGAGTAGCATCAATCAAGGAAGGAAGAAACAACTTTGATTCTGTTAGCCAAGATTTTAGAAATACACTTGTAAAGAGTATTACAACAGGAAATATGCCTATAATCATTGATTTTAGATGGATTAATCCGTTGGACCTAAAGCAATAATAGTTGCATTCAGCTCTTTGAGAAGCTGACCAGAGTAGAAAAAACTCATTATTCCTTCAGTCACAAATGGTCCTGTGTAATTCCAAGTTTTTCAAATCTCTGACTAAAAATTGAGAAGTGTGAAGGAGTAATGTGTAGAATCTTTTATGTATAACATGAATTGTTTCTCATTGATTATTAAAATGAATGTACAGTAAGTGATTTATACAGAGGATAGAGAGATAGAGAGAGAAAGCTTGAGAGAGAGAGCAGTAAGAGCGAAAACAGAAAATTAACTAAACAGAATTACATGCTAATTGAAATTATAACAGACAAATGTATCCACTGGTTGTACTTTTGAGTACAAGGGCCTAATACAGTATATATTCAAATGAGTAGTGTATTGGCTTAACATAATATTACACTCACAACAAATTTCAAACTTAATAATTTTATTTTTTGATTCCAATATGTTGGGTCTTACACAGGATCCGCATGATTCAAAGGATCAGAATGTGTTGGGTGTGGAATTTGGTATGGATGTAGCATTTTTTAAGTGTGAATACATCTTTGTCTAAAAGACCCATTTTGTTTACAGGGAGAGGCTCTTAGGTGCACTCGCTAAGTGCACTGACCCAGTGCATTGGACTTTTAAGTCTAAAAAATTCACGGGCTTCCCTGTTGACCCGCTCCCCATCCCACCGCCCACCAACCCGCAGATTTTATAGGCTTAAAAGCCCGGTGCACTGGGTCAGTGCACTTACTCAGTGCACCTAAGAGCCTCTCCCTTTGTTTACATAATATACAGATATAGTCTTTTAAAAGACAGTTGTAACCGCCATGTACATATAATATAGGGTAAATTACTTTTTGTACCCTTGTAGTTTGGGTGTGATTTCACTTTGATCCCTCTAGTTTCAATTTGTTCATTTTGGTCCTTACGGTTTCAGTTTAGGTTCAATGTAGTCCTTTCATCAAATTTTCTTACAATTTTTGACAGGTTAAACCCATTACTTGCACCACACTTGGACAAAACAAAAGATATTACACATTAGTTCCCAAATTCACTTTTAACTACCAAAACACAAGTTTTAGAATCCTAACTCTTTTTCCACAATCCAAGTATGAACATCAACATAAAAAGAAACCATAATTACACCATTTTACAAGTTTAAAAGAAGTTCTCAAGCATGAGGCTCAAATCTCCCCCATCTCTCCCATCCACAAGTCAAGACTTCAAGCCTCAAGTCAAGGACCTCAAGCCACTAGTTATACTATAATATAGGTTTAAAACATATCTACAAGTTCTAATTCTCTCCTCCCCATTTCCGAGCATGTCACTTTCTCTCCGGAAATTGCTCCGTACCTGCGGTGGTTGTTATTTACCACAACAAAAACAGAAAATGGTTTTCTTAAGCATTACGTTTAGTGAGAAATCTAAACATGGTTGAATGTTTAACATGTGCAATGCAACAATCAACATATAAATCATATTTGTAGTCGCCGAGTCACCGGTTCAATAATTCATTCAGACCCGAAGACCTCCCTTGGTCCCGTGGCCACTTCTATTCCTTGGACTTCTGTATTTCTCGGATTCTTCCTCTTCACCACCCTTATTACTCCCAATAATGAATCATTTTCCCGGTGCTCATTAATTAACACATAACCATATAAGCACATAAACATGTAGGCACATATAATCTTCATAAAATTGACATGCAATTCACAATTTAGTAACTATATGTTTTCTAGACATGAATAATCAACACAATAAGAACAATCTCTTGGTTTCTAAGCACAAACTATCATCTCTAACATCATTGAAGTCTTTAACATAGTTAAGCACAACCATTCTTTAGTGTAGAAAACTCACCTTAGCAAGATCTACTCAAATTCAAGCTAGAGAAGTGCTGAATTTACCAAATCCTAGCTTAATTTCCCTTCCAAAGTGAATCCTACAAGTTTTTGGTAGACGGCGTCTCACCGATTAGTGTGAGCTACCAAAATCCAACAATTAAAACGTAAATTAAAGGTATATGAACGATCGTCTCACCTCCACGAGTCCGAAAACGGCTTCGGTTCGTGAATCCGACGTACGGCGGCGACGGAACGGCGAAATTACGGCGTCGGTGACGGTTTCTCCGTTTCTCTCTCCGAGCTCTCTTTTCTTTGTTTTAATTTCTGTAATTTCTTTAGATCTAATGAAGAAGACACTAGGTGTCTTGTTCCCAAGGTTGCATGTTATGACTCATGCCCCAAATTCCGTTTACACCCCGGATTTTCTTAAGTTCCTATTACGAAATCGCCCAAACATTTCATTAACTACCCAATTATCTAATGAGTATTTGTCTAAGTTTCGTATGGGTCCCAACGTGGGTCCCAAATATTTTGTGAAGTTGCTACCATACCTACTAATTATAAATCTTTTTCAGTTATACCCTTATTTGGGTGTCCAAACTAATACCAATAGTTAACGCATATATCATCATATAATATGCAAATATTTAAACAAATATTCATGTAATCACATAAATGCATTTAATCACATAAAATGCAAATATTTTCATTTGGGCGCTTCACTGGGTCCCACTTCCAAACCTGTCTCACCTTACTGGGGACTTTTTCCAACTAGTGTCCTTCTTGAACACTTTTTCCACGGGCGAGTCCAAGCCTCCCCTTAATCCATTTTGCACACCAATTATATTAATTAATGCATATTAAAAATTATAATTAACCCATTTCCCGTGTACGGGTGTTACATTTCTCCCTCCCTAAAAGGAAGTTTGGTCCCCAAACTTATTCTTACCTCAAGAATCAAAGAGATGTGGGTACTTTGCTCGGATTTCATCCTCCCGCTCCCAAGTAGCTTCCTCAATTGAATGGCTTTGCCATTACACTATCACAAGTGGTATCACCTTGGTTCACTATAATCTGATACTTCATATCAAGGATTTGCACCAATTGTTCAACACATATCAGATCTTCCCAAACTATCAAGGTTCTATAACAATAACATGACTCGAATCCGTTACACAATGTCAAAGCATTAAAACATGAAATGCACGCCATTGATCCCGATTTACCACCACTTCTAACTTCACGTTATCAAATTCCCAAATAGTACCCTACTCACATGTTATACCAGTTTCTTGTTCATAAGAAGAACGTTGTCAAACTCCAAGCACTAAGATATGCCAGAAATATTAAATGATGTGTCCGATAATTTTCTTCATAGAATTCCACTCTCCTGCAAGTATAAGTAATTATTGCTTCAATATATACCCAATTCTCCATAATGAACTTCATTGCTGCGAATAAATTCTTCGGTGCCCATACTACTAGTGGAGTCATCATTTTAATTCTTATCGATACCCATAGAAACTCCATTCTCCCACGTAGTACTTTCGAGAACACGATACTCATCCCAATACATTGTTAGTGATTGTGACCCCATACATAACTGAATATAATCTGAACTTACCCTTATACATATCTCAAGAAGTTCATACTCACCCGATCAGATATTAATAAGCTCCATCTTTCTGCTAGTCCCCTCCTTTCAACTAATAGATTTCAACTCATTTTTAGGAGGAAAAATATTGGTGCTACCTGTCACCCACTAAACCCATTATCTATTCACAAAGAAGTTACCGACCATAGTTTATTTATTCACATATGCATTGTATATACTCATAACAGTGCTCCCCCAGTGACATGGTTGATTGCACACATTTCCTCACTAAATGCTTCTTACCAACGGATTTACAATTCTTTTAACTTCACCAACGCTATTTGGTTAAAACCTTTGATGACGATTCCATTATTACCAATGCAACAATTCAATTTCCTCGGTACTGTTAAACCACATATGAGATAATAACATTCTCCTTTACAAAATTTTCCTCACTAAGTAACTTCAAAGTAAATAATCATTTTACCGTTGACTCAAACTATATGTCAAAACATAGCTTTTCAAATTAGAAACCTAACGGTGAAAACGATGGGTGGAAACGAACTTTCTAAACCATGCCATAACAAATTTAAAAGCTTGTTTTTTTTTTTTTTGTAAAATTGTCACCAAGTCAGAGGAATTTTGAATCGTGCCTTCCCTTTTGTTTAATAAAATAATTTCAAAATTCCTTACTCAAATGGGGTACTCCAAACATTTCTAAGTCATTCTAACTCAGTTGGAGATAGTTCTCAACCCTTTTTAAAACCATTTAAACACTTTTGTTTTTTTTATTTTTTTTAAACATTCCACACATTCACAAATTAAAGTTATAACACTTCTGTTTGAAATTTGGAACTAATAGAATTAAACTCCACCATTAGTACACATGTAAGATCTTCCAAGGTAAAAGTTAAGTCTATTATGCAACGCTATCTAGTCTAACCGAAAACGATTCGTCGACTCCACGGTTTAGTACTCAAAATTATGATACAAAACCTTACTTTGATTACAACCGCACTTATCTCTTTGGACATGGTTCTATGGTTACAACTAATTCTATCATACGTGAACTGCGGCTATGCTCCATATGCACTACGAACATGCACAACATGAAAATCTCTTACCGAACCCATACTTATTCATGTCTTCTCTTGAAGAAAGATGCTAGAGATAGATAATAAGAATACCCTAATAGAAGTGTAACATATCGAGTTGAGAGATTCCTCAACACTCTATGCACACCCATGTAACCTCTGAATATCTTTCCAATAAACCGTAAATTCGTAGATGTTTGAATTACCACCCCAGGCCAAAAATACACATGTATCTCCCATAACACTTCTCATTTCCTCTCCTCTGTTTACAAATTTTAGATACTCTTCTGTACTTTCAAACGGTTCATACAAATTGTAGCATGTCTTCTAATCATTTTTCTTCTTCGGTCTTCTTTTTCTTCTTCTTCACTCTTCCTTGTTGACTTCTTCTTCTTCTTCACTATTTGCCTTGTTGGCTGCTTCATCACATCACCACCATGACTACCACCAGCACCACAATATTATCTGTTTTGACAATATTATCTATTTTCGAAAACAAATAATTTCGTAGCACAACCATGACCACCACCGCAGCACCATCACCTCCATCACCACCCCCACCCCCACCCCCATAACAGCACCATTGTGATGTTATTATCAATCATGCTCAATAGATAGTATTATCAAAACTGATAATTTCACAGATAAATAATATTATCTGTCATGCTCAACATATAATATTATCTATTTGGTAACAAATCCGTCATCATCTACACCACCATCACCACCGCGCCACCATCACTGTTGTTGTTTCTTCATCGTTATTTTCTTCTTCTTGTTCATATTCTTCTTCCTGTTCATAACTCCCTTCATTTTTTTGTTCTTTTTCTAATCATTTTTCTTCTTCGGTCTTCTTTTTCTTCTTCTTCTTCTTCACTATCTTCCTTGTTGGCTGCTTCATCACATCACCACCATGACCACCACCAGTACCACAATATTATCTGTTTTGACAATATTATCCTATCATACCCCGGAGCAGCAAAAATAGAGAAAAATAAATTTCCTTTTTTGGGTCCATAGGGAATGACGGGTGAATGTCACTAACTTCCACACCACACATTTCTAGCTAACAGAAAGAACAACCCACAGTAATATAAAGAAACATATCATATATATTACCAACATTAGATTTATTACAACAATAGAGCTACATCGGAAGTATATAAGGTTTGGAAGCAACATATGCCCAAGTACCAAATATAACAAAGCAGTCTAAACAGGAAATAAACTAAAGGAGACTTGGTGTAAGGCCTCTAAGGTTGGGCTAAGTTGGACTAAAGGACAAACCATAATTAAACACCCATACAAGGACACACTCTAAAAAACTTTCCCTCTCAAAGTCCTCTAAAATTTAAACTATCCCTCTTAGTCCTATAAAATTTTAAATTTCACTTTAAATGGCAAAATTGCCCATGGAACCCTAAGAGACCACCACCACCATCTCTCTTCTCTCTCTAACTTTCTCTCTCCTTCCCCTCCATAGCCACCACCACTGACATCTCTCTCTCCTCCCCCTCTATAGCCACCACCATCACAACCACCACTACCATAGCCACCATCTTCTCTCCTCCTCTCTCCACCATCTTCTCTCATCCCCCACCATATCCACCACCACCACCTTCTCTCCTCCTCCCTCCATAGCCACCACCATCACAACCACCACCACCGGAGTTGTTGTCGCCGCCGCCACCGCTGTCACCACTACCACCAACTCTCTTCTCTCTCTAACTTTCTCTCTCCTCATCCTCCATAGCCACCACCACCACCATCTCTCTTCTCTCTCTAACTTTCTATCTTCCTCCCTCCATAGCCACCACTAACACAACCACCACCACCGGAGCCACTACCGGAGCCATCCTCGTCGTCGTCGGAGCCGTCGCCACTACCACCAACTCTCTACTCTCTCTCTCCTCCCCCTCCATAGCCACCACCACCACCATCTCTCTCTCTTCCCCCTCCATTGCCACCACCACTGCCGGTCACCACCACCACCAGCCATACAAAATTCATGGCCAACTGATCTTAAGAGAAATTTCTCTTAAGATGGTCAGAAATCTAAATCTAACACGAATGACATCTTGTAGACCCGGGAACACATTATATTTTAATGTCATTCAGAACTTTTAGTGAAAATCTCATTTACTAATAAGAAATTACAGACAATATATACTATTGAATTTATTATGACAACTTATATACAATCGATTTTCCTAACACATACCATCGAATTTTAATGCTTTTAGATCTAGCACACACACAGAGAGAGAGAGAGAGAGAGAGAGAGAGAGAGAGAGAGAGAGAGAGAGTGTGTTTTACAGTGAGAGAGAGAGGAAAAAAAAATAGAGACATTTATATGTAGATATATACTTATAGAGAGAGAGGGACAACAAGTGGTGGTCGCCGAAGATGGCAAGGTGGAGGTCGTCTGAGATGTTGCCGGAGATGGTGAGGTGGTGGTCGCCGGAGATGGCGAGGGTAGAGACCGGAGGTGGCAGGGGTAGTGGTCGGAGGTGGTGTGAAGTAGTGGTTATGGTGGCTAGGGTTTGGTTAGGGTTAGAGGTTGAAGATGAGGGTATTTTTGTCTATGGACATTGAGAGCACTTATTCTCAATGTGTATTTTAAATTGTCCTTAGTTCCAATAAAACTCATCTTAATGACCTTTTCACCAATTTTCCCATAAACTAATAACTATCTCCAGATCTTCAGCTGGCGTAACACATCAGCGTAGTAATCCTCCCCAGCATATGAGTCATCAATGGGGCCATCTCCTGTGTATTCCCCTCCCAGATAGTAGCCATCGTCGTAGGCTTCGTCACCAGCAGAATAAGGTACAGAATAGTCTAGACGGGGAAAATTCAGGCAATAAAGGCCGTCAGCTTACTGAGAGCTGAGTGAGTAGAAGCTAACAAGGTACCAATTATCTAAAGTAAATAACAAAATTTAAAAACACGAGTTAAATTCTACTATAGTAATATCTTTATCCTTTTTCTCAACGTCGTTAACCAACCCTTGTCGTCTCGTCTTGTTACTCGAAGACCGATATTCAACATACTCTTACTGAATGAACAGACTCAATCTTTTAACTCTAGGGATACATCCTTATTCCGTCCATCGCTTTTAAGAGCATATTCACAGCTCACCGCATGTCATGGACTCCATGTTAGTCCGTCCCCATCTTTTAAGAACATAAACCCTACTCATCGCATTTCAGGGACATAATATTTCGAACAAGGCATATCAATCTATTGCCACGACTTAGCGTCATCTACCATATATTCCAGCTCACCGCCTTTTAAGAACATTTAACAGTTCACCGGCTTTTTAAGAGCATATCATGAACCCTCTGGTTTATCCTAGGACTACTTGGTCCAGCTCACCGCCTTTTAAGAACATTTAACAGTTCACAAGCTTTTAAGAGCATATCGTGACCAAACGTCCATCCACGTACCGTTCCCAGAACTTACCAAACCTACGTAAGTTCTGTTCTAATATCGGCACATGACAATTTCCAATGTGGCCTGACTACTCTGATTAAAATAAACGGATATCAAAATCATACAAGAATCAATATGTCACCCACGTCGTCACGTTAATCCATTATTCTTAATCATACTTATCTTTGTTGTCACATTATCCCTGATCAACCTAAAATCGCATAACGGAAGTCCGAATCGAGAATCGAACATTCGAACCCTTAATATAATAAATAGGTAAATGAATCTATGTTCTGCCAATGCTAATCGATTGGGACAAAAAGTTATAACAATCGATTGAGAAAACTGGCAATCGATTGGAATGTCAATCGATTGGAATTCTATCCAATCGATTGGGACTCAACTGATGGCAATCGATTGGGAATCATGCCAATCGATTAGTACTTCGTCTTCTCCAGCAGATAAATAAAACAGCATATATAAATGTCAAATGATGTGTTTAACACATCTAAAGCTCATAATAACTTGTAAAAACATCAAATAGAGGGACCAAGTGAGTTAGAACTCACTTAGGGCTCGTTTGGGTGTGTGTGAGCTTGAAAATCTTCAAGTTCTCTCTCTCTTCCTTCTCTTTCTCTCTTCTCTGACTTCCCCTCTGTCTCTCTTCCCTTTCTCTTTCTCTCTTCTTATGTCTTCTGTCTTCTTCTCCTTCTATTCTCTTCTCTTCTAAGGCAGTGTGTGTGTATGAATGTATTCTCTTCTATTCTCTCTCTCTGAAAGCTGTGGAAACTGGCCCAAGACCAAGAATGAATGCATTTATATAGAGGGGAAAGGTGCCACACGTCCAAAGCTCAAGCAAAGAAGAAAAGTTGTCTCTGCTTATGCCAATCGATTGGGACACATGGCAATCAATTGGTTACAGATATTTGAAGGCAATCGATTGGAAAAGATGGCAATCGATTGATATGTTACCACGTAATGAATTCAGGTTGGTAGGATGGCAATCGATCGGGAACATGTCAATCGATTGGTAACCAAAAAATGACAATCGATTGGGAACAAAGGCAATCGATTGGTACTTAAAATTTTACCAAATGAGAGGTAAGGGTTAAACAAGTATATAGAAACGAATACCAGGTCTTATTTATATATCAAAATATAGGGTATTACAATTATCTATTTTTGAAAATAGATAATTTCGCAGCACCGCCACGACCACCACCGTAGCACCAGTACCACCAGGACCACCCCCATAACAACACTATTGTGATGTTATTATCTGTCATAGGCTGCAAACTAGATCGAAACTGTCGTACATAGCTCTTCTATCCTCTTCTGTCTTCTGTTGTTATATTGTCCTTCTTCACAGTTGTTGTTTTTTATTTTTTGCAACACCTGTTAAAATAATACAAATAAGATAAGATTAATTTACAGATAATATTATCTGTTTTGTTCAACAGGTAAAATTTGTTAACAGATTACAGAAAATATAAGCTGATCTATAGATAATTACGTTTGCATAACTAAAAATTATATAATGTAGAACATATAAAGTTATCAATAATGTGAAAGAGGTAAAGTAATGGTATGTTATGTAAAAGTTGTATACAACAGATAATATTCTCTGATACGCCCAAAATTGGCTCTACTTAGTGACCGAGCGGTTATGCGAACAACTCAGCTAAACTCAGTAGCACATCTCAAACAGCTTGGCTCCAACAGCTTCCTAAACGCTCAAGGACGGGTCAGCAGATTCGTCCCGAGCGGTTTACTCGACGTCCCGAGGCCCGACCAAATAGGTCGGGATGACAGCGTTGGCCCGGCCCGTAACGGGCGCAGTACAGCTTGGCCACGAGACACGCCCCAGAATATTCCACACAGTTTCCTACTCAAGATAGAAGACTAATGGATAACTAAGGTTGTTTCCTAATCCAATTAGGAAACCCCCACAATTAATGCCAGTTAATCCTAATACAATTAGGAAACACACTTGATTTGTGTCAATCACATCCTAATTGGACTGTATTTCCTTATCCTTATACGAGTAGGTCTCTTGCATCTATAAAAGAGACCACTCACCCCCATAGAAATGGTTCAACCTTTCAGTCTCTACAGCACATCTATAGCGGTCACCAACACGCCCGGCCGACCTACGGTAGCTCCAAACTATTGTTGGTTCACCACATGTCCCTGGCTTTTTACAGTATAGTGAACGTGCTCAGACACACACGTGGACGTAGGTTCCTTCATTAACAGGGTCGAACCACATACAAAAATCAGTCTCTCACTCTCTCTCTCTCTCCTAAAATTGCTCTAATTTACCCTTACCAAATTTTAGCATCATCAACTTGGCGCCATTTGTGGGAAACGACAAGTTTTTCATCAACAAATCTCTTGGCTAATAGTCATGCCTCCGAAGAAGGGTGAGAAGACTGCACAGCAGGCCAACCGGGATGTTCCGCCAGCCCCGACGCCGACTGCAGCGGTCCTGACACCGGAGTAGGTCACCGCGACCCTCGCGCAGCTCTTAAAGATCCAGCATCAAACCCAGCAGCAAATTGAAGCCTTGCTGGCCCAACAAGGCAACCCTCCAGTCCCCGGGAAATAGCCCGGGAATGTTGCATACGGTTGGGAACCGATCTTGACCAGACAACGTGCCCGAGCCAACCTATCTCGCGTTGAGGACGCCAGAGACATCAACGGTAGACGTGCTGCCCGAGAGGAGAGGCAGGAGCATATGGCCCGGGAATCGGTCCAGGGTCACTCGGTCAAGAGCCGACGTGATCTTAGGCACATGATCAACCGGAGTCATAGCCAAGCCTGACCCCTAGGGACAGCACACCGCCACGAGAAGGAAGCCTCCTCCACTAACCCGGCCGGTCGGGAAGGTGTGGTGGCTCGCATCAAGGATTTGCAGAAACAAATTGATGGAGTGGCTAAAAAGCTAGGCCAAAGCCCGACTCAGAATCACGCCAGTACCGAGACAGAGTCACGAGGTTCACCATCCTGCGCAAATTTAAACAACCTCGTTTAGATTCTTATAACGGCTCGAGAAGCCCGGTTGACCACGTCCGGGCCTACAAGGCTCAGATGACCTTGGTCACCAACTCCGACGAACTACATTGCCTGGCCTTCCCCAGCACTTTGAAAGGCTCGTCCGCATAATGGTTTCACTCCCTGAAGCCCCGATCGGGCAAAGACTTCAAGGAGCTCAGCAAACAGTTCATTAGCTAGGTCATAGGCATGTTTGACCTGCCGCAACCTGACACCTGGATACTCACTGTCAGACAGCGGAGGGGAGAGCCGTTGAAAGATTACACCGATCGGTTCACCCAACAAAAGCTTCATGTCCGTAATCTGAACGAGACAGTCGCTATTTCAGTCTTCTGCTCGGGAGTTCAACACACCAAATGCGCCACGTCATTTCACCAAAACCGACCAGCAACCTTGGTTGAACTTGCAGAGAGGGTTGGAAAATACATTGACACCGAAGAATTTTTAAAGACCAAAGACCCCGGGCACGTAAGCAACGAGCCTTGCAGAAGTAAGCGAAAGCGAAATCAGCCCGGGAGTTCTAATAGTTCTTCCAGGTCATAGCAGTCAGGGTCCGGTAGCCCCAACCCGACCTATAGCTCATTACAATCATGGTCCGGCAGTCCCGACCTGACCTCCAGTTCACAGCGGTCTGAGTCCGGCAGTCCAGACCCGACCTCTAGTTCACAACGGTCTGAGTCCGGCAGTCCTGACCCAGTCTCCAATTTGCAACAGTCAGGATCCAGTGACTTCAACTTTGCCACCAGCTCAGAGTACTTAGGAGCCCACTGATCCTGACCCAACCTCCTATCTTCATTAGACTAGATGAGCCCGACAATTATGGTGCTTTCCCGATCATCGCATCAAGCTCCACAAACTATCAGAGAGCTCTTGCAAAGACCTCGGGCCACACCCGAGGCACATCAAAAGACCTCGGGTCACACCCGAGGCACATTAAAAGACCTCGGGCTCAACCCTGAGGCAACCAAAGACCACTGTTATGCAGCTGGCAAAAGACCTCAGGGCCCCACCCCAGGCACAAAAGACCTCGGGCTAACACCCGGGGCAAAAGACCTTAGGGTCACGCCCCGGGCACCGGCTTCGCTTAGGTCCACAACCTACGATGGGGGCAAATCCCCCTAGGTGGCTGATGATGGCAAGCTTCAAAAGACCCTGCAACCACCTATGTTCCAGGTCGGTTACCTATAGTCATGGCCTCTACAGACCCCCGTCTTAGCGAAAGCTTGGGGGGTAAGAAGGCATAATGAACTAAACAGGCAATTACACCGGGTATTTATAGGCCTTGAGGTTAACTAAGTCAAACTCTTAGACAACCCGGATACCTACAGTACTCAGAGGCAATAACTCCACTTAGGTCCAAACCGACGATAGAGGTAACAAAAATCTCTTAGGTTGGCCCACGATAGAGGAGTAAAAAGGACCCTAAAGCAACGTGATTTAGGTCGGCTCCACCAACATGGTCAAACTCTTCTCCCAACAGTCTTGACGAAGGCTTGCCGGGCGAAAGATAATCATCCTGGGGAGTTAACCATAAAAGGACCCTAAAGCAATACGCTTTAGGTCGGATTTTCCAACATGGTCAAATTCTTCTACCCACAGCCTTGACGAAGGTTTACGGGTAGAAGATAACCATCCTGGGGGCTAACTCAAGCAAAAGACTCCGAATTTGGCCGAGTCTCAACTCTTGGCCAATTCCCGAGCACTTAAAGATTCCGAGCTAGGCTAAGTCTCAACTCTTAGCTAGTTCCGAGAACTCACAAGACTCAGAAGCTCCAAGGCAGCTTCCCCGAGCACTCAAACAATGGCAAACGGTATCAACTGATTTCCAAACTTGCCTCAATATAGCATCGAGCCAACCTTGGAAATGGGGGGCAACTGATATGCCCAAAATTGGCTCTACTTAGTGAGCGAGCGGTTATGCGAACAACTCAGCTAAACTCAGTAGCACATCTCAAACACCTCGGCTCCAACAGCTTCCTAAACGGTCAAGGACGGGTCAGCAGATTCGTCCCGAGCGGTTTACTCGACGTCTTGAGGCCCGACCAAACAGGTCGGGATGACAGCGTTGGCCCGGCCCGTAACGGGCGCAGTATAACTTGGCCACGAGACACGCCCTAGAATATTCCAGACAATTTCATACTCAAGATAGAAGACTAATGGACAACTAAGGTTGTTTCCTAATCCAATTAGAAAACCCTCATAATTAATGCCAATCAATCCTAATACAATTAGGAAACACACTTGATTTGTGTCAATCACAACCTAATTAGACTGTATTTCCTTATCCTTGTATGAGTAGGTCTCTTGCATCTATAAAAGAAACCACTCACCCCCATAGAAAGGGTTCAACCTTTCAGTCTTTACAGCACCTCTATAACGGTCACCAACATGCCCAGTCGACCCTACGGTAGCTCCAAACTATTGTTGGTTCACCACAGGTCCCCGACTTTTTATAGTATAGTGAACGTGCTCAGACACACACGTGGACGTAGGTTCCTTCATTAACAAGGTCGAACCACATACAAAAATCGGTCTTTCACTCTCTCTCTCTCTCTCTCCTTAAATTGCTCTAATTTACCCTTACCAAATTTTAGCATCATCAACTGTTTTGCTCAACAAATAAAATTTGTATTTTTGTCCAAATTTTATAGACAACAAAATGTTAATGGTACATGTTTTTCAACAATAATTAGGTTATGTGAAGCAACATATAATCTGCAATAGATAAAGTGGTGTGACAAATCATACAACAGCAATGGCATGTTGTGTAAAAGCTATAAACAGATAATATTATTTGTTTTGCTCAATAGGTAATATTTGTAATTTTCTCCAACTTTGACAGACAGCAAATTAGACCACAGATAAAATGGTAGTGGTATGTGCTTTTCAAGAGCAATTAGGTTTTACATGGTATTTGGTTTAACAATACAGATAATATTATATGTTCTGTTTGTAGATTAGGTTTTCAACATATATTAAACAACCTAACATGAAATCAGCAACAGACAACAAATCTACTGTACTATTTTGTGTTTATATAAAGAGAAATGAGGCTGTATTTTCTACAGAAACCCTAGGTGCCTCGGGTAACAGATAAATTCATTATTATTTGTCATAAACCCTTATTTTCAGTTTTTGAAGTTCATATTCATGAAGTCTTGCTTTGAAATCAATTTTTAGTTTTAAAACTAAATATGTATATGCATTCTTTGATTCAATCGAAAACTATGAACATTAACAAGAGTTGGACGAAAATTTCTACTTACTTTTCTTTGCCATTTGACAATGTGATTGTGTTTTTCTGGAGAATTTGTGTGTCTGATCAATGTTTCGTTCTCAAATCTCTCAAAAAATCGTCACTTTTGATTAGCGTATTTGCCAGGAAATTTGAAATTTTGAATCAAAGCTTGAACTGTATCGTTTGTCGTCACTTCTGCTGTGTAGGAGGAGAGGGCATTTTCGGTTTCTTAGGAAATTAGGTCATTTTGGTCTTTTTGGTTGGGGAAGGGATTATTGAGTTAAATATTTGGACCTTGGGCTTTATGTAGCATTGTATTTGTTTTAGAGTGCTTTGGCTGAGCGGCCCTATATATATATAACTTTTTCAAATTAACTTACATACCCCGAGCAAGCACAGGCTCACCACTTGTACATGTAGAGAGAGGAAGAAGAACAATTGTTCCAAATAGATAGATGATATACACCAGTAGTTTCAGATTTTTTAAAATTTAACTTTTTCTTTCTTGGTTAACTAACAATTGACTAATGGGAGGGGATGGGAGGGGAGGGGAGGGGGGTGTAAGTTTGGTGTAATTTTTTAAAGAGTAATGCTAATAATTCTCAAATCCTAATTCCAAAAAATCAATCTCAAATGATGTGGCAGTGAGCCCATGGATTTTGATTGGTTGCTAATGAAAATTCATTTCATCAGATTCAAATTCTGACACTGTTGGCTTAAATTAACAGAAATTGTCAAGCGAGTTGCGCGTAATGTTTAACTGTCACAAGTTAGGTTAAGACAAACGAAGGAGATTGTGAATGGTACGAAAAATCGCATTTAATCAGATCTGAAATATCATTCAATTAAATCTGAAAATCTCATTCAACTAGATTCCAAATCGCATTCAATCATACCCAAAATTGTATCATTTCCGAGCCATTCACAATCTCCTTCATTTGTCTTAACCTAACTAACATGTGATAGGTAAGCATTATTTGTAACTCACGTGACAATTTCATTAGTGTAAGCTAACAGTGTCATAATTTGCGTCTGATTGAATAAATTTTTGAAGTTCAAAGGTTCAATTGAAAAAAAAAAAGTATATGTATTCAATTAAAAACACGAGTATAATATAAGGGATAATTAGGCCTAAAATTAAAATACAGGGGAGGAAAGGTCAGGAAGTTAAGTGTCCAATTTGAGTAAGTCTTTGGGCACGAACACAATTCACAAATACTATAATGTATTTATATCTTTTAGTGGAGTCCACTGATACTGTAAGTCTGTAAGGTCCTCTGAACATAGAGATAAACACATTATGATATTTATAAGATTTATTTGTGCCAAAAATAAGTTGTTCAATTTACATAAGCACGGACGGGCACGCGGACACGAATACGGCATAGATCAATTCTAAAAAATTACACACACCGCATAAAAAGGAAAGTGTTGTGTTCGTGTGTGTCGAAAACGATAATAAGTGTCCATGCTAGGAGAGTTCGTGATCCTATCGACGCACAATCTCTCTCAAACCTAACGCCGCCTCCAGTTCTGTTCCGATTCTCCACCGCCAAGGCGCCAACACATATGAAGCGCTCTCTCTCTCTCTCTCTCTCTGACTCTCTCCTCCCACGACCAAAAGACACCACCGAACACGGCAGCTGTCTTCCAAGAATACTGTTTTCAGACTACAAGCGTTCCCAAATCACCGCCAACACTCCTTCTTGACAACCGGTAGAATTTATTTTCTCTTAGAATCTTTGGGATTTTTTTCTCCTAATAATTTCTGGGTCTCTGTTGGAATTAATCTTCAATTCCAAGTTTGGTGTGGAATCTTTCGACTTAATCTTCAACTCCGTGTTTGAGGTTTTTTTTCCCCCTAATGAATCTTTCCAAAGATCGAATATTTTTTTTTTCAAGGTGTCTTGCAGTACAAAATTTTCCTATATATATATATACTAGTAATAACCCGTGCCCGTGGGCACGAAGCCAAAAAAAAAAAAAAACGAAATTCAATATTTCAAAGGATCAAAGTTTTTCGTAAAATTATCCATGTCATTCAAACCCATGTGAAGTATGGTTTGAATTTTTATTTCATAGATATCATCACAACAAATACAAAAAATGTAGTAATCTTCATGAAACAACGGGAAAAAAATGATAGAAACCAAAACAGAAGTAGAAGCACTCTCTTGATCATATTCCAAACAGATTTATGTAACTAACAAAATTACAGTGACTGTCAACTTCAAGCAATGTTTAAAAAGATCTAAACTTATACCAAAATGTACAACCAAAGTTATTACAACATAAACAAACTGTCAACTATATTCTTTTCTCCGTGATTCTAGCATCCTTAACTCTTCTCTTCTCACTCATACTTACTTCACACTATACACTAAATAGAACTATCCAAAAAAATAATTACACGATTCAATAACACAAATAATTCATACAAAAATCATGCTCAAGCTTAAAACAAATTTGGGTTTGAAAAATATGAAGAGGCCTACTACAAAAATAAAATAAAAAATTGACAACTTCAGGAAAATAAAAATATGTAAAAGACAAACAAAAATATTAATTTTGCAATAAGTTGAATATGTAGGCGATACATACCTAAAGATCAAGCGAGAGAGGTGATTGATGAAGAGGTTTTTACGAAAGCAACGCTGGAAAAGAAAAAAAAAAACCCAAAATCATGTTTGAAGCTTCATAGTAGAAAGCAAAGTCATTTCGGGATGTAAAGTAAAAAATGTCACCTGCTTGAGGTAAAAACAGAAAGAGTAATGATAGTACTTTCCAAATGATATGAAACCATTGACATCTATGAGAGAGAGAATTAAGGAAATTTGAGAAGCTATGGTCAAGGTTTAAAAAACAAATTAGTATTTTTTTTTTTAAATTCTCATAATGGTAAAAAGTAATGCTCTGGACCATTGCTTTTCATGAGTAACACTGCAAAAATTAAAAAAGATGGTTCACCGTGATGGCGAGGATGGTGCTCCGGCGACCCGGTGATGGTGGCCCCTTGGCTCTATGTCGTTAAAAAATCAAAATGGTCAAAAACTGTGTAGCGGTCAAAAGCTGAAAACAAATTTAAACTCTTAGATTGACACAGATCAAGGGTTCAAAATTTGAATGTCTATGATGTACAATTACCATAGAAAAGTTAACGAAGTATTACTTAATTATTGTTAATGAAAAGAACTATTCTAATCTCAATGTCCAATAGATAAGGGTCCAATATTTGAATGGCTAAGATGCATACATACAATTAAGATGTGTAGTTCCAACGAAGAATCACATGAAAAAAAAAAATTGATTTAAAACATGGACATGTATTCACAGTACATATGTGAGAAATTAAAAATGATTTAAAACACTTTTTTAGGTTTAACATACACTACGAAAAACAAAAACAAAGACTTTTAGCATGAACTTAAGTTTTCATTCCACTTTAATAACATCCTTTGATGGATAACTATTAACCTATAAATCTATATCTATATAATATTGAACAACACCTCCCAAAGCCTTTCTTTGTCCACCAATTGCTTTCTCTCAGACTAAGTCCTCTTGGTGACTAAGATCCACCTCCCTTGACTCCAAAGCCCACTCCAAAGCCTCACTTTGTGCTTATGAATATCTCAACTGTTAAAGCTTAAGCAATGTAATTGACACCATGAGTATTTGAGAAGTAAGGAAGCCTAAAAAAAATTTGAATTAAAAAAAATCTTTCTTGAGATATAAAAACTGTTCTACATCTTTGAATAAATTATCGTTTGCTCTTAAGGACCTTGAGAATGCGCCAACCGACAATAAACACACTAAAAAATACACAAAAAAATACACAGGGATTAAGTATTCACACACACACACATGCACGCATAAACACACACACACACACACAAACATGCACGCACGCCCGCGCGCACACACACACACACACGTGGAGATGCAGAGAGAGAGAGAGAGAGGGTAACCGTGATGGTGAATTAAGGTGGCCGGCAGTGATGGTGGTCGACAGTGTGGAGTGAAGGTGGCCGGCAGTGATGGTGGACGGTGAGCCAATAAGGGTAGAGAGAGAGAGAGAGAGAGAGAGAGAGAGAGAGAGAGAGAGAGAGAGAGAGAGAGAGAGAGAGAGAGAGAGAGAGAGAGAGAATTGTGCATGTATTACGGTTTTAAATTCTTATGGTCAAAGAAATTAAATTTGGATGATTTGTAGGAAATCTCTAAAATCTGAATTCCAAGAATCCTCATTTTGTGCAATTCATTTACTTGAGAGAAAATTTCGGATAACTAAAAATGATTCGATGAAGATTGTAGTTAAAAAGAAAATGAAAAAAAGCTAGAATTACTCTTGATCTAGGGATAACATCTTGAATTACTTTAAAATATTATTTTTCCAGTTTTGGAAAACAATAAAATCTGTACGGATTAGACCAAGTAAATTGGGTGAAAATCACGTACAACCAAAAAGATATTTAATTCTAAAGACACGTTCAAGATATTTGGAAAGGTAAGTAGTTTGTTGTTTGCGTCACATGACCAAAAGAGTAATGTTAATGCTTTCCAAATATTTAAACATTTCAAATGATTTGGTAGTGTGCCCACTGAATTTTGATTGAAGGATGTTAAATTTGGGAAGTATAGCATTACTCTTTACAAAAAGAAAAAAAGTTGACCTAACACCAAAAAAACTATTCTAAACAACTTCAAGCTAAAATTCCCAATAACTTATTGGGAGATTTTCAATTAAGCTGTTTTACAGAAGAGTATAAAATTGCCAAAACAATTTTCCAAAGCTAAAATCATATGATTAAGCTGTTAATCATATGTAAGCATTTTTGTTATGCTTCCCAAAGCCTTTTTTTTCATGTGTATTTTAAAAGCTTCCCAATAACTTATACTTCGTATTCACTGAAAGTGTATTTTTTGGACCCCATAAAAGATTCTCATTTTGTAGAGAGATATTTTCGGCAAAATCATGTGTATTTTAAATTGATAAGGGTTAAGATCAGGGTTAAGACTCTCTCTCTCTCACACACACACATGCACACACACACACGAAAATAAGCTAAGTTGAGGTGAGTTTTAATAGGATACAATGGCATATTTAGTGGAATTAATCATTTTTGGTGGACCAATGATCCAAAGGTTGAAAATATCTCAACTTGTCTCAACGGTTGAGATTGAAAGTTGCTATGTTAAGAGGGACCCACACCGCTCTATCTTATTATATAGATATATTATTTTTTTAATTTCTAATTTTATATTGAAAGATTGGAATCTGCGAATTCCACACTAAACTGTTTGAAAAGACTTTCCATTATTTGTATGACAGTCTATGATATATTTTGGCTAGTGCTAGTGCCAAAGCACAATGTACTAATACCAAAGCACAATGTGTTTGGCACTATGTACTAATGCCAAAGCACAATGTGTTACACATTGTGCTTTGGCATTAGTACATTGTGCTTTGGCACTATATTTTTCTTTTCTTTTCAATTGAAAGATTGGAAATTTTCAATGATCATCTTTGAAAGTTGGTAAGTGACACCTTGTGCTTTGGCATTAGCACTATATTTTTCTTTTCTTTTCTTTTCTTTTCAATTGAAAGATTGGAAATTTTCAATGATCATCTTTGAAAGTTGGAATCTTTAGAAACAAGTCTGTTTTTATTTTTTTATTTTTAATGTGCTGCTACATGGTCGTGGTCTGTTTCCTAGCAATTGAAAGATTGGAGTATTTGAATACACACTGAATTTATTGCAAAAACTTTCCATTATTTGTGCTGCAATCTGTGATTTTATTTTTTATTCTTTCCAATTGAAAGATTATAATTTTTCAGTGATCATTTATAAAAGTTAGAATTTTTAGAAACAAGTCTGGTTTTTTATTTTATTTTATTTTTATTTTTTTATTTTTATGTGGAATATTTAGAAACAGATCTGTCTCTTACTAAAAACCTATAAATAACAGCTTCTCTCTCATTTTAACAAGAGTTCTCTCAATTTTGTGAAAAATTCGCAACAATACTGCTGTTTTTTTGGAGTGTTATTCTCTTATGCTTTACTGGTTAGCTTGCTTAAATTCTACTAGATATTTATTTGGTTAACATGTTTAATGCTGTCGAAGTGTGGCTTTAGAAATAGATTCACTTTTCAGAGAGCGATCTTACCTTTTCATTTATTGCATTACTACTCCCTCGTATCTTCTTAGTATTTGAGAAGGAAAAGGCATAAGGAAGGAAGGACATTCGGGAAACTGTATAAATCAGATGGAGAGAATTCTGGCCAACTCTATTGGTGCAAAAGTAGAAAAGGTGATCTTTCCTGCACGCAATTTGGTCATTTAAACTAATATATATATATGTATGTGTGTGTATATATTTTTTCTTTTGTCTGACTCTCTTGCGTGGTATTGAATTGGATTTGGGTGATAGAGGGACAATTCTCTTGAGGAAGATCGGATTAGTCAACTGCCCGACGAAATTCTGATTACCATTCTCTCTCTATTGAGCTTTGTGGAAGCATTAAGTACTTGTGTTCTTTCCAGGAGATGGGAACATTTATGGACTTATGTTAAAGTCCTCAACTTTGATGTTCCAGAGAAGCTGATAGCGATTAAGAAGGTACCCAAATCACTAGTGGTGGAAAGGCCTAAATACGTAGGTTGGGTGAACAGACTTCTACAATTGCATCAGGGTTCTCATATAACCGAATTCAAAGTTAAGTTTAGTTTGGATCACAATAATAGTTGTGACATTGATGAGTGGTTCAATTTTGCAATCCGGAAAACCGTTCAAAGACTTGAGGTGGACCTACAAGGTGCAAGTGTTAGAGGTCCTCATCCATCTAAGCGTTATATTTTCCCTGATAAGGTTTATTCTCTCGTCAAAAGCCCTTGCGGTCTATCCTGCATTAAGTCCCTAATACAACTCTCTTTGAAATGTGTCAATGTAACTGGGGAGCTTCTTCAGCACTTCCTATCCAACTGTCCACTTCTTGAACGGTTGTGTGTGGCGCACTCGGAACTTTTGGTAAATGTTAAGGTTGCTTGTCCTTCGCTTTGCTTGAAGTTCCTAGAGATATCCAACTGCAATTTTTTACAAAGTGTTGACATTTATGCCCCGAAGCTTGCGTCGTTTATCTGTATTGGAATAGGCAAAGTAACCCGAGTTCTTGTTAGGCATGCTCCATCACTGGTCGATGCGACAGTTGGACATTGTTATGGTTTTTCGATAATTAACACTCTATCCACATTTTCAAGCTATTTTTCTCAGCTAGGGAGCCTTACGTTGTGCTTGGATTTGTTCTGGGTTAGTATACCCTTGTCTTTCAGTTGATATGTGCATTTGATGTTGCGAGCATGTGCTTCTTTAGAAAATTATGTCGCTTATCATGAGTTTCTCTTTCAGGAGACATATCCACTCCCACTTTTTCCGGAATTGACTAATCTGAAGAACTTAACATTGCAAGCGTTCGCAAGCGAACATCAAAGTTTTATTGATTGGACTTCTTTGGTAGAGAGATCTCCCTCCTTACATACATTTACGTTACAGGTGAATGGATTTTCGATTTATCTTACGATTGACATTCTAGGAAAGCTATTTTGTGGATTGTGCAATCTGAATAGTGGCGGTTAATCTTTGTGTAGAGTTCCTTGATTTCTTGACCTTTTTCAGAGAGGCCAGCCATCAGGATCAAAATTTCGTTTTAGTGTATTTTGTCGGTCTGCCCAGAAACGGACACAATTTGGAAACATGTGGACACCGGAAAAAATTGGAAACATTGAAAAACACGGGGTACACAACTTAAATCTTAACTGTAGGCATGTATGAAGCTAATAATTGATTAATTGAATATGAGAGGTCTATTATATGTAGTTCCTTTGAAAGTATGTAGTTCAAATTGAAGATACATGACGATTAAGTCGCCAATCTACTGTCAAACACTTCGTAGGATACACAAAACACTCCCTAGAATACAAAAATTACTTTTAAGCAAATAATATGCTAATTAGCCATCTCCAAAATAAAATGGTAGTTCGTATGCGAATACACATCCATAGGAGTATTTCGATGGAAACATTCATGTTTTGGTGTAAGCAAATGAAATGATGTGGAATCACACGTATGTTTCAATGGAAACAAAAGAAACAAATTCGTTTCGATGGAACCCATGGAATTTCGATATTCCATGGCTGTTTCGTTTCCACGATCCAGGAAATGAAACCTTTCGACTGTTTCGATGGAAACAGAAGGAAATTTTGAATTTTGATCCATGCTAACCATGTAACCTTACTACACGCACACAATTATTTGTTGTACATGAATTCTGCAGTGTCTTTCGTTTTGAATGATAATTGTTCATGGGATGCGGGATGTGCCATATTGTGTTATTTCTTATCAATATTTTTGAAAAATCACACTTACGCATCCTATGTTTTATGATATTTTCACCCATAACTTCCCATATTCCTACAAATTACACAAACATCCCGCAACATGTAAATTTCGTTTCATTGACTTCCCTGCCTCAGTCAAACATCAGTTGATTCTTCAAATGTACTAAAATAATTTTAGATTCCAAATTTACCCTTTTTGGAGATGTTCGGATGCAAATAATGGATCACTTTTGCGCAATTTTTTCTGATACAAGCCTTCAAACAATCGTTCTTCATCGTTTGCCTGTACATAAATAGAAGTTTCGTATCCCAAACCAACCCAATCATTTTAGGGTGCCACTGGTTCAGTGGCTAAACTTTGTCCAATAACCATAGCACGGGGAGTGAGGACAACCACGCAAATATTATCAAAGGTTAGGTCTGTAGCCAACCTACCCTTTCCATGCTCCCATTAATTGGGATATCTGGGTGCTAAGTTTTTCATATCAAAATACACTCTTGACAGTCATATAAATTTATAATGCAATTACACCCACCTATATGATTACACAACCAATCATTGTAATGGATCCACTAAGAAAAATAGTTCACATATTTTTCTGTTTATTCTTTCTTTCTTTTCTTTTTTTTTTTTGTTGCGAAAAACATTAATTACAAGATTGAAGTTTGATATTTATACAATGCATCTATAACTAACACAAATCAAAATATCATAAACCATTGGTTCACTCTATTTCAAGTGCGGCTTGATGTGATGGTTTCACGAAATGCCTCCCTGAATAATTGATCAAATATGATACATGATTTGTTCCGGACGATAAGTATCAAATCGAGCGATTAGTACCAAATAGGAAAAATGTTGATATAATTGTGCATTCATACCTATGAATCATAAATTAACCGTAGTGTTTGATACAACTAGTGTATAACACATATACCCTACATACCGTCGTACGCATGATACAATTTGTCAGCCTAGACAGAAAGTGTTCTTTACTGTGATGACATTTAAAACTAGCCCTTTGATTTTCTCGTCTATAGTAACTCCTGTTCATCTCTTCTTCTCCCTTGTTTTTCATTACGGTTATTTTCGTGTGTTGAGGAATCTCTTTTAGTCTTCCGTTGAAGGTCGAATCCTCTCAAGTCATGTCACTTGCACCCCATGGTGGACTGTTTAAGGACGATTGGTCTGAGTTTGTAACATTGAGAATGAAAGATATATATATATATATATATAAGAAACTCGTTCACTTCTACAAAGGTTATGTGTCCGTGTGGGGCACCGAAACTTCTCTGACTCTCTTTTTTTTTTTTCGTGTCCCCCATAAACAAATAAAAATCTTAATGTGGGCACCTATTCGACACAATTATAGGACCTACATTCTTTTTTGGACAATTGCTAACATGTGATTATCAATGTTTACAAATTTGACATATGACTATTTATATGATGAGAAAAATGGATATTTGTTAAGACTAATCCTATCAAAATACTAAAAAGAGGGTTTGGGAGACTGGGAGATATTGTAATTATGTATGTTTGCTACCCTTTGTCTATAAGCTAACATATTGTGTGAGTTCTTTTGTGTGATGTGTGAGAGAGTATAACACGTAAGTAGGTTAGTACTGCTAGATAATATAAATAAATGTAATTAATGTAGAGAAATGAGTCTGAGGGAGTGCGTGGCTCGAGTGAGAGCCAAGGTAATCCCAAGTGAAAGAGGGTGAGAGCAGTAAGTGTAGAGAGTGAAGATAGGTTCTGAGAGTTATGAGATTTTAGGAGTAATGGAGAGAAACGTGTAGGGTTAGGAGAGTCAATGCTATAGAGCTTGTGGCGGGTTCTTGTTCGTGTTCGTCGATGATGTTGGTATTGAATCAGGGGGTCATATTTCTAGCTGACGGAAGGAGTGTAAGTCACTCCAACGTGACTGTCATATGTTCAGGTGGCTTTCATAGAGAGGCCTCTATAGCAGTGAACAGGAAAGGAGGACGGTTTATAAGAAGGATTGGAATGAGGATTTCGGCTATGGGAGGTATCTTGATGAAGAAAGAGGGGGTGTAGGCATGCTCTGTCGATGGGACGTTTATTGCGGGTAGAGTAGTGATGACGATATGTTTATGATGTCAGAGAGTATTGCGGCTACAAGCTAGAGGTTCTAATTGGTTTAGGAGCTAGGTGAGGTGAAGGGTGAGTTGCATTGGCAGTGTCGGTGAATGAGGTGGGAATGCATGTGAGGATGCACTTGTTTCTCTATTTCCTTGGGACCAACCCTAGCCTTGCGTGTGAGGCGTTTAGCTATGGAGATGCCCTGGAGTAGAGGTGGGCAAATAGTTCGGTTACCCGAAAACCAAACCAAACAAACCGAATTTCAAATTTCAGTTAAAAATTTTATTTCGGTTAAAAACCGAACCGAATTAAAAATTTCAGTTCAGTTTTCGGTAGCCTATAGGCAACTGAATCGAAAAATCGAATTTTTTATTTTTTATTTTCTATATTCTATATTATTAATATACTTATATACAACTATATATAATAAAAATATACGTATTTTTACATTTGAAAACAAAGAAAAGTATGTTTTCTTTGCAATATAAAAGAAAAAGAAAAAAAAAACCGTAAAAGAAGGTGTGAAAAAAATGGGAATTTTTTTTTGAGGTTTTTACAATTCGGTTAACCGAATTACCGAACCGAACTGAAATTTTGGCTAATCGAACCGAAATAACCGAATTATATTTCGGTTGGTTTTCATTCGTTATTCCCCAAACTTAACCGAATTCCCAAACCGAACATAACCGACCGAATGCTCACCCCTACCCTGGATTCTAGCCACCAAGCCATGACCTCTCGAATTCCTAATGAGGTGGTACCCGTAAGCCTTAAGTCCTGCTCCTGACCAAGGGTAGTAAGTGTGTGAAGATGTATGATGAATTATGTGGTGGTGATTATTTCTTGGAATGATACTTCCTTAGAGATGTCATGAGGAGTGTTGTGAAATGTCACGAGGTGGAACACCCTTGGTGATGCCTTGGAGTTGTCTTTTGTCACGGTGAGCTTCCAAGTGCTTCAAAGAGTTAAGGAGGGGTGAATGGGCTCCCTGAGCAAGGAGGTGACACCTTTGGTGAGGGGGTGACACCCTTGATGTGGAGGTGACTCCTTGAGGGGGTGACACCTTTGGTGAGGAGATGACACACTTGAGGAGGTGGTGACACCCGTGTCATGTTTGAGACTCAGACATGTGGTGATGGTGATGACGTGGAAGGCTGCCACATGGCATATTTAGTGTATTTACATACAAATATCAACGTCCGACACGAGGACTCATCTGGTTAAACGGACAGGGCTGGCCTTGGGCACAAGCGGGCAAAGCAACCGCTTTGGAAATTTTCGGTGAATTTGAGGGCCCCATTCTAAGACCAACCTTTATATCCCTGTGCGCTTATGGTTATAGACCTAGACAAAAAATAAATTTACTTGAAACTCCAATGTAATAGGGCCCCACCCAAGCCCAAATTCTAAATCTTAAAGAACTACATAAGTTTAGACCAGTAACCAAATAGAATTTGAAGGGAAGAAAATACAATAACATTCGAACTTGAATGCCAGTTCAGTCTCCATCTCTTTTTTCGTTTTGGACCACCAAGCATCATTGCCATGACACAACATCACCAACAATGTGAAAGTTGAAATATCATAGTGGTACACCGTGAAAGTGCCACACATTCATCAATGTCAATTCTCGTCCCCCCTCACTTCCCCTCCCTTGAACAATCTGATTTGGGTGTTTTTTTTAGAATATGAAATTATAAATAGTCAAATTCTTCGTCACACGGCAACCACCAATTTTTGGTCACTTGAGTCATTTCTATTTACTTTTTTGCTTTAGAATTTGTTTGATAAATTTTTCTTGTTGTATATTGTTGAATTAAGAAGCAACAAAAGGAAATTTTGTCTTTGCAAGTATATGTATTGATATTTTTTCTTAATTAATGTGAACAATTTTTGCAAATGATTAATGCAGTATATTGTAAATAAAGCATTTGAATAAGTGTAGGGCCCATTTTTAGAGTTTGCTTTGGGCTCTGAAAAACTCAGGACCGGCCTGGAAACAGACACTTTATTTTGGCCAACGTATCATCATCTTTAAGAGAAAAAAAGGGGGGGGGGGGGGGGGGGGGGGTGGTGGTTGGTTTCAAAGTCTATAATGAGCAGTAAAACTAGTTTTAACCCTAAAAATGTATTAAGTGTACAAAATTAACAACGTCTCCTTTGTTATTTCAACATTAGACCCTCTATTAGTTACATAAGCACACTGACAATACAAAACATGGTTCAAGAACATAATAACTTGGTACAAAATGAACAAAAATGGCTCCCAAAAATAAGCCGAGGGAACTACGGTAAAGAAAAGGTTTTCCAAGTCTAAAATGAGCAATAAGCCAGCAAAAATAGTTTTAACTCTAAAACTGTATAACGTATACAAAAATAAATGTTTAAAAAAAATCGACAAAATCTTCTTTGTTATGTCAACAATAAACCCATTCTATTAGCCTGTCAAGACATAGCAATCTAAACAATATTTTTGACATCAACTACTACCTAGCTCATAAGTAGATAAAAGTGAAGCCATGTATGGGCACTACCAGATAAATGTGTGTTTCTAAGTCCAAAATGTGCAATAATCTGAGTTTAACTAAAAAACTGTATAACTTGTATTGAAACTATTCTAGACAAAAAATCAACATGGATCAAAGAATTTGCAACTCTATGGTGTTTTCAGGCAAGAAATTGTCAAATCTAATTCACATAGTATAAAAAGAAGGGTTAATTACCGACACACCGCCTGTACTTAGCCCATTTTTCACTTTGTCCCCTGTACTTCAAATCATGTCACTAATACCCCCTTGTACTTTGGACTAAAGTGAAACAGTTAGCAATTCCGTTAAAGTTAATGGAACATAAGCTTCTTTAGTGGAGCATTTGTCACTTTGACCCCCTATGGTGAACACATTTTTCAATTTGCTCCCTTGTAGTTCCAAACGGGTCACTAATACCCCTTGTGGACCGTTTGGTAGCTTCTTTTTCTTGTACAATATAATCACAAAAAATTGCGATTGGTTTTGTCCAAGGTAGCATTTGACCCATTGCAATTACAGAGGCTATTTCGCTAAATAATTTATTTTATCTTTTGGAGTTTATACTTAATTAATTATTGATAAACTCTAAAAGCTATTGCCAAACATTGGCTTATGCCCATTTTTAGAGTTTGCTTTGGGATCCGAAAATCTCAGGACCGGCCCTGGAAATAGATGCTCTATTTTGGCCATCGTATCCTTGTTTTTAAGAGTCTTGGTAGTTAAAGATGTACTAGGTATTGCCCGTGCCGGAGGGCACTACCCCCCCCCAAAAAAATGGTTTCACAGTCTAAAATGAGCAGTAAAACTGGTTTTAACCCTAAAACTGTATAAAGTGTACAAAATCATCAAAGTCTCCTTTGTTATTTCAGCATTAGACCCTCTATTAGTTTCATAATCACACTGACAATACAAAACATGGTTCAAGAACATATTAACTTGGTACAAAATGAGAAAAAAATGGTTTCCAATAATAACCCGATGGCACTACTGTAAATAAAAGGGTTTCCAAGTCTAAAATGAGCAGTAAAAATGGTTTTAACTCTAAAACTGTATAACGTACACAAAAATTAAATGTTTAAAAAAAGTCGACAAAATCTTCTGTGTTATTTCAACAATAGACCTTGTTAATATGCATTCTATTAGCCTGTCATAATATAACAATCTAAACAATATTTTTTACATCAACTTCAACCCAACTCATAAGTGGATAAAAGTGAAGCCATGTATAGGCACTACCAGATAAAAAAGTGTTTCTAAGTCCAAAATGTGCAATAATATGGTTTTAACTAAAAAAAATGTATAACTTGTACTGAAACTATTCTAGACAAAAAATCAACATGGATCAAAGAATTTGTAACTCTGCGGTGTTTTCAGGCAAGGATTGTCAAATCTATTTCACTGAATATAAAAAGAATGATCCCTCTTACATACATGGTAGAAGTGTCTTTTTTAACATCTTCCCGCCTAAATACTCCAAAATCTGTTTTTCACTTATCAAACGCAATTACTAAACCGAGAACTTAAGTCATTGCTAAGATTAGGCTCGAATTCTCAAATACGCAATTATAAATACACAAATCATTTTAATGCACATAAGTCAACAACATTGAGCCCACATAAATTAGGACTCACGGAATCAAGAGTTCTCAAATTCAAGAGGCCAAGATTAGGCTTGAATTCTCAAATCCATTGTTTGGGACATTTGCCATTGTAATTAGATCAAACATCAATGTACAACACTGTGACAATGATGCTATGAGTAATGAGTATAAGGATGAGCTGCATCACTGTGAAAGAAACGAAATATCTATAAGAAATTGTGCAGAGACGATGGGTATGATGCATACTAATTAGGAAGTAGAAAAATCAAATGCAGAAAAAAATCTAGTGAAATCACAGATGGCCTTGTTTTCTTTTTACTATGATGCGGCGTAATGTGAAGGTTAGACTATTGGAAAATTCTCCCAAAGCTTTGCTCTAGACCAGCTAAAGTTTTCCACATAATAAAAGCTATAAATCATTGAAAAAAACTATAAAGAACAACGAAATAAACATGCTTCTGTGTATAGCTATGTGGAAATTACCTACAGTTTCTTCGCAACAAAATTGTTTAGATCCAATTAAGGAAAAGCTTCAATTGGCTATTACTTTAGGCAATTCCACAAATGGGCACCGACAAACATATGGGGAAAAATCAGATTTGGAGAGAGAGAGAGAGAGAGAGAGAGAGAGAGAGAGAGAGAGAGAGAGAGAGAGAGAGATGGTTTTAGAAATAAGGTAGATGAAAGAGAACGCAAATTAGGGAAGGAGTTCGTAATGAAGTGGAAAAAGTTGTGGAAAATATAAAAAAAATGGAGAACATTTTGAAGAGGTTTGGAAGAAAAGAAAGCAGAATTGGATAAAGCATAAATGTATGGTAAGCGACAAAACATTATGGTAAGCAAAAAGCCCTTAAGTGAACAGCTAAACAGCCCTTAAGAAATGGAATCAAGATTGCAATAACTTGCCCTGAATAAAAATTGAAACAAAACATAAATGGACAAAGAAAGGTATTTTCTTTACAACAAATGGAAAGCAAATCATAAATTCTCAGCTCTATAAATGGACAGCAAATTAGGGGCTGAATTCGTAGCTCTAAATTAAGGGCTATTTGGGGCTGATTTCTCAGCAAATTAGGGGCTGTGATATTTCTGTTACTCCAATCATAACTCTAATAAGGGCATAGGATAGAATCTGTTCTCTTCCCTAGGCAAGTATAAAAAAATCAGTCTTTGAAAAACTAACTACACACGTTTTGGTTAATCTTTGTAGGTTTCAACCTAAACGCATCAAAAATCATGACTTTACTTGGACAGTGTATAGCAACAAACCCAAAAGAATGGATAGGTGTTAGCTTTAGAGATATAGGTTGTATTTACATCTCCAACTGTGGCCTCTGAAATTGATCATTTTATTTTTTTTGGTGTTAGAAGAAGAAGAAAATCAGAAGAAAAATAGTAAGGGCTTGCAAAACATACCTGACCACTAAGAGAGAGAGAGGGGGCCGGAATTGGAGGGGCTGCACTTGTAGCCGACTTCAAGAGGGCCGGAGCCGGCATGAGAAAGAGAAATTAGGGTTTGACAGCGAGAGGAGAAAGAGTAAGAGAGCGAATGGGGAGAGTTTTGAAATTCCAAATCATTATTCGGGAAGTGAAGAGAGACTGTATCGTGGGGAAAGCGTGACAAAGGAGGACAACAAAAAGTGAGAGAGAGGGGCTGGCGTACGTAAGAGTGTGTGAGGCGTAAAGGGCTTGATAAATTTTGAAATCTAAACCAATCTCATCCGTTACATTGAATTCAAGACTCAATCCCAATCGTCCAAATGTTTATAAGAGACATATACATGTCACATCAATACCCTTCTCTTTTATTATATAGATACATAAATTTATAGTAAATTTTCTTGGCAGGAATATATAAATAAATAGTTATTCGGTGAGGCTATCCGACGGACTCCCGACAACGACAAATAAATGGACCAACTTTGTTTTCTTTGATATACATCCCAAATGGCGTTGGCAGCAAAAGAAAGAAACCTTTTGACTAGGTCAAAATTTGCAAATCCAAAATTTATGTCTCTTTCCTCTCTCGAAATGCAGAGAGCCCATTCCCTCAACTGATTCTCTCTTTACCTAGCTCACTCTCTCATTCTCTGCATTCTCCATTTCTCAAAGTATAGACCCCTCTCTTACTTTCTCTTTCCCTTATTTAAGTTGTTTTAGAGAACCCTACTCACAGTCAGGCTTGGAAATCTGGGTAGAAAGATGGGAAAACTCTCTGCTCGTTTGAGTCGGTTTGACAGTGAGGAGAAATCTAGGGTTCTCTTTCTCCATCGCTTTCATGTGAAAATACCTATTCGATTGCACCCATTTTTTCACCTAGGAGAAAACATGTAGAGAAGTCAAGTTGCGAGGGCATTGTGCAGCTAATGAAGTTGAAAAGTTGACAGAGGATGCCAACAAGAGGAGAAAATAATGCTTTTTTAAATGAAGACCTTACTCGTTCTTTACACTGCTCAACCTGCAAACAGTCAAATCACTCCCATTATCAGTCAACACTGCAATTACAATCTGGGCCCGACAACATACCAAAATAGAAAGCGGGTGCTTGTGGGTTCTCCCATCAGTCAAAAACAAACGTTAGAGCAAGCGTTTGTGTTGCAGTGTGTCTCTGTTACTTGAATCTGCACAAAAGTATTCCCAGAATTGTAATGAAGTGCAACATTTCGATTATCTGAGTAATATTTGAGTGTGTGCTTCCAGATCTACAAATTGTTTGGCTGCTATGCCAGCCACCCCTTACACTGCTTTTTGCTAGAGGTTTTTTGTGTGGGGATTGGAAGTTTGACTGAGGTGTTGGTTTCTTTTTTGGGGGGAGTTTCATTCTTAATTTGTTTTGTTGGGGATGAAGATGGGAGGGAAGGAGGAGATCTTTCGGAGAGGGAGGTTCTTGTTGGGGATGAAGACGGGAGCGAAGGAGGAGATCTTTCGGAGAGAGAGTCTTGTTGGGGATGAAGATGGGAGGGAGGGAGGGAGGGAGGAGATCTTTCGGGGAGAGGGAGAAGGAGAGGTGGAGAGAGAGAGCATCATTTATCTAGTCTCAGTGTTTTCAAGCCACCTAGGATGTTATCTTGCCAAACAAAATTGGTCTGTTTATTTAAAATGACGGGCGTCCGTTAAAGAGATCTACTCTAAACTTATTATATTTACATATACTTCCTTTTTATACAAGGTCTTGTTATCATACTTGGTATGTTAGAGTACTGTATACAATAAATAGCCTCGTATCTAAGTGTTGACATTTGTAGGTAGAGCTACCTTTCCAAAAATTATTTATACTCTGTCAAAAACATGTGTGAAATAATACTAAAATAAGAATAGTGCTATGCTTTCTAGGTATTAGAATTGTAAGTATATAGATACATTTACAATAGTGACTACAAAGAATTAAGCCAATTTTAAGAATGTCTTCTTCTATTTTTTGCTTGATGTCTCCTCGTACCCGTACTTAGATTTTGGATCCTTCATGGCTGAGTCCCCTATCCTAAAATGTTGGGGACGTCCGGGCCCGATTCCCGGATTCATGTCCATACCCGACACATGTAATATAGCCAAGAATCAACCACAAGCAATACAACATTAAGGGTGTGTTTGATAACGCAATTAAGTGGTGAAAATGAAAACTTTCAGCACTTATTTTATTTCAGTGCATTTGATAACGTATCACTTAATTGAAAAAACAGCCAATAAACCACTGAAAACTTTAAGTGAAAAATTTCTACTGAAAATAATCACTGAATGCAATCTATTTCAGTACTTGAAAAATTGTTTTCAGTACTTAAAATTCAGTACTTAATTCAATTACTTAAAATTTCCAGTACTTAAAATTCAGTACTTCAGTACTTAATTTTCAGTTTTATCAAACGCACCCTAACTCTCCCTCCAATCCTCTATCATACTCTCCACTACTCTGAAAAACTTTTTAACTCCCAAAAACCACCTAAAGCCCCTCTACCCGCATGCTCTCTCTCTCTCTCTCTCTCTCTCACACACACACACACACACACACACACACACTTTCTTGGGATTTCCTTGGCTCTCGCTCGAGCCACATACTCCCATAGACTCTTTATTATACTAATATATACATATTGAGCTGCTTACATGTTGTACTCTCAGACACCACTCACGCACATCACTTAAGAACCTACACAGTCTCTAAAGAAGCATTATGTGGATACTATAACATTGCAATTTCTTATTGTAGTTAAAGTCACTCAAAAGGATACGAAGGAACATTCAAAGGCCTGTAAAATGTCTCCATAAATGCCTTCAAGTGGTGGAATTTGTTGGCAACATTGATAGTGAGCTTGCCATGTACTTTGTTCAAAACGCTATCGCACTACAGAAGATTAGTGTTGATTGTCGCCCTACATTCTACCAGGGATGGGAAGCGTTCACAGACAATGAGAGGTCAAAGGAATTGAGAGACCGTGCTTTGGAGCTAAAAAGAGAACTACCTCTTGGAGTCGAGTTAGTAATGCACCCTGCCCTGGGCATTCAAGACCCAAGTTCTGCAGCGCTCCATGAAATCCATTAAAGGAGAGCTACCTCTAGGAGTGAAGTTAGTTATGCATTCTATAGCTTGTAGTTAGTAATATTTATTTCTACATGTTTCCATTTAAGCTTTTGGGGCTTTAACTTAATTATAAAACGCTCTTTTTTTGGTTGGTTGTTAACTTTTAGTGTTTGTGCAAGGGTTATAAAAATTGTATGTGCTGAGGGTGCAACAATTGTGAAATTGATTTTTTTTGGGTCAACGTGATTATTTTTGGTGATACCATTTTTTGGAGAGAATTAGGATTTGTGACTGTAACTATGTATAATTGATAAAGGCGAGCATTTTTTTCTTCTTTCTAATTGGCGTAGGTGAATATAAAGTTAGGTACAAGGATCCTTAAACGTAAAGTGAACAGGAGCTGATTTTGGTCATAATATATAGGGCCACCGGTTAAGTCAGCCCGCATTACCGCCACACCTATTATGGGTGTAGATGGCTATCCTACTTGGTAAGCTTCAGCCTCGTGTGGACAGTTTTACCCTTTCACCACCTGTGATTTCTTTCCATGGGTGATCAGCACTGCAAACATTGTTCCTTTGTACTGAGATTGTGTACCATGGAAGTCAAGGTTTGCTTCTTTTTTGACCTTTAAGTCAATTTTTGATTAGCTTTTATTTGTGAATTTCAATTCGTACTTTAGACATACCCACATGCTATTGTTTTGAGTTAGTTTTAGGATTTGGTTTATTTTTGGAGTGTATTTTTAAAACAGGAATTGGGAAAAAGAAGAGGAAATATGAATTGGGAGGCAAACACCGTCACTGACTCACTGCTAATCTTCGTTGGTGGCTGAATCAGTTATGTTGCTGATGGTTTTTTTCAAGTTTTGGTTCAGTACTATGCTTATTCTGCGGAATCATTGGTGAAGCAATTCGAGGAGGATGCAAGGCTTTTTTGAGGAGAGGTATTTTTTCTTCATAAGTTGGGTTTAAGATCTTTTGCATGATTATATATACGGATTTAAAATCATGTGACACTTGCACACAAAAAATAAAAAATGAAATTTCTGACACCAAACATATTACATAAAAATTCGTTACTTTGCATGGAAAGGGAGTAGATTTTTTGGCAGTCTAGTGATCTTATTTATCTTTTGGGGTCAAAATTTGATCTTGGTATTCAGAACTGGTTCTAGAAGGCTGCGTGCTCACTTGCACACAAAAAATAAAAAATGAAATTTCTGACACCAAACATATTACATAAAAATTCGTTACTTTGCATGGAAAGGGAGTAGATTTTTTGGCAGTCTAGTGATCTTATTTATCTTTTGGGGTCAAAATTTGATCTTGGTATTCAGAACTGGTTCTAGAAGGCTGCGTGCTCTGTTGTTAAAATCGTACGATTCGCGATACGAATCGTTCGATTTGATATGATACCCACATAAAACGATTCGCATCGCATGTATGAATTGCAGTGAGCTATTAATCGCAAATGGCCAGGAATCGCGATTCCATGTCTATATTGTGATTCGATTCGCGATATTGAATCTATGCGATTCATTTCGTCAGAAATTTTTTTTTTTTCCTCCAGCTGAACAGAATATATTATATATATATATACTTTAATATACTAATATACTAAAAAGAAAGAGAAAACAAAAAGAAAAACAGCCAAAAATAGATCAACTTTCTTCTTCTTCTTCAGTTCTTCTCGTTCGACTTTTTCTTTTTTCTTTGCTGAACCAGCTGGACATCATATATGGGTTTGTTTATATACATATACTAATATACTAGTACAAAGAAGGAGAAAACAAAAGAAAAAGGAACCAAAAAGAGATCGACTCTCTCTCTCTCTCTCTCTCTCTCTCTCTCTCTCTCTCTCTCTCTCGCCTGAATCATATTGAAAATCCAAAATGCACGATGTGTGTTTGTATATATAAGCTGGATCAATTTGTATGTTTAAAGAAAAGCTATACCAGTTTGGATATATTATAAAAAAAGAAGCTATTTTACTCTTGTAAAGTTGATGGGAATATAAACTCTTGTATATTCAACATGTTAAACTATGAATACAAGGAGCCTATTAATAGGCTTTAGAACAACCTATACTATTGACAGTAAACCGATGTGGGACAGCCACATGCTCACTAAGTATTATACTATACATACACATATTTACCCTTTAACACTCCCCCTCAAACTGGAGCATACATATCATATGCACCCAGTTTGTTACAAATATATTTCACACGTGTCCCACCCAATGCTTTAGTAAACAAATCAGCTAACTGGTCTGCAGATTTAACATGAACTGTATTAATCACTTTCTGTAGGAGCTTTTCACGAACAAAGTGACAATCAACTTCAATGTGTTTCGTCCTCTCATGAAACACAGGATTAGAAGCAATATGAACCGCTGCCTGGTTATCACAAAATAGGTTCATAGGTTTGGATTGAGTGAACCCCAGTTCCTCCAACAAATGCTTCATCCATACTAACTCACAAGTAGTATGCGCCATAGCCCTATATTCTGACTCAGCACTAGACCTTGCAACAACTGTTTGTTTCTTGCTTTTCCATGACACAAGATTTCCTCCAACAAGTACACAGTACCCTGTAGTAGACCTTCTATCACTAGGAGATCCAGCCCAATCTGCATCTGTGTAACTCTCAACTCGAATGTGACCATGATCCTTATACAACAAACCACGGCCTGGAGCCCCTTTGAGGTACCTCAAGATTCGTATCACTGCATCCCAATGTGTAGTCCGAGGAGAGTCCATAAACTGACTAATTACACTAACTGCAAAGGCAACATCGGGTCTTGTGACTGTTAGGTAATTAAGTTTTCCAACTAAGCGTCTGTACTGTCCTGGATCATCAAGAAGCTCCCCCTGATCTGGCAATAATTTGGAATTGGGATCCATAGGAGTATCCAAAGGTTTTGATCCCAACATTCCAGTCTCAGTCAGCAAATCAAGAACATATTTTCTTTGAGATAAGCAGATCCCTTCACTAGACCGAGCCACCTCAATGCCTAAGAAATACCTAAGCTGTCCCAAATCTTTGGTCTGAAACTTGATTTGTAAGAAAGATTTCAACTCATGAATGCCCTTAGAGTCATCACCAGTAATGACGATATCATCAACATAAACAATTAATAGGATCTTCCCCGCTACAGTGTGTCTATAGAAAACAGAATGGTCAACACCACATCTCTGAAGACCAAACTCAGCAATTACATCACTAAACCTGCCAAACCAAGCACGAGGAGACTGCTTCAAACCATAAAGAGACTTTTTTAATTTGCAAACCAGACTAGACTCCTCCTGAGCAACAAATCCAGGTGGTTGCTCCATATAAACCTCCTCAAGAAGGGTACCATTTAGAAACGCATTCTTAACATCCAACTGATGAAGGGGCCAGTGATACGTAGTGGCCAACGAGATGAAAAGGCGAACAGAAGCAATCTTGGCCACGGGAGAAAAAGTCTCTGAATAATCAAGTCCATAAACTTGAGTGTAGCCTTTGGCAACAAGGCGTGCCTTTAACCGATCCAGAGTGCCATCAGGACGAACCTTAACTGCATATACCCAACGGCAACCAACCACAGATTTCCCTGGCGGGAGAGGGACCAATTCCCAAGTACCAGTTTCCTTAAGGGCACACATCTCATCCTGCATAGCTTGGTTCCAACCAGAATGGGCAAGTGCCTCTGCAACATTCTTAGGAATAGATATGGTAGACACGGAAGCAACAAATGAAGAAAATGTAGGAGACAAATGATCATAGGAAATAAAGTTAGAAATAGGATGAGAAGTAGTACATGAACGCTTACCCTTCCTGAGAGCAATGGGAAGGTCTAAATCAGTCGGTTCTGGAGAAGCTGGCGGATCTGAGGACACGGTAGGCGGAGGCGGAGCAGCGGAGTCCACTGGAGTCTGTGGAGGTGGACGACGAGTATAAACTTGCAAATCAGGCCGAGACAATCGGGTGGAAGCATTAGGAGTAGGCGGTGTAGTAGTCGGAATAGGGGAGACAGGAAGAGGAACAGGAAGCATAAAGTCCGGATCAGTAGCCGAGTGAGACTCTGAATAAAAGGGTTTAGACTCGAAGAATGTGACATCAGCAGAGACAAAGTATCGATGAATGGAAGGACTATAACAACGGTACCCTTTCTGAGTCCGAGAGTATCCCAAGAAAATACACCGAATGGCTCGTGGGTCTAATTTGTCAGTCCCGGGAGCCAGCTGATGAACGAAGCAAACACACCCAAAAACACGAGGAACGACCGAGAATGGTGACTCAACAGGGAACAAGCTTGAGTGCGGTGTGCGGCCAGTGAGAATAGAAGATGGCATACGGTTAATCAAATAACAAGCAGTGAGAACAGCATCCCCCCAAAAAACTTTTGGAACACGCATTTCAAATAACAAGGTGCGTGTGACTTCTAATAAGTGCCTGTTTTTCCTCTCGGCAACACCATTTTGTTGTGGTGTGTGTACACAAGAAGATTGATGAATCATGCCAGAATGTGTCATAAAAGTACTGAAAGGGTCAGAATAATATTCCTTTGCATTATCACTCCGAAGAACACGAATGGGCACACCAAATTGAGTTTTAATTTCAGCACAAAAAGCACAAAAAATAGAAAACAACTCTGAACGATTTTTCATTAAATAAAGCCAAGTTACTCTTGAATAATCATCCACAAACGTAACAAAATACCGATACCCCTTTGTGGAGGTTATACGGTGAGGACCCCATACATCAGAATGCACTAATTGAAAAGGACTAGACGCTCTTTTATTGACCCGGGGAGCAAATTGAACACGGTGATGCTTCCCCAACTGACACGACTCGCACTCTAAAGACTGTAAAGACCCTAAACTCGGAACCAAAAGCTTTAAATTAGCTAATGAAGGATGACCAAGGCGGCAGTGGATCTGATGAGGTGAAATGGTAACAGGACAGGCTGTTGGTGAAGAAGCAGGGACAGGATCACCATCAAAGTAATAGAGACCATTGGACTCATGCCCGACGCCAATCGTCTTCCGAGTCTTCAAATCCTGAATAAGAACAGAATCAGGAGAAAAAGATACACAACAGTTAAGATCCTTAGTCAACTGACCAACAGACATTAAATTAAAGGACGAACGAGGTATAAACAAAACCGAAGACAAGGATAAAGACGAAGAGGGTTGAGCCGTCCCGATTCCTTCAACAGGAGTCGAGGACCCATCCGCTAAAGTGATTGGGGGAAGGGACGATGATAGCCGAATAGATGTAAAAAGACTAGATATACCTGTCAAATGATTACTAGCGCCAGAATCAATTACCCATGGGGAAGAACCTGAAGCTATGCAAGCAGTATGTGTATCTCCATGCTGAGCTAAGGAAGCAGATGAGGTAGATGCCTGGTGGGCTGCCTGATACTGAAGTAACTGAGAGTATTCCTCGCGAGGAACAGAAACGGTATCCATAGGAGCAGTAGCAGGAGAGTACCCAGAATCAGAGATAGCGGCATTCGCAACTTGGGGAGGACGACCATGGAGCTGCCAGCATGTGTCTCTACTATGCCCATCCCGAAAACAATAAGTGCACTGAAGAGTCTGGCCTCTACCACGGCCAGGACGACCACCCCGAAATCCCCCTGTGCGTCTGCCACGATTAGGGCCACCACCCCTACCAGGAGTTGGTGGTGTCTGAGTAATAAGAGCAGAGCGATCAATAAGCGAAGGTGCGGGAAGTGGGTCCCGAGGGGTGCTCCGAAGAACACACTGATATGTCTCGGCAAAAGTAGGAAGAGCATCTCTACCAAGAATTTGAGATCGAATAGCCTCATATTCAGGTTTAAGACCAGCAAGAAACTTCATGACCAACATTTGTTCCCTCTGTTTCTGTTGTTCCTGAACACTGGTGGTAGGAGGCATAACAGTATTCAATTCTTCATGCAACCGCTTCATAGCAGCAAAATAATCCGTAACAGACAAATCATTCTGCTCGAGCTTGAAATATTGAGAGGACAAATCATACATCCTGGTTAAATTGCTGGAGTAAAGAAGATGAAGATAGTCCCAAATCGCCTTACAAGAGGGCAAGTGATTACAAAGATCGGCAACCTCGGGCTCCATAGAGTTCCATAAAAGGGTCACGATTTGAGCATCCAACCGTTTCCACTCCCGAACAGCCTTGTCATCAGTGGTGGGAGGTGACTCAGTAAGGTGAGTATCATGGCCTAAGCCAGTAAGAGACATAGTAATAGCGTTGGTCCATTGAAGAAAGTTGTTGCCATTCAACTTACGATTTGTGAGTTGGGTGATAGATTTAGACTCCATGATCAAGGATGGACCCAAGATGAACAATATATGGACAAAACCTGAAGGAAAAAGGCTGATTAGAACCAGAAAATGGTCACAGCGGGCTGAAACACAGCAGATCTGAAGGAAAAAGTGTCGCCGGAGCGTCGCCGGAGGTCGCCGGTGGTCGGCGATGGTCGCCGGAGGTTCGCCGGGGGGCGGCGAGGGTGGCCGGAGGGTCGCCGGTGGCTGGGGGTCTGCCGGAGGTGGTGGGGTGACCTGGGGGTCTGCGGCTAGGGTTTGGCTGGGGGGCTGCGATCTGTTTGTGTTTTTTTTTTTTTTTTTGAATGAACAGGACAGAAAGGAAGAGGAAAAAATAATCTCAACAAAGAGATTGGCTACCCGAACTTCTCGATCACGACGAAGGCGGAAGAAAATTGAGCAATCCCAGATTCGGGAGGCTCTGATACCATGTAAAGTTGATGGGAATATAAACTCTTGTATATTCAACATGTTAAACTATGAATACAAGGAGCCTATTAATAGGCTTTAGAACAACCTATACTATTGACAGTAAACCGATGTGGGACAGCCACATGCTCACTAAGTATTATACTATACATACACATATTTACCCTTTAACAACTCTCTCTCTCTCTACCCACTTTGTATGTAAATAAAGATATTTTACTCTCTCACTACCCACATTGTATATTCTAAAGGAAAGGTATTTTACACACTCTCTCTCTCTCTACCCACTTTGTATATTATTTTAAAGAAAAAGGTCTTTTACACTCTCTCTATCTCACTGCAGTGCTACAAGACCTTGGGGACTTTTATCTACTCTTTTTTTCTTTTTTTCTTTAAAGAAAGTGGTCCCAGCTTCTCAAGCCCCAAGTCCCTCATATATATATATATGTATATTTTAGGGTTAGGTTAAACATTTTATTGTAAACAAAAACCATTTTCCCCTCACTTTGATCAAGGTGGGATTCGAACCCACAATTCTTGCCATTAATGCAATGTCTTACCAAGGCTTAGAAGACATGATCATGTAATTTATGTGCCTTATATCTGTTGAGTTTATTAGTTATTAATGTTTTATAATGTTTTTATATTTTATGATTAGTATAGGGACTTGCGTGTAATTATTGGTTCCTTTGTTATTATAAATAAAGAGGTCTCACAGTTGTGAGATTAAGCCTTCAATAATATTGTGTAATGTTATTCAACATGGTTTCAGAGCCTCCCTAAATTAGGGTTCTGTCACCACCACCAACCGCCTACCATCACCACCATCAGCCGCCACCCTAACCCTAATCCTAACTCTAACCTTAACCCTAGCCGACCCAAGTTGGGCCGAGAGTTTCATCGCAAAGTTACTGTTCATCGCGCACTATTCATCTTAGCACTGTTCATCGCAGAGCTATCCATCGCAACACTGTTCATCGAGTTACTGTTCACGCAGCACTGTGCATCGAGTTACTGTTCACGCAACACTATTCACACCTGGTCGCAACCCTCACTGCCCAAAGAAGTTCTTTCTTAGCCACAATAATTTTTTGAGAACACTATTTGCTCCTAGTTTGTTTGTTTTCAATTCGTAAGCAGATCTATGTTCTTTAACTAGATCGGGTCATCTTAGGCTTCCCTTGACCACCATCCTTTCTCTCATTCTTTGTGTCTACACCCTTCATCATGTCCCAAGAAGGTGTGACACCAGAGAAATCTATTGCCGCTTCTTTAGGTTCCTCGATGGGTAACGAGAGACAGTCATACGTTACTGAGAACCCGAGTTCCAAAATTACCATTGTTTTGTTCAATGGTGCTAATTATCTCTCATGGTCCCAGTCGGCAACTTTATGGCTCCATAATCGATTCAAATTCGGATATGTGGATGGTTCAGTCAAGGCCCCTAATCGTGATGATCTGACATATCTCAAGTGGGAAGGTGATAACTCTCTAGTAATGAGTTGACTCGTTCATTCTATGGAACCCGAACTTGCAGATCCGTTCTTATCTATGGGCACGACCAAAGATATTTGGGATACTTTAGCAGAGACATATTCCCGTCAAGGGAATTTCGCCCAAGTGTATGAGCTTCGAAGAGCGATTCAGGACGAAGTTCAAGGGGATCGCACTACTATCTAGTATTTCACCACTCTAGGCTCTCTTTGGAAACGCCTTGATCATTTAATCACATTTCAACCTTCTAATCCAACTGATGCAGTGGGTTTTCAGAAGTATATTGAAAGGGAGAGACTCTTCAAGTTTTTAGTTGGTCTTAAGGCTGAGTTTGACCCAGTTCGTGGTCGTATTTTGGGTATTGTTCCTCTTCCATCTCTTCGAGAAGCATTTTCTATTGTGCAAGATGAAGAAAGTCGCCACTCTGTTATGTTGCCTCCTCCATCGACTGATAGGTCAGCCTTGGCATCCTCTAATCAAAAGGGCGGTAGGTCCTTTACTCCTCAGAGAGATTCCCAGTATATTGGACGTGACAACAACAATAATAGGCCTTGGTGTGATCATTGCAATCGTCTCGGGAACACACACGAGACATGTTGGAGGCGTCAAGAACGTCCTCCCTCTTCTAGGGGACGTGGGGGTGGACGTCATGGTGGCCCTCCACGAGCTCATTTGTCTACTGAGTCATCTCCTTCCGAGGAAAACGATAATCTTGCCGCATCTCCTTTTCCAGCAGCGGGAAGCATCAGTAGTGCCGATATCGAAATTCTCCGCCATATTATGGCTCAGTTGAACACTCCGACTGCATCTACTTCTTTTGCCCAGACAGGTATTGTTGCTAATTTTTCACATTCTTTACATGCTGATTCTAGGCAACCATGGATTATTGACTCTGGAGCTTCCGATTACATGACCGGTCTTTCCTCTGTCTTCTCTACTTATACCCCAAGTTCTGGTAAAGAGAAAATTAGAACTACCGATGGTCCTCTTTCATTCATTTCTGGTAAAGGTGTCATTAAAATTTCTAATTCATTACCTTTATCTTCGGTACTTCATGTTCCTAATTTCTCTACTAATCTTTTATCCATTGCTCGTATTACTCATGATCTTAACTGTAGTGTCACTTTTTTCCCGTCTCATTGTGTCTTTCAGGATCTCTCTACGAAGAAGGTGATTGGCAGTGGTAGAGAGGAGAATGGCCTATATTTTCTGTGGCCAGAGGGGGACACACAGGGAAACTTGACACAGAGACTATTCCGAGGGCAGCTTGGTTATGGCATCAGAGATTAGGCCACCCCTCATTTTATGTACTTCGTTTTTTATTTCCTTCTCTTGTCAGTAATAAAAGTGTTTCCAACATTTCTTGTGAGGCTTGTGAGTTGGGCAAACACCACCGTGCAACTTATAATTCCAGCTCTAATAAAAGTACTATTCCATTTGCTATTATTCACACTGATGTTTGGGGTCCTTCCCCTATTACCACTCTAAATAGCTACATATGGTTTGTTACCTTTATAGGTGACTGTACTCGCACTACTTGGGTTTATTTGATGAAAGATAAAAATGATGTTTTTCCCATCTTTAAATCCTTTCATAAAATGATATGTACACAATTTAGCACAGTTGTCAAAGTTGTACGCTCTGACAAGGGGGGGGGGGGGGGGGGTGTGGGGGTTGGGAGGAATATATATGTATGGTGGTCTTACTCACTATTTTTCAGAGCATGGGATGATACATCAAATGTCTTTCCCATCTTGGGTTTATTTGATGAAAGATAAAAATGATGTTTTTCCCATCTTTAAATCCTTTCATAAAATGATATGTACACAATTTAGCACAGTTGTCAAAGTTGTACGCTCTGACAAGGGGGGGGGGGGGGGGTGGGGGGCTGGGAGGAATATATATGTATGGTGGTCTTACTCACTATTTTTCAGAGCATGGGATGATACATCAAATGTCTTGCACCAATACTCCTCAGCAGAATGGTGTTTGCAGAGAGAAAAAACCGTCATTTGTTAGAATCAGCTAGGTCAATGCTCTTCTCAATGCACCTTCCCAAGCCTTACTGGGGGGAAGCAGTTCTTACTGCAACCTACCTTATCAATCGTCTTCCTTTGCGTGTCCTTGGTAAGAAATCTCTTATTGAACTTCTTACTAATCCATACTCCATATTTCCCATTCCTCCTAGAGTGTTTGGTTGTGTGTGTTTCGTTCATAATCATTCTCCTTCTCGTAAGAAGTTAGATCCTCGCTCTGTCAAATGTGTCTTTTTGGTTATTCTCCAACTCAGAAAGGGTACAAGTGTTATCATCCCTCTACTCGTCGGTGGTATGTATCTATGGATGTCACCTTTGATGAGACACTTTCCTACTTCCAGTCCTCTCTTTCTCCTCTCCAGGGAGAGATAGAGCACTAAGAAGAGCAGCCCACTTTCATTGTTCCCTTCCCTATATCTAGAGAGGAAGAGGAAGAAAAAAGACACGTTGGGGAGGAAAAAGGAGAGGAAGAGGGAGAAAAAAGAGAGGAAGAGGAAGAAAAAAGAGAGGAAAAGAGAGAAGGTAAGGAGTTGTTAACATATACCAAGGATAAGAGGAGAGAGATTTTTGGGGCAGCAGAAAAAAGGCACATCTCTCCAATCCCGCTTCAGTTGCTTTCTTCTAGTGAAGATGAATAAGGTATTTCCTCTCCCTCTATTACTAATTCTCCAATACCCATTATTGTTGATCCATCTGATGATGATAATTTAGACATGCCTATTGCCTTGCGAAAGGGAACTAGAGCATGTACTAAACATCCTCTTTTAAATTTTGTTTCATACTCCCATCTGTCTCCATCATGTAGGGCCTTTGTGTCACAAATCGATTCTGTGTCTATTCCTAACCATGTTTAGGAAGCTTTGTCTAATCCTAATTGGAAGAATGCCATGGTTGAAGAGATGAAAGCTCTTCACAAAAATGGGACGTGGAAATTAGCAGAGTTATCTCGAGGTAAAAAGACGGTAGGATGCAAGTGGGTATTCACTGTGAAACATAATGCGGATGGGACTGTTGAGAGATACAAAGCCAGGCTTGTTGCCAAGGGCTTTACTCAGACATATGGGGTTGATTACCACGAGACATTTGCCCCAGTTGCAAAAATGAACTCCATCAGGATCCTTTTGTCACTAGCAGCAAATCTGGAATGGCCCTTGCATCATTTGATGTCAAGAATGCATTTCTACGTGGTGACTTGGAAGAAGAAGTGTATATGGACATTTCTCTCGGGTTTGAGGATAGTAAGACGCAAGGTAAGGTATGTCGCCTCCAGAAATCCTTATATGGCCTCAAGCAATCTCCTTGAGCCTGGTTCGATAGATTCTCTCAGGTTATGATAAGCAAGGTTATTTAAGGCGCAAGGCGCACTGAGGCGCAAAGGTCCCCTGGAGCGTAGGCGCGCGCCCGAGCGAAGCGAGGTGCACTTTTACATGATTTTTTTTACATGATTTTACATGTAAATAACTTATATATAATATGATTTTACATTATTATGTATAAGTTAAAGAGATTAAATCATGCAAATAACTAGTATAGTACCATACCAAAAAAAAAAAGAAAGAAAGAAAGAAAAGAAATGAATAAATAAATAAAGAAATAAAAAATAGAAAAAAAAAATGAATTCATGAATCAACTCTAAAGGGGGAGGGGGGAAATACTGTTTGTCTTGCTGTTTTGCAGGAAGAAGAAAGAGAGAGAAAAAAAAAAAAAAAAAAAACAGGGTCGCAAATCAGTGCAAGAAGAAGAAGAAGAAGAAGAAGAAGAAGAAAGGAGGAAGAAGAAGAAGAAGAAGAGAAGAGATCACAGATCAGAAAAAAAAACCACCAGTTCGCAAGAACAAAGAAGAAGATGAAGACGAAGAGATCGCAGACACAGGTCCCAAGAAAAAAAAAAAAACCGTCGCAGAAGAAGAAGAAGATGATGAAAGAAGATGATGAAAGAAGAAGAAGAAGAAGAAGAAGAAGAAGAAGAAGAAGAAATACCTGGTCAGTCCTCTGGTAGTCTGATTCGCCTCTTCTTTCTCTCCTTTCTTCCCCCCCCCCCCCAAACTGAGATGCGATTGGGATTTGGGGGGTTAAAATGTTGCTTTTGTATTAGGCGCTAGCCTCGTGCGCCTTGCAAAAAGGCGCGCCTCTCTTGCGCCTTCTTGAAGTCGCCTCGCCTAGCCTAAGGTGAGGCTCTTGGCTTGCGCCCGCCTGCGCCTCGCGCCAAGGCGCGCCTTTCACAATAGAGATGATAATGTATGGTTTCAGACAAAGTCAAGGCGATCATACTCGCTTTATCAAGCATTCCTCACAAGGGAAATTGACTGCTTTGATAGTTTATGTAGACGATATAGTTCTCACAGGTGATGACTTAGTAGAAATGGAGCAGTTGAAGACCTATCTTGCTAAGGAGTTTCTAATTAAGGATCTGGCAGATTTGAAATATTTTCTGGGAATAGAAGTGGAAGCTGCAAGGAAGGGCTGTTTATATCCCAGCGTAAGTATGCTCTGGATCTCCTAAAGGAGACATGTTTGCTTGGTTGTAAAGCAGTTGATACTTCCATGGACCCGAATACGAAACTTAGCGATGATCCCAGTGGAGAACCAGTTGAAAATGGGAGATATCAGAGATTAGTAGGGAAGCTTATCTATTTGGCTCATACCAGACGTGATATTGCTTTCGCTGTTAGTGTGGTAAGTCAATTTATGCATGCTCCTAGACAACTTCATCTTGATGCTGTGCTTAGAATTATGAGATATCTTAAGTCAGCCCCAGGGAAAGGACCATTCTTTGCCAAGAATGGTCATACGCTAGTTGAGGCCTACACCGATGCAGATTGGGCAGGTTCAGTGATGGATAGGAGATCAACTACGGGGTATTGCACATTTGTGGGAGGTAATTTGGTCACATGGAGAAGCAAGAAGCAAACAGTGGTAGCAAGATCAAGTGCAGAGGCCGAGTTTAGAGCTATGGCACAAGGAGTATGTGAGTTATTATGGATTCAGATAGTTTTGACTGATTTGGGGTTTGGGCCAAAGGACTCTATGAAGCTGTACTGTGATAGTAAATCAGCCATTAGCATTGCTCATAATTTGGTCCAACATGATAGGACAAAACACGTGGAGATTGATAGACATTTTATAAAAGAAGCTAAATTGTGGTAGTATTTGTACTCCATTTGTCAAGTCTGGAGAGCAGCTAGCAGACGTCCTCACAAAGAGTCTAGCAAGTCGTTCGTTTCACTTTATCCTTAGCAAGCTGGGAATGAGAGATATCTTCGCACCAGCTTGAGGGGGGGTGTTGAGTTTTATTAGTTATTAATGTTTTATAATATTTTTATATTTTATGATTAGTATAGGGACTTGCGTGTAATTATTGGTTCCTTTGTTATTATAAATAAAGAGGTCTCACAGTTGTGAGATTAAGCCTTCAATAATATTGTGTAATGTTATTCAACAATATCATCATATGATTGTTATTTTTCTTCTATTTTCATTCTACATAGTTTTCATCGTTGTTATCGTTTTTTTTTTAATTTGTCACCGAATCTTACGATTCACGATTCGCGAATCCCGATTCGATACGATTAGGACATTTCGATTCACAATACGAATCCCGATTTGACAACTTAGGTTGCGTGCATCTCACCCTCCCCATACCCCGCAATGGCGGGACCCTCATGCATTGGGCTGCCCCTTTTTTTTCTTTCTTTCTTTCTTTCTTTCTTTTTTTTCTGCTTTCTTCTCCCTTAGCGTTGGATTTTGTAGTTTGAATCACACAAGAATTTTTGTTTATTTTTTGCAGCCTAATATTCTTAATGTACTAACTAAATTTGCTACTCATAGCTTTTCAGTCTCAGACTTTTGGCCACATTTGATACACATTTGCATCTAATTCACTTGACAGCTAGAAGTGAATAAATGAAAATTGGAGTTTGACTCCTCATATTAGGCACGATCAAGTTTGATTCATATTAGGTTTTCAGCATTTTAGAAGTCTGCTAGGTTAGTAGCCGCAAGTATTTCAAACTTGGTATTAGGGACCCCCTTTTCTTATTTTTTTTTATTTTTTTTTTATTATTAATTTTTTTTTTTTCGGGGGGTGTGTAAATACGTTTTACCCCTATGTGGTTTTGGACTAAAGTGAAACTGCCTCAAAACTGTTGAAAATTCTAAAATTGGCCAAAGTATTAATTGTGAGGTTAATTTAAAAGTTAACCCCCTATTTGGGGGTAATGCTGCCATTTAACCCACCTGTTTAGGGCTAACTTTTACTAACTTATAGGAAATTAGCCATAAATCCCTCCTTACCAAAGATTTTTTAATTTGGCCCAACTTAGAAAAGATGTTGACAATAGGTCCAAAAATAGTTAAATCCCCAAACTGAGGTAAGTAATTTTACCTTTGTACCTACAAGTGTTATGTACAGAATTATATATAGATATATGATATATCTGTATACATTCGAATATATATAGTATATAATTAAGGATTATATGAGGATTTTCATTTACAAACAAACCCATTAAATGTGGAGATAATTATGGAAACAACTAATCCCAATTAGTCAGGATTTATACATTAGAATGGTGTTCAAATTTCAGAGGGATCTTTTGGCTTTGTCAAGTAGCCATTAATTGTTCATCCATTTTCTCCATTCATCACTGTAAATTCATGAAATATTACTAATTTTTTGTGATTTACGATTTTTCAAAATATGTTGCAGTTATGTTTAGTGTTAAATTTTACACTAGAATGAACATGAGTGTTAAATTTCACACTAGAATGAACAAGACTTAGAGACTGCGCATTTTTGCAATAACTTTTTCTTGAAGAGTAGAAATTGTAGAATTTTTAGTTCATAATGGCAGTATACAATTTCGCACCACAACATAGCAACCAAGAACATGAGTGTTAAATTTCACATTAGAATGAACATGATTTTGTCGACCGAGGAATTTTGCAATAACTTTTTTTTTTTTTTTTGAAGAGTAGAAATTTTGTTGATGGTACTAAGAAATACACCACAAACACCAAAAATCACTCAAGAACCCCCCAGTTTACATAAAATCATCCAAAAAAATAAACCTTTCACTCTATTAGGACTTTTCTCAAGCACATGGAGTGCTTGACACCTACATACCAGTAACTTCACCCTTGGAATTAAAGAATAATCCACAAAACTCACAATTTTACTTCACATAGTATACAATTTCGCACAACCTTTGAAGCAAGAACATGAGTGTTAAATTTCACACTACAACCTATTTTTTTTTTGAGAAAAATGGTTAATTAAATCCAAAAAAGAGGTGTACAAATGTACAAGGGGCATACCCCAATATATACAACAAAGCTCAAAAACATGCATCAATTAATGTATCATGGGATGAATTTCTTTCGTGAACATAGAAAAAATCCATCCCAAAACAAAAAACATGGGAAAACTTGGAAAATTACTTGGGCTTTATTTGAAAAGACCAAACAGAGCCTAAGCATACAGGAGAGCAAACCCATATCCCAAAAGCAAAAGCTTGCCTTGTATGCTTTACAGCCTTAACACCATTTGCAAACAGTTGAAATTGACCAAAAGGACTCAAGGGGCCCACAAAGCTTGCTTGAAGTAAGAAAAACAGACAAAATCATGCATGAAACTTTGAAGCCAAATGTCTTGGGCAGCAAAAAGTGGAAACTGGCGCACGCAAGCTTATATATAGTGTTAAATTTCACACCAAGCCCATCAATTCAGTTGCCCAAAAAAGTGATCCAAGCCCAGCCACTAACTGGACATATGCTCAATCCCTCAGTCTTCTTCCTTCTAACATCTCTGCAACTCTCTCCATCTCTGGAACTCCACACTAACACACACACACACATATATATATACATACACATGTATATACTTACATGCACAATATATACACGCACACACACATATATATATATATATATATGTGATCCAAGCCCAGCCACTAACTGGACATATGCTCAATCCCTCAGTCTTCTTCCTTCAAACATCTCTGCAACTCTCTCCATCTCTGGAACTCCACACAAACACACACACACACACACACACACATATATATATATATATACATACACATGTATATACTTACATGCACAATATATACACACACACACATATATATATATACATCTTTGCAACTCTCTTCCCATTCTTCGATTGCGTCAAAATCGCACCGGCATCTTTGACGGGATGAGAGAGAAAGTTCTTCGACCCAAAACTTGAAAATGAGGTATTGGACTGAAATGTTGTGAAAATCAAAAGTATTTTGTGAAAATCATACTTAGGTATGTTTCATAACCCAATTAAGTGTTGAAAATGAAAAGATTCAGCACTTATTCTTTTTCAGTGCGTTTGATAATGTGTATGCGTGTCAGTCTGCTGCAGGTCTTAATATTTCCGATTTCTGATTGTTTAATATATGATAAATATAAATTTCAGATTTTATCACAGGAGGACGACGAATTTAAGGCTAGCAGATATTTATGCACAGGACATACTTTTATTGTGTGAGATATATTTATTTACTTCTAAAAGGATAAAGATTAGTTTATTCTTTTTCAAAGAGGTAATTTGTTGCAAGTGACTTCAGTTTTGCTTTCGTTTTTGCTATATATTTTTAAGGCACTAGATCAAATGGGAAAAGGGTACGCTGTGCCTATAAACCAGAACAAAAGAATATAAAATTTTATATCTAAAGTTTTACAGTTTATCCCTTTTCAACAAACAGTTGGCATTTTACAATGTTATGCTTTGTGTTGAGTTTATGATTCCACATCGGGAATTTAAAGACTTGCTACTCAATATATAAGATTATGGGGCTACTCCACCTATTACCAATTGGTTTTGGGTTGGATGCTCCAATTCAACATTTATCAGAGTAGGTTATTGTCAGGCCCAACATGTGCTTCACGTTACCCTATCTCAGTAATCCACGTGTTTGGCCCTCAGTCATGGCACATGTGTGGGGGCGTGTTGAGTTTATGATCCCATATCGGGAATTTAAAGCCTTACTACTCAATATATAAGATCATGGGGTTACTCCACCTATTGCCAATTGGTTTTGGGTTGAATGCTCCAATTCAACACTTTGTTAATTATATAAAATTGTATCAAGTAGATTGAAAAAATGTGATAAGAGTTTTCAGGGTGTAGTTATTTTCTATTAAAAAAGACTCATTTGGTCATCATCAAGCTAAACTAGTGTCTACATATTATTTAGTTTTTGAGTACATGTTTGAAAACAAAATTATGGACGTTTGGGTTAAGATATTTCATTCATGCTGGTTCAGCCCGGCACACAAGGCTGGTGTGGGTTTGCAGTGATGGCTCATTCACTTTTAATAGAAGTGAAACTGGATCAGAGTATGTTAGGTAGCATGTATATTTCATGGCCCTGTTTATTGCTCTATTTGCTAATAACTATGATGGGGTCCTTTCTTTGAAACATGAGACATTATCACCTGTGAATTATCGGAACTATTTGACTTTGGTTACCATCTATGACTTGGATATGTTATGCTTATTATTATTTTTTTTTAACAACATGGCAACTTGTATTAAAAAGGATGCAAAGCATCAAATTTACAACATGAGCACAACCTAACATTACACCTTACCATCCCCCACACTTCTAAACAATTGACCCAATATATGAAAACTGGGAAACTGATCAACCACCAGAGTCTGATGAAAAAGCCTGCGGATGTCCCCCAAAACCAGCCTCAAAAAACAAAACCCCAACCATGTATAATACAAGAAAACAGACGCACAGAACCCATAAAACAGACTGCAATATCCAAGAAAAGAAACTCCCAATGAAGAAAAACCATCCAAAAGAGAAAACCCAGCCACCAAAATGAACTGCACTAATCAGGCCAGCTGTGAAAACAAAAGCAAACCCACAGCCCAAACTGCATAAAACAGTCCAGAAGAAAAAACAAAAAACAAAAAAAGACGAATTCACTCCAACTTTGGCAAGCATCAGCATCAATCCGAGAATGTTTTGTATTGCAGAAAAAACCCAGATCTCAGACCGATCCTTATAATATAAGTCCAACACGAAAAGCCCCATTGTAATCCTCTTGAGATGTTGATTACTTCCTTTCCAAGAATCAACCAGCTGATTTGAAACATCCACAAAGTGATCATTGAAGCATTAAATCAACCCAAAATTGCATCACCATCAATCCGAGAATGTTATGCTTATTCTGGCAGCTAAAACCTCAGATATGATGTTTAGGGTGAGAGATTTCACCTCATGCTGGTTCAACCAGGCACACATGATTGGTGTGGATTTTCAGTGATGGTTCGTCAAAAGTTTGCATATAAATATGTTTTTCCCAATATTGACTAATATAAATTAAGAGGTTAGCTTTTGACAGGAGTTGGGCCTTTATTTATTGCTTTGATTACTATATATCAGATGCTTCATTATGAATTTTGTGCATGATATTAGAAATATTATAAAGGGCTAATTATATTTTATACCCCTGAAGTTTGACCCTTATATCAATTTGGTCCTTGTTGGAAGTGGTATCTCTTGATGAAAATTGGCCTGGGTGCTTTTGAGTTTTGAGAGGGGAGTAATTTTCCTAGACAATTACTCCGAAATGTGTCAAGTTCATAAGTACTCAATCTGTTGATGGCGCCAGCCATGTCGAATGCTGTGAACAACATCCAGTGAGTCGACAAAATTAGCCTCACAATACAAACCAACATACATACATATATACACAGATATATCCACATATTTTTGTTAATTAGTCTCAGTCATTCTCCTATAATTTCATCATTCTCTGAATCTCTAGAATCATCCATGCAGATCCCAAAATTACAAGCAATAAGAAATGGAGTGAAATTCCCAAATTAACCTTAAGCATATGTCATGTGCATTGCACACGATCAAAATCTGTTAGCTTTTTAATAGACTTGGAAGAATGGCCTACATTGGAACAAATTGAAAAATTGAAGAATCAAATAGACGAAATTGAAATCGCAGGGACCAAATTGACACAATGGTCAAACTTCGAGGGTACAAAATATAATTAGGCCTATTGTAAATGATGTTTGTCTGGTCCCGCGATTGACGGGAAGCTTTTCTTACATGATCATTAATGACGATGTCATTATATATCTAATCTAAGTAGATGACTTTGTTTGGTAACTTTGATTTGCTAGGGACATGCTTAAACGTTTCAGGGTGGCGAAGTATCTCTGTGCCAGCTGTGTTTCCTAATGCTGCAACGTACACTCGCGATTATGAAATGGGTCAGCTTCTATTTTTTTTTGTGAGAGACAAAATAGATCATCTTTCTGGAATTTTTTGGTACACTTAAACCTGAGGGATGCATGCAGTAGAAAAGAATGAGCCACCTTCGTATGTATGATGCATGTGTATAATACATATGTGCATGCAGGTAGAAAAGAATGGGAATGGGTATGATATACAACTTATAGGCCTTTTATAACTGTTTTTCTTTTCCTTTCTTTCTTATTTTTGATTTTTGGTAAACTAATTTATTTGGGAGTAATGGTTTGCTTCCCAAATTTTTTTTATCCCAAATGTTTCCCAAATTCATGTAGCAGTGGGACCACCTTCAATAATGGTACGACCACTTCAGCATCCTCCAATCAAACCAAATCCCCTTGGGGCTCGAACCAAATCATCCTTGTTTTGCTTTTCTCCTTCCCATGCATGATTTCGTGGCATTTTGATTCGTCTCTTGTTCAGATGTTCTATGTCGTTTCATTACATCAACATATAATGTCGCATGGTTTTTGATGCGAGTACATAAAAAAAGCAGTCTTCATGAACATTTGATGCATATGAACACAAAACACGCATCATCACAACTTTGAGGCCGAAAGGGCGAGGGGATGCCTAACACCTTCCCCTCGTAATCTAGCCCCTGGTTCTAGAATTGATTTTATTTATTAATTTATTTTTTCCCTAATCATAGAAGATCAGTTGTGCCTTATTGCATTATGGCCTGTCTTTATTATTCAAACAACAATGCTAGGTGTACACACTTTTTGACATACTGCTTTAAATGCATGTACTCTGTGCTGTGTAAGTGGTGCGCAGAAAAAGTGTGAAAAATTCAAACAGCACTAGGTACATGCATTTAAAGCACAGTGTGTTTGTGTATAAAAGTGTGTACACCTAGCATTGTTGTTAATTCAAATAGGATGTAAAACCCCATCGCTTTTTTGACATCAAGAGCTGCTAGGGAACCTGGACGCATGCCCGCGTCCAGATCCGCGTCAGCGGGTCGGGATTCAAAACAAAATTAGAACATTAATATTAATGGTAAGTTAATGTGAAGACAAAGATTAAATAAACATATATAAATATATCTAGCGAGAGAGAGAGAGAGAGAGAGAGAGAGAGAGAGAGAGAGAGGAGAGAGAGAGAGACTATTCAAGGAATGGTGGAAAGGCAATGCATTGCATTGCGATGAAGGCGAAGATGAAGAAGACATATCATTCCACTCTGTAAGCCGGGCACCTACCCATATTTTTAGAGTGAGAAAAAAGAGAGAGAAGAGGGGGAGTGAAATGCCACGAGGAGGGTCTCACTGTTTGATTCTCAGGCTCGCAACGACAACGCTACTCATTTATGAACCGAGAGGGCATTTCAATCTCGTAACCTTTTTTGGAATTGTTATTATGATTTCAGATTCTGTGAGTTTCCTACCCTCACTTTCTCTCCAAGTTGGTATAGAGAAAGATACATACATAGTAGAGATTTAGAGAGAGAAGGATAGCACAGAAGCAATAGTTTGTCCTCCAAATCTCGCTTCTGTTCGGTATAATCTGTGTCCATTTTGTTTAATCCGATTACATTTGACATTAACAGCTGATAATCTAGTGTTTTTTTGCAAATTAGTTTGAAGTTAAGGTTGGATTCTTTACTAGTTTCTGTTGATTTGGGGGGGGGGGGGGGGGGGGGGGGGGGGGGTGGTTGGATGGGTGTAGTGCTATGAACATCTTTAATGATTAGTTTTAGTATGGTAATCATATTTGTGGCCAGTTTTGTTCTTAATCTTCTGAATTAGTAGAACTGCTAGTAATCAATGTGTTCTCTTAATTCATTTTATTACTGGTTAATCTTCTCATTACTATATGAGTAGATAGACATGACCTTCAAATGCATTGTCTGTGAATCACTGAGTGCCAGCATGTGTGTGTGTGTGTGTGGGATTTGAGGGTGTGTGTGTGTGTGTGTGTGTGTGTAGGTGTGAGTGTGTGTTTATTTTTTCATCTGAAGTAAATTTGAGGTTCCAATTAAATCTTTAGACCGAGGAGATCTTAGCTCCAATCTGGTTAAAGTTATTCCTTTGTCTAAACAGCACTCAAATATTAAATTTATGCATCGCTTTAGATTACGAGAATCTCCCTGAGGTTACGGAACGTTCATTCTCTTTACCATCATTTAACTCTTAGAAACTGATCGAGAAACATACGCCAATAATATGAAAATATAAGCTTATAAGTCTTGCAATGGCACAGAGAGTCAACAACAGTAATTACCCCTTTTGATTACTTCGGTTAAATAATGACCATGTTTATCAGATTTTCATCTTAGTTCTCATTTCATGTTTTTACTTTATTTTGCTGATCTTTTTCATAGCTTCAAGGTGATGTCTGTTTTTCTGATTTTTGCACATGTAGTTTTTAAATCCTATATTTACTCAAGTTATGGATTTGAAATGTGGCTATTAAAGTCTGGGTAATATTCTAGGAAGCCAGTAATGTTCAGATTTTGGTGCTCCTTGTGCTATTTAGTTTTGAATTTCCCAGACTCAAGAAAAGTCTGCTACAAAGTAGGAAAAGTCTATGATACATTCTAGTGGTTAATTTTTGGTGCTAAAATGGTGTGATTTGGTGCTAAAAATGTTGTACCACTTGAAAAATAAAGGTTTTCCATTTGGCAGCAAGTTATAATATTAGAGCATCTTCGATTGGTTGGTAAACAAGGCATGTGCCATTTGCCAAATTATAGCATCGCCTTCGAGCAGTCAATGGGGGTGCCATAAGTGATGCTATAATTAAGTTGGCAATGACAAATTATAGCATAGCACCCAAAAACTCAGCTCCAATGGGGTGCCAAAGGTGGAGCTATAACTTGGCATTGCCATTGGAGTTGTGTTTTTGGGTGCTATGCTATAATTTAGCATTGCCAAATTAAATGATACTGTCACATATGGTTCACCATTGGAGTGTTGTTTTGGGGTGCTATGCTATAATTGGTATTTCTTTCGGAATGTACCATTGAAGCACATATGCTAAATAGCAATGCCAAAATATAGGTTTGACATACATCTCTAAAGTAGCAATTTAGAGATGCTCTTATGCACGTAAGTGATGCCAAAATGTTGTAACTTGAGATGTATCGTACATCCTAAACCACTTAGGTCTATCCTATGTTACACGGACTCTTCAAAGTGTCCGGAGGACACGGGTATGGATTGCCATATCCGACACGGGTACTTTGCCTTTCTTGGCTGAAAATTACACTAAATTATACTAGAAGGATCCTACCCAAGTGTCATACCCATGTCCGCAAAGAGTCGTGTCAACACGGGTACGTCTCCTATTTAGAAGAGTCCATGTAACATAGGGTCTATCGTAGAGGATCCCGATAAAGTAATATCATAGTAGGTCGTCCATTGTAAAACTTAGAAACTATTGAACAATGGTAATTTTCGAAGAAATTAATACTGTAAAATGAACTCTAATAAGTAATAAATAAGAGTAATGTCATGGATACAAATTTGGTTCCCAACATGTGACAGTGGCCATCTAAAACAAATTCCTATAAAATATTAGTTGGTTCTCACTTTATTGGATGTGGCCTCGCTGCTATGTGTTGGGATACAAATTTTGGAACCATAGCATTGCTCAGGAAAGAATGCTTAATGACTCGTCGCTTGTTCCTTCAACATTGGCCACCCGTTTTAGATTTTTTGGTTAATATATGGTGTGTTATGTGTTCTCAGCAAGTCCTCGTCGTTGCATGTGTGTTGACACTTAGCTATCACTGTTTTAGCGTGATTCATGCATTAAGGAAGGTAACATTTGAGTGTTGATGTAGGATTTATATACTAAAGACTAAATATTTCCAATTTAGATTGAGTGTTTTTAATTTTTATTTTAGTCTCTCTCTCTCTCTCTCTCTCTCTCTCTCTTTGTTTGGGGGGTGGGTGGGAAGGTTCCAGAATTTGACTTTGCATGATTTTCTATGATAAAATTTTAGTAATTCAAAGAATTTCAGACTCTTGAATGACTTTGTGTTCATCTTTGAGTAGAGTCCTGTGACAGCTCCATTTCTGGAGTGAGTGCTTGAACATACACTAGTTAAACAATAAGTGACCGCATAGCCAGTTGACCACATGATGAGCGAGATGTGAAAACATGCATGTCAAGTCATTCAACGGTTGGGTGCAGAGGCATGGTTGAAGCTTGAAATATGCCTGTGAGAAGAGTCACACTTTGGAAGGAACTGTAGAATTTTGTTAAACCTTTCTCAACTAGATCTAAAGCTGTGTATTACTAATAAGTCATTAACTGTAGGGAATGGAATACATGTGCAGACTCTGAGGCTAAAATGGGGCTCAACAGAACCTTAGGCTGCAAAAGAAGATGAATAAATGGTTTGTCAATTGTAGGTCTGAGAAGGGTTAGCATTGAGTATATACATTGGAAGTATCTGTATGTTGATCAAATCTAAGGTTCCTATATATTATCTTATGAATAAATAAATTAAGAGAATAGTCTTGTGTGACAGAGCACAAATCCAAATTGATCAGTGGTATCATTCAGGTTTAGAAAGAATTCAGGTTAGTACATAAAGGAAGGCCAGATAGAATGTGGATAGACATATGTTGAAACTTAGTAAACTTGTGCTTTTTGTCTGGCAAGAATATGGGATAAGATACCATTCAGGTGGAATTCCTTGTTTTTGCTGGCGCTTGAAGAAGTTATTTTCTCAGTTCTAATAATATTATTGGTTACAAGTTCTATTAGAGTATTTTGAGATTTAAGGCAAAATATTCAAAACCAGTCTCTTGTACTTGGATGTATAAAGCTGAAAAAGAAAACTCTCACTCTGTCGTCTCTCTATTTTTTTGGAGGTTTTTGTTGCATTAAGCTAGTTCACATCAACTATGGATAATTACTCATTGTTCCACTTGTAGATTACTTATCCCAAACTGCTAAGTGCTAATGAAGATTATTCCGGAATGCAGGTGGTGTGATCTTCGGACTGGAGAGTTCTGTACTCGAGACCCTAATTTTCATGATTTCCGGTCAAAGCAGTGGCTCCAGATCCTCTCCCGAATCCAATGACCAGGACCATAATTTGTAATAACCCGGAACTTCTATATTTCTTTTATGCTGCAATACGTGAGCATGAGTCATGCTAGCGTATGATAAATAGATAGGGGAAAGAGACTTCATTAAAAAGATGGAGCGGTCCCATGATAGGAGCATAAGAATGAAAGGGTCCGAGAGTAGACACAAGGGGAATTCCATTACGAGAATGGAAGGTACGAATGGGTAGAAGAAGAGAGAAACGATGAGATGAAAACGTTTCCATAATTGGTAGGATAATTAGTAACTCACAAGAATGTGAGGTGTTAATTGGTAATAAGCAAGAAATAACATGGGGGTAAGCTAGTATTCCGGTACTGGTGAATTCATTGAATTGAGTTAACATTGGTGAAAAAGGGTATAAATGATAAGGGTGTATATATAAACATTTCTACAACTAGTAGGTCAAATAGTAATTCACGAAAATGTAAGGAGCTACATTGGAATAATTGAAAGTGGAGTAGGTTGAACGCTAATTCAAGAAAGTGTGAGGTGCTAGAATGCGATATTGGAAAGTATAGTAGGTGAATATGTAATTTAGGAAGTTCAATTCTAGAACTTGGTGGAACCTCCTAAGTAAGGAGATTAATTAACTTTATTGAGGTTAATTAGCTAATTGAGATTAATTAGCTTAATCAAGAAGCTTGCTTGTGCCAAGCAAGGAGGTGTTAAGTGTCATGACTTGGGAGATTGAATCTCCAATTGACATGTGGTGATGACTAGTCTAATGGAAGAATACAAAATAGATGTACATCTTTGAGGTGCTTGTGTAGAGACAAGCAAGAAGGTGAAAGAAAAGAGAGAATAAGGGAGAAAATAGAAAGAAATGAAAGGAAAATAAAGAAAAGGGAAGTTATGAGAAAGGAATTGGAGTTGGAATTTGATCCCCAAGGGTAAGTAGACTTCTAGTCTATGGTTTAATTCCATTTTGATTTAAGGAACATGACATGTTTATATATTGTTTACATGTTGAATAATTAATGTAGGGGGATTAAAGGGGTGATGTAGAAATGAGCTAGTAATCATGAAATTTGAATCTACTAGCGAGGTGAGTAATTCTAATCCTTGAATTGACTCTTGAATTGATGATCAATATGCTACATATATATATATTGATGAGCCATGAGATTTGTAAGTGACCATGTTATCTTGTTATGGTTTCATGAAGGATGTTATAAGCATGACTTGTGATGTTATGTGTTTAATTATGCTCTCTATCGAGTATAATAAGGATATGGATAGATATTGTTATTGTGGTGTGCATGACAAGGGGTATGAATGTTTTGACATGCGAATGGTTTCCGTAATAAACAGAAAGTAAGAGAATTCCTATGGGGAATTGTGAGAATGGCACTGGAGGAGAGCAAAGAATGAGAAAGTATGAAATGAGGTGTAAATTATATGGTATTAAAGTAGTGTTGGAAAAGAATGCATTTAATCGGTGTACTTATAATCATTATTGTGCTTAAATGCTATGTAATGTTAACGTTCACTGATTTTGTTATTCACTGAGCTTTATAGCTCATTGGTTATTTGGTTATTTATATAAACATTTCAGGTATTTGGGAAGCAAGGTGAGTTGAGGTGAGGTGAAGAATTGAAGAATGTTTTAGTGTTTATATTTCAGATAATTAGATGGTATTGTAATAATATGGCAGAAGAGAATACTGTGAAATTGGTAATGAACTACGACTCCTATAATGAGATTAATGGTGCGGTAGGGATAGAAGTGGTACTCTAGAGGTGAACCCACATTTGTTAAGACCTCATGGGTACTACTGTGTGGAGTTATAGATAATAATGGATTGTGTGTGTGTTTGATAATGATGGTGACTCATGGGAAAGAGATTAAAAAGGGGAAAAACACGAGGGAATGCGCATACTTGCATGATATGTTAAACTTGTTTGGAAGTAGATTGTGTAAGAGTGATTGTATGTCTTACATTTGCGAAATATGACGATAACTTTGGTTGCATGGAAGTATGTTTAGACATATCATATGATTCAAATGAGATGTCATGTTAAACGTGAGCATTTGGACAATGATATGCTATGAAAGAGTAATGCTAGGCATACTTTGAAATTCACACTGAATTTGACACTCAGCTTTAAATGTATGTACCATGTGCTGTATAAGTGGTGCATAGAAAAGTTTAAAAATTTCACACATCACAAGATAGATGTATTTAAAGCACAGGATGTCAAATTCAATGTGAATTTCAAAGTGTGCCTAGCATTACTCGCTATGAAAATGGATGTAATCGTCACTTCGTAAGATTGAAATAGGAGATCAAGATAAACGTAAGCATTGAATAAAATGTGCATGATAAAAGAGATAAAAGATGAGTAATGACGTAAGAGCAGGTTGTAAATATTGAGGAAGATCTCTCTTTATTCATCTATGAGTGTGTTGGAAACTACATGTGTGTTATTAAGTGTTTGGAGATGTTTTTAACACGAAATTGGAATGTTAGAAACAACAGTGGAGCTTGCCCGAGCGAGGAAAGCACAGTTGAATTTTAAAAATGGAAAATATTGTTTAGCTTGTTTAAAGGTTTCTACAGATTATTATAAGGAAAGAGCCTTTATGGGTTTAAAAAGAAAGGGATTTTACAACTCAACTTGAGAAAACAAGTTGCATAGAGTCAACAAGTGACTCTTTAGTTGATTAGTAAGGTGGGGAATGGAGGCTTGGTGGCAGTCACGTGTCCTTAAGCTACTCTTTGTGGGTTTGGGGCGTGACATAATTGCAATGCCAACACTGGTGTTGTATGTTGGAATTTAGACTTTAACGTAGCATATGAAGGCAACACTAACGAAATTGGTCAAGAGTATGGGAACTGATTCATCTTTACATGAGTTGAATTTGCCTTCCACTGATTCTTCCAATCCGCATATATCTGCACCAAGAAATCGGCAAAAGAAAAGCACCCGAGGAGGCTGGCGGCTCTGATCGGCAAGCTTTAAGGCCTGATTTTGAAAGCCAAGTAGGAAATTAAGGATGCTTCCCGAGAAATACTCGTCTGTGAATAACTGAAAATCAACAAGATGTAGTCCCAACGTGCATGTCACGTGCGTCTTCCGTGCTAAATCCTCATGTTCATTCACCTGACTCCTCGGGGATTTCCACATCCAATATTAATTCGGGCACGAGCCAGCCTATTGTGCAGCCTTCCCAGAGGAATTGGATTACTGGTTCAAGCTCTGGAGGTAATGCGTCAATGGATGAAGAGAACCCACGGCTCAATCAGATACGCTTGTTTATGAAATTGTTGATCAACATGCGAGTAGGTCAGCTTGGAGGGAAATGCTTGCAGCTGCTAGAACTGGTGATCGAAGGATGTTTCAGGCGGCATATCTAAGCTATGGAGGCTCGATGACGAGAGTGGAAAGACAAAATGCTGAGGTTCCTCCAATCCCCTCCTCACTGCCACCTATTGCAGCTGCTGGGAGAGCTATACTTATATCAGAGGTTTGTTTTTTCCACTATTTATCTTATATTTTGACAATTCTTATTGATGAATTTCATGCCATGCTGTTCAAGTTTTTGACTGTCTAGTGGTCCTAGCATTTGATTGATTGTTTTCATAGTATAAGCCTATATGGTGATACTTAAAGTTGGTCAACTATGTTGGTGTCAAACATTAAAATTCACTGGCCTATTGTGCAACCTTCCCAGAGGAATTGGATTACTGGTTCAAGCTCTGAAGGGAATGCGTCAATGGAGGAAGAGAACTTACCGCTCATTCACAGAGACACTTCTCAGCAGAATGCCACTTTATGTAAAAACAGTGACAAAGCAATGTGTAAGGATGATCACTACTGGGTAATGTCCCTTCATATATTAATCTCTTTTCTAAGCTCTTTTTCTGTTCTTTTCTTTAAAATTAGATTTTCTATTATGTTCCGTAGATTATACAAAAACCTTGATTATTATTTATTATTAAGGTCTTGCAAAGACATTGTGCTGTAAAGTGTAACTCGTATAGTTTTCGGGGGGAAGACTGGTCTTCAAGTTGATTGTGTTAAAATGGTTCTTCTATCAATGTTTGGGAGTGGATAACTGCTTGTTTCACGCTAAATTTGTCTTTTAATCTCCAATTATGCTCTTGATCATATTTTTGTTTCGGTCCTAATGTGACCAACTGAATGCTCATTTCCTTGTTGATTGGCTAGCCCTTACTAATATTTGTGACACGAGCCATAAGTTTCTTTGTTTTTTTGCAACAAGTTCATCGTGTGTTGATGAGGCCATGCAAAAGGAGGTTAGGTTTTTTCGGGTGACATACATTATGGTTATCAAGTATGGTATTTTTCTTAGGTAAGGTTAACCTTTTTTCTCCCCACATTGAATACTCGGTGGATCTTGAAACTGACACAACATGAGGTGTTGTATCCTTCTTTTGTCCAAATTTATAAGTAATGGCTGGTCTAGCCGCTATTAGAGTTGACCAGGTTTTTTTTTTTTGTTAACTTTGTCTGGAACCTTTCGGTATTTTCTTGAACGTACGTTGGAACATTTTTCCACATGCTTTAGTTTTTCACGCTTCAATATGTGACTCTTGCCGTTGGTTATACGCCAGCGTGGTTGGATTGATGAGGATTCCGAGGATGAGCATGATTTGCATGAAGATATGCATCTTGATTTAGATGACATGTCATATGAGGTGACACTCCTTAAATGGAATTAATTATTTTGCATGCCATTGAATATATTGGAATCATTATTACGAAACACTGCGTATTTAATGACGGTTATCGGTTTAGGAGTTGTTCTTAGAGGATCAAATTGGACACATGAACACTGGTCTGAGCGAAGAAGGAACCTTGCTGTATCTCTCACAGGTAAAAGGCACTTAAAAAGTAATTTTTCTCACACTTCACTATTTCAAGGACATTACTTCAGTAAAGTTCTTTAGGAGCAGTTCGTAATGTTTTGACGTGATTGGTCCACTTGTGCAATGTCATGTATCCGTACCACACATAAACCAATCACAAAACGGAACATTACGAGATGTTCCCAAGGAACTTTGCCGAACTCTTTTCCTTAATTTTCCGGGCCCCCTTTTTTTCTTCTAGGTTCTTCTCTATTTTGGAGCAACATGCTAAACTAATTATATATATTCTTCTGAACTTAATTACAGGAAGAAGTTTAGATGGACAGGAGCTAAGGCAGCTTGATTATTACGAGCATGACTTTCACTCCGAGTGCATTAAACCATGGCTTGTGCAGAAAAATTCGTGCCCCATTTACAAAAAGATCGCCTTGGTAACTTAGAAGAAAAAAAAATGATTAATTCATTGCTTTTTTTGCTTCGGAAATTTTATATCAGTAGGCTCTTTTTATCTTTCCTTTCTTTTATCATACATTTTTATTAAGACAACTTTTAGTTAGTTACAGTGGGTAAAAATTGTTTTCAGAGTCAAATTATTATCCATGCAATGATGTAGTTTCAATTGCTACAATCCCTACTATCCTTTTTTTAGCTAGATTCTGGATGTTGCTCTTGGTTTGTTATATATTTTATGGAAAGTGGCATCTATAAAATAGTATGTATGTGGGGATGTATTAGAATATATATATCGTTTTTATGGACTCCCATGGAGGAATGGGAATTATGAATGAGTTCGTTTCATATGATTTCTATGCAGTTTTCTTTCTGATTGGGCATTTAGCATCCTCAACTATGTTTAGACAGTGATTTCGAAGCTTTTAGAAGATCAATTGGCAAATATGAGATATCTATAGCTATACATATGTAGTAGATTTCGAAGCTTTTAGAAGACCAATTGGCAAATATGAGATATCTATAGCTATACATATGTGTGTGTACATATGTTTTCACCTTTACCTAAGTAGGGATGGCAACGGGGCGGGTATGGGACGGGGCCCCCGTACCCCGCCTTAGTAAACCCTCCCCCCGCCCCCGCCCCGCCCCGCCCCGCATAGTGCCTTTCCCCGCCGGCCCCCGGGGTCCCTGACCCCGCCCCGCCCCGATTATGATTTTTTTTTTTGTTTTTTAGTACACAAATTGAAAAAGCAATTTTTTAATGCATTTTTTTCCTTAATAGTGCAGTTTTTTTTTAACTTACCTAATTAGTTCCCCAATAGTGCAGTTTTTTTTTTTTAAATGGTAATACACATAACTATTGAGGGGTAAAAATATAAATACAAGTATATTCGGTGCGGGTTCGGGTTTTTTGACCCTACCCCGACCCCGACCCGAACCCGACTCGGGTTTTGAAAACCTCTCCCATACCCGCCCCTAACCCTATTAAGCCCCCCCATACCCTACCTATTAGGGGCGGGGCGGGGCGGGGAACCCGGAAAACCCACCCCATTGCCATCCCTATACCTAAGGATGGGATAGGTGAGATATCTATGGTAGATACCAGATGCTATTTAGATAGAGCGGAAAAATATAAAATACATTTCTTACAATTGTTTTGGAGCTAAAATGTTGTACGTGGCTCTCCTTTTTTTTTTTTTTTTTTTTTTTTGTGCTTCCAAATCTACTACATATAAAGGAAGGTATCGTGGCTATGGATGCGTGCCAATTTTCCGATTTGACTTCTTCAATTTGGGTATTTGTCTATTTGTTCTGTCCTTTACGCTAAATTGTTTAGTTCGTTAAATACCATAATATCCATTTACTGTACAAATAATTACTCATACATCTCTGTAGTTATTACATAAGGATGTGTTGATTTGTTTGAGGATAATTATGTCATTTCAGACTAATAATTATTCGATGTTGACTAATAATTATGTTCAGGTCAACTTCTCAAAATTAAATTAATATAAAAAAACACAATTACGTCTTATTGCATTTAGGTCAACAATATGCCAGCTAATTATATTTAGGTCAACAATATTAGTCGACGAAGATGGCTAATTATTTTAAGGTCAACAATATGATGGCTAATTATATTCAAGTCAAAAATAGGACAGCTAATTACATCTTGGTCAACTTTACATGAATAATTACATTTAGGTCAATTTTACCTTCTCTACTTACCTTTCAGTCAACTTTGTTATCAATCCAGCCAACCTATGTAGACAAAATTACATTTCAGTGAACTTTATGATAACTATTTTATTGGTGTCATGTTATACAAATAATAATATTTGAGTGAACTTCAAAATTTTAAGTCAATCTACTATATTTCGGATATTTGGTGTTTGGTAGGCATATAAATATATAGGTAAACTTTTGTATTAAAAACATCAACAAAATGAAATCTGCAAAACCATAGCAAATTGACTTTTACTCAAACCTCATACCAAATCAACAAAATTATCTATTACCACTTCAAAATGGAACAAATACTACCAACAATGAAAAAAGAAATAAAAGATGCCAAAATATAGTTTAGTTTTAAGAAGTCGAAAATGCTATAAACGTTTGTATCAAAATTATCCATTACTACTTCAAAATGCAACAAATACTACCAATAATGAAAAAAGAAATAAAAAAACGTGAAAAGAAATAGAAAACGTCAAACCAAACCATACACCGAAAAATAATGATCAAACACAGACTAGAAGCACATATGTCACCTTTTTTTTAGTGTATAATAAATAGAGGTTTAATTCACAGCTAAGAGTTGGGTAGCGTAAAAATACAATGACCACGACAACTAGAACTCAACAAAAGGGAAACACTTCACACCAATAACTACAAAAAAGTAAATAACATTTACATAAAAATGTTACGAACTAATTATTAATCCTATGAGAGATGTGGCGTTATTAGTCCCCTTAATAATGAAGGGTGTAAATAATACTCCACAATCTCATGGAAAAGCTTACGCTTTTATGATAGCAAAAGTGATTATGGTGACAGAAATGATTACATAAATATTTATTAAATTGTCAAATATTATAATTGTCACACATATATCACTAAATTTTTCTCAATTTACACAAAGCGCGCATATATCACAAATTTCATCCACACTTATTGTGTTGTGAAATTGGAATACAAATTTGAAGACCGTAGGGTTTGGCGGATAAGATGGGGGGATTGGACTAAAATAGTCCAATCCTAGTTTATACTGTGTTTGGTTGGGCACTTTAAGGGATTATTTAACTCAAGGGATTGAGAGGTGTGGTTAAAAATAATGCCCCCTAAGGGGGATAAAACAATATCTGGGGTGGGGTAGTATAAAAAACGCGTGGATAAGGAGTTAGTGGGATTGTTGGGCGAAAAGACCAAGATTTAGCAATTAGAAATCACATTAACAAAGCGATTCGGATTCTATGAGTACTAAAATCTTGAACGTCGTCGACTATATATATATATATAAGTATATTAGTACAGACTACGGGAATAATTACAGGAATAAACTTAGGAATGCATTTCCGTATTTTCTTTTCACGGGGTATTACAGACAGTGACATGTTATTATGCTTGATCTTCTTCTTTTTCTTTTTCTTTTTCTTCTTCTTCTTCTTCTTTTTTTTTTTTTTTTTTTTTTTTTTTTTTAACTTTTTTATTTTAGGTATGTCACTGTCTTTTACCTTAGGCGATAACGTAAATGCAGTAACATCTGAAAATTGGCCATAATTTTACAATTTTTTTTTTTACGAAAGTGACATGCTACTATTCTTGAAAAAACATGTTTTATTTGATGAAATGTCAAAACCATGTTTTATTTGATGATATGCTACTGTTTTTACAGTAACATATGTAAATTCTACTGTAAAGGCAGTAACATCTGAAAATTGGCCATAATTTTGAAATTTTTTGCGACCGTAACATCTGCTCTAATGACTGTAATATCTGCTAAAATGACAGTAACATCTGCTGCAATGACAATAGCATTTGTTAAAATGACCACAACTTTGCGATTCTTTGGCTGTTTTGGATGATTTTTTTATTTGGGTTAATTTTCGAGATCTATGCAATGGAAGTGTCAATTTTACAAAAAAATAATTTGTTGATATCCATTTGTGAGCTGCGAAATTTCAAAAAAAAAATTGAACAATTTTATAAGCACTATGGATATCGTTTTGTAGATCATGGATATATAAAATTGTTTGAAAACCGATTTGTAGTTTAAGAGTTATAACATTTTAAAGATTAGAGAATAAGAAAAAAAAAAAACTATTTTGTTGGTTTGTTAGCTAAAATTAAGGAATACTCATGTTAATAGCATTTTGAGAACAATTTTGGTCCAAAGAAAATTGGAGGACTTTGGCATTAAAAAAAACATGCGTGGACTAATCCCCTATTTTTGGCCATTCCAGGGACCTTTGGCCACACACCTCATAAAATAAAATAAAAAAAAAAGTCGTCAAATTTTACATGACCTTATGGAGCAACTTTTTACAAATGTTGGGAGCAACTCTTCAAAACGTAGGAAGCAACTCGTTACAAAGTCGGGTGAAACTTTTCCCAACGTCGGGAGTAAGTCTTCCAAACGTTGAATAGACTAAAATACAAAATAATAATTCAAAAGTTGAATTTTTTTTAAAAAATTTTGTTGATGACTTTTAAATTTTTATTTATTTATTAATTGTTGATATTTTTTTTAATTTTAAAAAAGCAATAGACTGACTTTTAAATTTTTCACAAAAAAATAATTAAAACGTAATTATCCATTTTATAAATAATGTGACAGCGGCCCACATATATTTTTGGTTATACGAGTAGCAGATTAGCTAGGAGGGAGAGAGAGCGTGTGCTGCGAATTACTCCATTAAAATGGCTCGAGAAATTTGAAAAAGTCAAAAATAAATTTGGGAAAATAGAATTTTCAAATGGGAGCTAGCTGTCGAAATTTGGGAAAGTTGATTTTGAAATGTGTGCCTCTCTAGACAACACTTCTTATATAAACGTGAAGTAGAAATCTAAAGTTTGAATTTCAATCAATTCGACGAAGAACACTGAAGAGAAATGTCTCCGACTCTCCTGCCAAAACTCAGCAAGCTGATGCAACTGGTTGAAGAAAGAGGTTTAGGGTTCAAGAATGTTAGAGAGATGTAAGTTGAGATGAAAGAAGTGAAGGGGATGTTGAATCTGTCTGAGTCCTCATCGGAATCGGAATCGGAATCAGAATCGGTGGAATCCAAATCCGATTCCGATGATGAGTTGAAGAAGATCAATTTGATGGATGAGGATGAATCCGACATATCCATGGATTCCGATTCTGAAGCTAATCTGGGGCTGCCTCTGTGTGCTGAAGCATGAGTTGAAAGCTGCGAAGACCGAATGTGCTCAACTGAATAATGCAATTCAAGTTTTGGGGGATGAATTGGCCGCCAAGTTCCACTACCATGTTCTCTCGCAAGTGGAGGAGGTTCATGCCATCAGGTACCTTATCGACGAATTCGTATTCACCGGCGATGTCCGCCTTCAACCCCTGCTGACCCAGGAAACTCGTCTCAGAATCAAATCTGAACTTGCATCTGTGGGTATTCCTTATGTTGACGACGACGACTCAGATTAGGTGTCTATCCGGTAGGTGTGTTTCAGTGTTTGTGTCTGAGAGTGTTTTTTTTTTCTTTTTTTTTTTTTATGGTCTATGTCCCTCGTATCCAGCATTTCTGTTGAAATTAAGTACGCAATGACAATTTAAAGTTCTCATCAAAGCATTGAATCTACATAATTTTCTCTGTTGCTTGTACTTGTACACTTGGCAATGTTGCATATAGATACACTACTAGATCAGATTTTACCCACCTCGATAATTTTCACTTCATTTGGGGGGGGGGGGGGGGGGGGGGGGGTTGTTTTGGGGTTATTTTTGATTGATCATTGCTTGGCTTTACATTATTGCCAATGACCTTGTGGCTCTTTAATTTGGTTGGATTAGGTGTAGTAGTTCTAGGGGCTTCAAGTGCATCAATCCTCAGATTAACTGTATTTGCGCAGGATAACTCAATCGGTGATTTGGTTTCAAAACCTTGTGTTGGCTATTAATTGTAAATAGTAGTCGTTCATATCGTCTTGTCTGGGTGCTATGTGTTGGGTATACCATATGATATTATGGTCCATGCCACATGAGATAGAATCTTTTAATGGGCTAGTTTTTATTTGGACCTTTTTCGTTCAGTCTTTGGTTGGCCATGATGGGTCAAAACTTTGACGCCTACTCGCGCTCGTGCGGCACTCTGGTGTCCACTCGTTCCACACCAAAGTTAGCCTTCCCAGGATTCTTTGACCCTTTCCCAAGCCTTAGTGGGACAAGTATCTTCTAACCACACTTAGAAGAAACACAAGCACACAAGAAGGTTTAAGTGTAAGAACTCCACTATACAAACCAATGTGTGTATAAAGCACTTTACAAGGTACTCACCTAGCCACTACAAGCTTTCTACCCCACTAGCTCTCAATTGCTCTCACTTTACAATTGAAGCTCTCACACTTTCTGTTGTCTCTGTACAAATGAAGCCTATCCCCTTTTATATCCATCTCCCTCCCCAATGGACGGTTGAGATGCTCTTGATCCAATGGTAGCCAACGAGTCTCCAGAACATTCTATAGCACTCTTGGAACTCTACCATTCTCCATAAGCTTCCACTAAGCTCTATAGTCTTCCATTCACTCTTAGAATATGGTAGCTTCTGCAATCCTCTATAGTCTTCCAGAACCTTCCGCGAACTTCCAGACTTGTCTTCAATCCTCTAGACTCCTCTGGAACCTTCCGGATCCTTCCAGAAACTCTCTAGGACTTGCTACACTTCTCTAGATGTATCCAGACCACTCCGGATTACTCTAGAATGCTCTGGACCCTTCTAGAATTTTCTAGATTCACCCAAGCCTCCACCAAAAATCCATTACCCTGAGTAATGCCACGACTTGCGCCCAAATTTGGCCCTCTAAACTTGCCCTCTGAGCTGCTGCTGGTGCTTGCAACAGGTGAAGCCTTCTCCTCGTCCTTGCTCTTATTAGGTCCTTCGACTTTTTCAACAGCGGCAAGCGACTCCTTATGCGGATGCGTCTCCCGGATCAATGGAACTGTCGTTGGCCCCTCAGCACTAGTCAATACCATGCATCCAAGATGTGGGATGGGCAAAGCCTGCGTATTCCTCAAGAAGTCCATCCCAAGAATTTCCGGGTGGTCATCCATCTCGATGACGGTAAACTCTGCCTGCCCTGACCAATCCCCTATTAAGACAGTCACGCTCCTTACAATGCCTTGGATGGGTACTGCCTCTGAATTCTTGGCCTTAGTGTTAGGAAACTGCGTTCCCAGAATCCATTGACAGCGCGTATAAGTTGGTACTGCAAAAAAATTACGTGAAAACTACAATAACCCTACAAGGGCGGAACTAGGGTTACCTTGATCTGCAAAAATGGATTGCTGTAGTAGACAAATCGAGAACACGGGCTCGATAACAGCTCACGATCTTCTACCGTATTCCTTTGCTTCCAGAATATCGAACTGAGTGTGGGCTCTTTCGAAATCCTTTTAGTTTTCTGCTCTTCCCTCTTTACGTTCTATTTTCTATTCCCAGTTATAACACTCTCTTTGATTGCTGTGATGATTCAATCCCGATCACATTGATCCGACAAAGATGTGTTCGTCAGGAGGACTAAACGATCTCTGATTTACTTGAATTTTTTACAGCAGCTCCGTCTCGACGTCAGGAACGTCGTGTAAAAAATTCAGCAACTTTCGATCAGTATCGAGCAGTCCGAAGCTCTTTTAGTGAGCGTTGTCCGACGCTAGCGATCTTCACTCCTATGTCTCTTGAATGCTCACAGAGACTAGGGTTTGGTGGAAACCCTTCTAGAAGAAAGCTAGGAGGTCAAGGGAAGCTTAGAATGTGAAATCATGCAACCTGAGAGAAGAGCCAAGGCAGCATATATATAGGCTACGATAGGGACCATAAGAAGTCTGTAAGGAATATGCTTCCTTATGGAATTAGGAAACCCTAATTCGAACTGAACCAGATTCCTATTTCCATAAATTATAATTCATACCGCTAAAGAATTATAATTACACTCCTACCCTTATCTCAAAAATATATTTCGAGCTCCATGTTATTAAATGCTTATTATCTCCCCATGTTAAGATTACAGATATCCACTAATTAAATATAATTATTGACAATCATATTTAATTAATCTCTTAAAATTCCTTGAGATCCTCTGCTTAACTTATCTGATATGTCGGATACGAAATCCACCTGCAGGGTTTGACATAATCAAAACTTACAAGCTTTCTCAAGGGGATATCATCAATCCCAAAATTGAGACATGGATTCCATCATTAATTAATATCCACCACACAATTAATATTGCCACCCAATCCAATGAGATATTGACCCATTTAAGGATCTCACCCTTTTAGGGATCAAAGTATAAATATCAAATGTACGTGTCTATAAATTAAATTAGGATTTAGAGCATAAGCACTCATAATAGCCATGAGGTATTAATTATCTTATAAGTCAGTATAAAGATAATTACCCCAAGTCGGTCCCGTTTAATACACAAAATGTACCAGCATGGTGAGTTGAAACTATACCGTTTCCTGCAGTCAAGACAAACCTACTACAACACCATGTTGCAGTCCTACTGATGGTGTGTCCAATCCCATCTAAGACAGTAAACCAAAATCTTACATTCTACAATATCTGGTGGTCTGATCTTCCCTGTGTAAGCCGAACTCTACACACCAAACCACCTACTATGTAGAATGAGAGACACACATGCATAATATTAAATAAAAATATAATACAAACATTGCCCACACAGATTCTCATAAAAATGGAATAACTGATTTTATTAAAATAACAAATTAACTACATAAAGCATGGCTTTTAGTATACATCCCTAACACTTAGATCATCCCTGCTGCTGCTTCACCTTCAAGCCCGGTCTCTTGGATTCCTTTGCACTCAAGAAGTTGTGGGTAGCCCCTGCGTCTATCAACGCCTTCGTGGGTTTTCCATCGATCTTGACCTCTGCATAAGGAACTCCATTGCTGATCCTCGACTCTGCCTATTTTGGTACTCTTCTTTGATATGGCTCCTAGTAATTGCACGCTCGCCACATGCCCTTCTTCCTTGGCCTCAGAGGAACTACTGCCCGAGCCCTTATCTTTCTTTTTGCCTTTGTCCTTGGCGATGACATAGATCACTTTGGCTAACTTTGGACAATCCCTCATCCTGTGGGGTCCATCACAATTGTAGCACCGGATCTCCTTACCATCCTTGCCCTTCTGCGGCTTGGTTTGACTCGCCTTATCCTGACTATTTCTTTTCTTCTCGGCCTCGCCGTCACTCCTCTCGTTGTCTGTGGCTTTTGGAGATGACTCGCCACCCTTCCTTCGTTGTCAGTCTCCCCCACCCTTGGTGTGCCTATCCTTCCTTGGCTTCTCCTCCCGCTTGAAGTCTACGAGCTTCTCAGCTTCGGCGAGGGCAGTTGCAAGGTCTCTTACTCCGTGACGTTGCAATTCTTGGGCAACCCAAGGTTGAGGGCCATCCAAGATGTAACGCCCCAAAATCCATGACATGTGGACGGGTCAAAGAGTTAAAGAAAGAGGTTAAGAAGAAGAAGAGATTCTACGTGGACCAACCAAACAGTGCAGAAGCGACAAGAGAATCCTACGTGGATTCTAAAGAAAAGTCAAAATTTCAAGGATCGACCCATGAGAACCAAACGGGTCAAATAGGGTCAATCAACATTACTTTGGTTTTCAAAGAAGTTTTAAAATGACAAAAATAAGAAGTATGGAGAGTGGAAGAAAAGAAGAAGAGGTTTAATTGAAAGTTTTCATGAAATCAAGGACTGAGAATTTACCACCAAACGGTCCCTTAAAAATCAAAAGTAACATTTTTTCCCACAACATACAGGCTATAGGCTTAGTATAAACCAAATTAGATTTTTAAAATTTTAAAGTTTTTTTTTAAAGTTACTATTCACGGACAGAGGGTCTTTCGACCGGTTGAATGTCCCCTGTTCAGAACTCCTACTAAAGTTTCATGTTTTGGAAATTTTCTACGTATAGGACCTGTATAGCTATATCATTAATATACCAAAACGACTAAAAGGAACATCCAAACCAACGTGGACATGATTTAAAAAGGGTCTAAGTAAAATGACTAACAAGTGTCCGAATCAACATGAATAATCATTTGACTCAAAGTCCCAATTACAAGCCCGATTACATTAAGTCGGGGATTCTAACATTGTTCTAAACTTCTAAGTAAAGGGCTAAACATGTGCCCGAGTCAAGTATAAAATGAATTGAAATACAAGATTCACATATATTACAATGTCTTTTTAAACAAAACTAGAAGTTTGAAACATTTTCAAAACCAATATTCTTCTAGAAAGAAATCTTCAAAGTATGATGACATGCATTGAGTAATTCTTGGGCCTTGCCCCTACTTGATAATACCTGAAAAATGGTTTGTCATTTTTATGAGAACGACGGCTTGTAGAAAGTATTACAAGTATATGTTGTAAATTTCAAACAAACTATGAAATGAATGCTATGAATGCCACCGAGGCAAATGCGTGTGAAATAAGCCCAAGGGCCATGCATAATGGAACCACTCCCCTCATTATCGGACTGTGAGCAATCCCCCACTGGGAACTTAGCATACCAACCATCCGAGAGCTAATCAGCTATTAGTTGGAGTTTGGCACGTTCTTAGGTACGTCCACCCTGTCTCACCACACAACCCACATCCAGATTTTCACTTGTATCGTTAATCCACTCTTTGGGATTTATCCCCCACGTGGGATTTCTCATAACATGCATGTCATGCTATGCGGTTGACTACTTGGCCATAAATGCTTTGAATCCCTTGATTCGTATGTCAATGCCCACACATGAATGAAATTAACATTTCCATATCAATGTTGAATAACAACGGACAATCATCAACAATTATGAAATAATCAATTCATAACAATTTAACATAGTTTCTAAACTTTTAAAGAAACAACATTTCTTGAGTTTTATGATTTCAAGAACAACACATAACTTTATAACATACTTTTCACTTCAAGTGTGTAATCACATAGGCATTTAAACATTTAATTCTCTAATTCAACATATGTATATCATAACACATATTTTCAGCCCAAAGACTAAGCACATAAACACATAGTCAAATAATTATGCTTTCACCCCCAATTTGATAAACATTTAATCAATTAATCAAATAGTTAACTAAGCGTGTTTTAAACATTTAATCAAGTTCATCAACACATTTCAAAATCACAAAGAAATTCATAGTAGGTATGAACTTTACAAAATATAAAGGTAAGAAATTCTACATTGGTTCCTTAAAAAAGAAACACCCATACAAGCCCTATGGAGAGAGAAGAGAAATCCCGCAATGGTCATGGATGCCAAAATAAATGGCACCCAAGCGTAGTCCTTGTCGAGGTGATCATTTTTGCTCTTAAGGGTTTGCTCCGAAAATGGCTTGAAGGTCCTCAAAATGAAGCTTTAAGGTTGAAGCTTCCATGGGGGTTTTATCTTCCATTATTGAGAGAGAAAGAGAGATATAGTGAGAGAAGAAGAAAAAAAATGAAAAAGAGAGAGAGAGAGTAGCCGGATAGAGAGGGAGAGGAAGAGAGAGAAAAGGGCAAGCTTCCTAAAGAAGCTTTGGTGTTAGTTTGGGGGGGGGGGGGTCCCACAAGTTACACACACACACAAATATAAGCATATATACACACATGTGCCAAATTAAATGCAAATGTGATACCACAAAACCAAATGTTAGGGATTAAAATGTACAAGTTCAAATTGGGTCCACACATTGGCCACTAATTTACCAAATTACCCTTAATAAAATTTTCAAAACATCACACAAGAAGCCGTAGAGCGCCTCCCTTTGTGGCATATTGGGGATCTCCAACATTAAGGTCGAGTACTCCTTTACGTACTCCCTTAAGGAACCCATATGCTTGAGTCTACGCAACTTCTTGTATGCCTCGAACTCAACATTCTACGGTAGAAGTGCTTCTTGAGCTCCCTTTTGAATTGCTCCCAAGTATCAATCCAGCACAGCCCCTTTTCAATGTCCGAGTGTCGCCGTCTCCACCACAGCATTACTATATCCGAGAGGTACATGGTTGCGGTCTCCATGCGCTCCTCGTCGTCCTCGATCCTCATATTGTCGAGGTACCGCTCCATGTTCCACAGAAAGTTATCAATCTCGCAGACGTCTCTTGCACCTTCATAGCACTTTGGCTTCGGCGCACACACCTTCTTCTTTGGAGTGGGGAAATCTGCACTCTTCATCCCCACAATAGCCTTCTTGCATAGCTCCAACTCTGTCTCAAGGCTCTTCACTCTCCTTTCTAGGGCGTCTCTTCTCAAGTGTGCATCCGAGACTTTACCATAGTTTCGCGACCCACCGTCGATTTCTATGGTTATAACCTTGTCCTCCAAGTCCTCAACCCTAGTCACAAGCGAGAGGAAGTCCATACGGAATTGCTCTACTAGACCTTGGACTTCCTAGGGCCTAGCAATGCCTCCTCAATGCTTACTAGCCATGTGGCCACAAGTTCCTCAAACTTGTCAAGTCGTGCCTCCAAAGCGTTGAAGTAGTCCTTGCTTGTTGGCTTCTTTGCCTTGGGGTTCACAGTCATAGCAACACCCTCGTCCGTCGACGTAGCCATTTATACACCACTTGTTTTGTACGACCGTTCTGATACCACTTGTCACCGGCCAAGACTTTCACGCTTACTCGCGCTCGTGCATCACTCTGGTGTCCACTCGCTCCACACCAAAGTCAGCCTTCCCAGGATTCTTCGACCCTTTCCCAAGCCTTATTGAGACAAGTATCTTCTAATCACACTTAGAAAAAACACAAGCACACAAGAAGGTTTAAGGGTAAAAACTCCACTATACAAAACAATGTGTGTACAAAGCTCTTTACAAGGCACTCACCTAGCCACTGCTAGCTTTCTACCTCACTAGCTCTCAATTGCTCTCACTTTACAATTGAAGCTCTCACACTTTCTATTGTCTCTATACAAATGAAGCCTATCCCCTTTTATAGCCATCTCCCTCCCCAATGGACGGTTAAGATGCTCTTGATCCAATGGTAGCCAACGAGTCTCCAGAATATTCTAGAGCACTCTTGGAACTCTACCATTCTCCATAAGCTTCCACTAAGCTCTAGAGTCTTCTATTCACTCCTAGAATATAGTAGCTTCTGCAATCCTCTATAGTCTTCCAGAACCTTCCGTGAACTTCCAGACTTGTCTTCAATCCTCTAGACTCCTCTGGAATCGTACATGCATACTTAGGAGCATGGTCTGCGGAATCCGCTTCGTACATAGTTCCTGCACACCGAAACTTGCTCTACACTATTGCCAGCCTTGAAAAGCTTTGATGACTCTTCTTCTCTTTTTATTTTTGGATCATACTTCCCCTTACCTAGTTATTTTGTGGTGCATAATATACAGAGAAATCCTTGGCTAGTTTCATCTGCACATGCTTAAACTTAAAACATTAATAAAGTTGATGTCTTATGAAAACAAAATGTAACCCCTACAATGGCCTCAGAGTGAAACTTTACATGTTTTATTTTTTAGGAAATTATAATTATCTTTACTTTCTTTCGATATACGGTTAGATTGCACTCCGAATTGTGTGGGTTTTATAGACGACCACACAATCTTAGAAGCGTGGTCTGCAAAATCTGTTTCGTATATAGTTCCACCACACCGGAACTTGTTTTATACTAATGGATTTCTCATGCTAGTACTTATATGGCCACTTGTAGTTCTATCTAGGAATGATATGCGTTCTAGATGAACTCGTGGAGATGGCCTTATTACCCTTTGTTTGATTTTTCCTTTTGTAAGAGTGTGCGGTGCAATGCGAATCTTATCCTTGTCTGGTCTACGATGCTGCTTGCTGTAGACATACTTAGAAAGAAGGGCAATGCTAGGGGCACTAACAACTTCCACTAACACTTACTAACACACTCTATCTCTCTCCTAGTGGTACTGCGGGACCCACTGCGGATCCCACAGTACCACTAGGAGAGAGATAGAATGTGTTAGTAAGTGTTAGTGGAAGTTGTTAGTGCCCCAAATATTACTCTAGAAAGAATAGGTGACTAAGCAGATTTCTTGTGATATTGAATCCAGAAATTCCTATGGTGGGTCTCAGCAGCTTGCTGTACTTTAAAATGGGCTGCTTAGTTTTTTTTTTGGGAAAATAGGTCAAAATATTTTTGGTCCATCCTACATTAGCTTTAGCTCGATTTGTTTTACTCCCAAAGTCCAATTTTTTTAGATATATCTTTTATATACAGTCCTTGATTAAAATTCAAAAAGGTGTGTTTAGTCTTAGAGCAATTGCTGAGAGATACTGTAAATATTTGGAGTTGCGTGATAAGTAGCTGGAAGAAAGAAAAGGTTTTAATAATCTTTTGTTCATTCCTCCCACCAAATCTATGAACTAAATAGTGCCTTGATGTTTTTTCAAAATCACATCATATAATTGTCTCTGGAATATCCAGATTTAGAGACATTCCCTGAAAAAGTCAATTGATTATTGTTTTACATCTTCTTCTTCTACTTTTTTTTTGTATTGATGTTTGAACATTTTTCATTGGCAATGTGACATTCAAAAAATGTCTCTGAGTTTCATAGACATTTTTAAATGTCTCTATAAACTTGAGAAAGTCTCTGAAAATTCAGTGGCTCTCTTTAATGG